>JAYESA010000173.1:0-392199 GCA_036927795.1 Iris macrosiphon
GGGTACGGGTATTGGGTCAGTGGGTCAGATCGGCTAACGGGTCCGGATCCGACCCGCTAGGGTTGGTTTGAGTCAGGGTTCGGTTCACAAAGGTCGGTTCGGTTCAAGTTTGTTTGGTTAAACCAGTTGGTTCAACCCGGTTTAATTGGGTTTATTTAAAAACTTGGTTTTTAGGTCTTTAAAAATGGTTCTAGGGTCCAATAAATTCCAAAAAAATTACCCTATGTCTAATATTTTATTTTTCACCCAAAAATATTATTTTTATAATATTTTAATATTTAATAAAAATATTTAAAATTATTTAAAACCAGAATACCTTGATTTTAATTAGTTAAAAATTCCAAAAAAATTCTAAAAATTATTTTTTAAATCCTGAAAAATCTGAGGGTTTATAATCTACCCCCCTTAAGAGGATTGCGTCCTCGCAATCAAAGAAATAACCGGTCAGAAGAGATGACACGTTTTGCAAAACAGGTTCAAAGCACGACACAATCAAAGAATCATAATCAAGGAGAATCAAAGGATGAGGGTTAAGCAAGACACCTAGGGAAAACATTATTTCCCTAAGCAATGAAAGTTATGTAAATTCAAGAGTGAAGAAAATCTGGTTAAAGCAAGAAAACTATAGCTTAGAAAAACTAGGTTATTATTAACAAGTTCAAAATTACTAGGTTTAGGGCTTAGGTCATGAACTAACAGGCATGAGCTAAAGCAATGCATCTATGAATAACTTACGCGCATTTGCTACTCCACGAGTCTGCACGTCCTCCAAGGTCATCGCAAAAGCTTGTTCGCATCCTTGTGGTGGATTCCTCTGCTGCTGCTGGGCCTGCTGGAAGAGTGTTGCTTGTGGTGCCAAGGGTGGCCTCGGCTGATACCCTCTTGGGACTGGTGGTCTGACTCCTCCAACTCCCGTTTGTGGTACTCCCAATGCTGGATAGACTGGCCTTGGTGCTGGTAAAGCTTGTCTGTTTTAACATTAGTGCTCCCTCTCGATGCTCAGGACAATCCTTGGCTAAGTGTTGATTGGATCCGCAAATCAAGCATAATCCCAACTTGCGTCTGCATTCCCTCTCAATATGGCCTACCTTGCCACAGTATTGGCATGTAGGCAATATCTGCGGAGATGCTCTGAGTGGCTGGTGCATGTGAGATCTCTTTGCAGCTTCTTCCTGTGGTGCTCTGGTTGGTGCTGATGTGAAAGGCCGCTTCAGGCTGGTCTCTCTCCTGATGACGCGCTCCATGCATCGTGCTGCAGCAAGGACGTCCGAGTTAGAAGTAGGTGCAATGAATCCGATCAGTCTCTGTAGTCAAAGTTTAGTCCGTCGAAGAAAGCCTTCTCTTTTTCTGTCGGGATCAAAGTAGGGGCGAAGCGACTCAGATGAATGAACTCCGTATTGTACTCTTCCATTGTCATACTGTCTTGAGTGAGGCGATTGAACTTGTCCCGCAGTTCTGATCGAGCGATGGCTGGAATGTATATCTCCTGAAAGAGTCTAGAAAACTCTTCCCAAGTGACTCGGTCTGGTCTGAGCCGTGTCTCCTCAGATAGCCACCAGTGATGTGCATTGCCCGTCAATTGCATTCTGACGGCAGCCATCCAACGTTCCCTTGGAAGCTCAGCTGCTTCCAATTGATGTTGAGTGTTGGTGAGCCACTCATGAACTTCAGTGGCTCCTCCTTGCCTGAAAAGGTGCGGGGCTTCAGCTGGCGGAAATCGGTGATAGAGCCCGTCGTTGGTCGTCGTGCTGGTAGATTCGCCTGCTCCAGTGCGATTGCTAGGTTGTGACGCAGAGCCTCGTATTGAATCTGCTGTTGAGCTTGCATCATTGCATAGATCATTTGAAATATCTGTTGCCCATCCATAGTCTGCCCTTGTGGGAATACGGGCATTAGTGGAGTAAACTGCGGCGGAGGTGGGATGTCATCTTGCTGGATTCTCGTTGTTTTCTCGTTGATCCATTACTCTGCATCCAAAATAAACTATAAGAGGCGCACAGAGGAATCAAGGCAGGATGCAAGTCAAGAAATTGATTCAAATCCGATATAGTGATCAAGAACGATTCCAGCAAAGGATGAGATCCTATAACTTATCATATCCTTATTGCATACTTGCTCAGTTCCTAAGTTAAAACCGAAGCAATTTAGTCGTTGACCTGCATGGGCCACCACAAAAACCATGTCACGCCCCAGTCCCAAAATATCAAGGGACTAGACAAGTGGTAATGGCCAGCAGCACACACCAATGGGCAAACCCAATTTAATGGACCCATCAGGATGTACTTAAGCTGTAATACAACAATAAGGGTCTAATATACTAATCTCATCCACAGAAATGAATACAACAATATCAGAAGTATAAAGCAATATCAAGTCTCAATAAAACATAACTCGGGGAACAACCCGATAATGAGTCTGATACAGCAGTCAAGAGACAATACATAAAGAGTATAACCAGAGCAAATACTAAGCATAAATAAAGCAGATACTCATGAGAAATCCTCGGCAATCACCTCGTCCTCGGTTTCTGGTACTGCTCCAATGTATGCACATGTTCCTGCTTCTGCTCCTGCTAATGCTCATGTCCCGTATACCTCGGGATAGATCTCCTCTACTATACCTGGGGACATAATTCGGATCCAGGTCCTCATGGGACATAGCAAGGTACAAGAATATCTCATGCCAAAAATAAATGTAGTACAATAATAAATGAATCAATAGGATAAACTAGGTAACTAGCTATGTGAAATGCAAGTGAGAGCATCACTAGACTTAGGCTGAGACTACGACAAGCTCTGTGTCGGGGAGCCTGTAGCAGATATACTATGCAATTTACTATATAATTTACTATGTAATTTACTATGTAGTGGGCCTATGGCACCATAATAAATTTATATATAAAAATCAGCATGTAGCCTGCGTGTCTCTCCCCACCCAATGAAATCATACGTCTCATGTTCACGATGTCTCATGTCCATGTCACGCAAGATCATATCTAATGCAGCAAGTCATAATGATAGCTAAGCACATGCAATATATATGTCATGAATCATGTAACCTATACAGAATTACCATTAATATCTCAGGAAGATTATGTCTCATGAATAGTGTCAGGTGTCCTATGGTATGACGTACTTGATAATGCAAGCACGAGAATGTATAGGGTCTCGATATCCATCTCTAGGTGACGTTACACAACTCCGCGTACGGCGTTGACACCCGAATATTATTCGGACGTTAAGTAATGTCACACGGTCCTAGGTTGAACAGATACAATATTTAAATAGATCAAAGGAATATTATGAACCAAAATACTGCAAGTATGGCAAGGTACACTTGCCTGGGGTTCTGACTCCAATTGCTGCTCTGGTATCAGCGGGATTTGCAGGTACTCCTCCGAATGCTAAAATAAATATTACCATCAGGTTCAGACGATATCAAATAGCTAGAATTGTCTGTCCATAAGTCCAATTTGGACACAGGGGTAAAAGTGACAGTTTCTGGTCAAAGCGGGGTCCACATGTGGTCCGCTTCGCACCGAAAAATATGTCAGAGACAATATTCTCCAAATTTGTCAAACTTAGTGTCTACAAGTTCAGAACGACGATACAAACCCAACGGAATGTCCAGAACTGGATTCCGATGAGCCGATCACAAAATCGCCCGTCAAGTGGAGTCGTGGGGCCCACGATACGCGATTTTGTCAACTTTCTCAGAATCGAACCAAACTTGGGTCACAGGACCAGCGTATTGCTACGAGTCCGATGGCGCAAGTTACGTTTCGATACGACGTGCGTACACAAAGTTACAACGAGTTCCAGAACAGGGCCGATACGGGGTGTTGTCGACAGATACGTGTTGATTCCGGTGTGCACGCACATCCAAATCAACTTCCACAAAATCCTACACGTCCATATTAACGGAGCGCACCTTTCGGTAAAGTCCGTACCCAACCAAGTCGTCCCGTTTAGCGGGCCAGTTCCGGAGAAAAATAGGGTAATTATTTTCCTGATTTTGGGTCGCAATTCGCGATCGCCACAGGACACGATACCCCGAACAAATTGTATGGGTATCGAGAGGGTCATGCAATCTACGCGTTACAGCAGACGGAACAAAAAACGGGACAGCAAGGAGAGAGAAACAGTCACCTGAACATGGCTCCGAAGATGACTAAAAAATGCGATTCTGCGAGGTGGCGTGATGCGGCACGGCCGGCTTGCTGGCGGCGGCGACGGCTAGGGCACTGCGGAGGCGGTGCTGTGCGGCTGCTGTCGGCGAGGTGGTGGGGTCGTCGAGTTCGCCGGAGTAGGGGTCGTTGGTCTTGGCAGCGGGGCGGCCGGAGAGTGGTGGTCCGGTGGCTGATGGAATGGGGGCTACGGTGAACGGGGGTTTAAATAGGCCGGAGTGGGAGGAGAAGGGGCTGGGCGTTCTGCGGAGGGGAGGCGGCCGGCCGGCCGGTGGGAAGACGAGTAAGCGGGATACGGGCGGACGCGGCGGATGCTGGCGAAGGGCGGCGGAGGCAAATCGGCAGGGTCGGGGCGGTTACATTTGGTTACTGTAGCTTAATGAATCGGGTCGGGTCGGGTCGGGTTGGGTTGTGGGATTCGGATCCGACCCGATCCGATATGCAATGGGTACGGGTATTGGGTCAGCGGGTCGGGTCGATTAACGGGTCCGGATCCGACCCGCTAGGGTTGGTTTGAGTCAGGGTTCGGTTCATAAAGGCCGGTTCGGTTCAAGTTGGTTTGGTTAAACCGGTTGGTTCAACCCGGTTTAATTGAGTTTATTTAAAAACTTGATTTTTAGGTCTTTAAAAATGGTTCTGGGGTCCAATAAATTCCAGGAAAATTACCCTATGTCTAATATTTTATTTTTCACACAAAATATTATTTTTATAATATTTTAATATTTAATAAATACATTTAAAATTATTTTTAAAATTCTAAAATATCTGGGGGTTTACAAAAATGATAAAAACAAACATATGATAAAAATGATACAAACGATCCGAAATGAAAAAATCCATCAAAAACAATAAAAAAGATAAATAATAATAATAATAATAATAATAATAATAATAAACGATCAAAATTTTTTTGATAAAAAACGATCAAAAATGAAAAAATGACAAAAAAAGATAAAACTGAAACAAAAAAATAAAAAACTGCCCAGGCAAAAATATATGTCCACCTATTCTTAAGGGATAGGATTCCATGTTTTGTGGGTAAATTATTTATCCGGGTATTCGTAATTTTCGAGAATAATTTTTTTATAGCCTAAACAAACATGGTAATAAAAAAAATTTCAGGAATAAAAAAAATTACCGTACCAAACGCCACTTTACTTTCAGTGGCTCGATATCTCTGAAGAGTTCCAGTCGCAAAAGTAGAGTTTAGTTTCAACAACAAATCCTTACAATCCAAATACTTAGAAGGTGTAACGCCCGCAACCGCACGGTACGTTACGCTGAGTCGGATTGAATAAAACAAATGTTGGTTACATTTGATTTGTTGGATTTTGGGAAGAAGTATTGATTGAGTTGGTTTCATGTGCAGATGGCTAGCGGAGTTCGATGGAAATCAGGTGTTTGTTCATGTCACGACACGCACCCGAAAATTGGGCATGAGTACGTGGGTACGTCCAGCCTACGCCGCAGCATCGACGGTAGAACGCTGTCTAGGTCAAGCACTATCTAAACAATCTCGCACGAGTATCCCACTCCATAAGGAGACACGGATAACACAATATAAATGAATCAACATACTCAATCACATAACTATAGCACGATAAGAATTCGAAGAATAAAATAAACTACAACACAAGTCTAAAATATAAATAATCTAACTCAACAATAAATCCAAGTCTCAACAAAGTATGCCGGAGACAAATCCGGTACCAAATAAACTACTGAAAGAAACTAATTAGATAACTAGTGATTCCGGCTAGACCTCCCGGAATCACAACTGGAAGTCCAAGTCTGCAGCTACTCACCCTGTGGTCCATAAAGTGTCAGATACCGGTCCTCTAAGGCATAGTCTGGAAAAATATTTCCAGTCAGGAAGAAGCAAAGTACATTTCTAATAGCAGTTCTATATCAATGATATAAGCTATGTAGCAGTATATAGATGAAAATATACAAGATGCATGTACATGTACGAGAGATATACAATAAAGGAAATACTGGAAATACTATAAGTAAATGCGGGAAGGAACAATATGTCAATGAGCAAGAGTACTATGACTAAGTGTGTGAGTACTAGCTTTAACATGTGATCGGCTTGGGAACTTGAACAGGTATAATGGCCTGGCTAGTCATACGTGCGGTGTATGACCAACACTAACATGTGAACAAGTTTTGTACATGAAGGGTATGATCACATATCTACACTAAAATACTCCCCACCCCCGACTGGTATAGTAGATCCAACCATGGTACGCTATGGCACGGGATTTTCTAGAAAGGTAGCAAATCTCCCCGGAAATCAGTGTCTATACATGCACAAGATAACAAGAAAATAAGACTTGTACAAGCTACACCATGAACAAGGAATAACATCTCATGACGAGATCCGGATATACCAATCCGTGTAACCAGCGTGTCGAGAATATGGATATTTATACTAGATACAATGAACATAGGGGATATCATAAATAAGAAGCTAATCAGAGAATGTACTCGCCTTGGGTCCTTAGCTGGTAATACCAATAAACTGTCCCAGAGTATCGTCTGGATGATCCAACAGTCCTATAGACATATAATAAAATAATACAACACTTGCATCAGATGCTATTGTCACGCCCCAGTCCCAAAATACCGAGGGACCGGACGCGTGGCAATGGCCAGCAGCACACACCGATGGACAAACCCAATTTAATGGATCCATCGGGGCATGCTTAAGCTGTAATATAAGAATAAGTAGGTCCAATGATACAAACCACAGTCTATACTAATCTCATCCAAAACAGATAATCATAGATCAAATGCCAGAATAAATACAAAGGAAATAACTAACAATCTCAATAACAGTGTCTCGAAGAACAATCCGAGAACAAGTCTGATACAACAATGCAATAGACTGAAAATAAAGAAACTGGAAATAGAATTAAATGAGTATCACCAGACAATACTCAGAAGAAGTCCTCTAGTGTGATCTCGTCCTCGAAGGTCGGTACAGCCCCTGTATCAGCTCCTGAATCTGCTCCTGCTGCGGTCCCGTATACCTCGGGGTAGATCTCGTCTGTAAATCCTGGGGACATAATCCGGATCCAGGTCCTCAGGGGACATAGCAAGGTACAAGAAAGCTCGTGCCAAAATAAATGCAGTGCAACAAATAATAAAATAAATATGATAAGTATGTAATCATCTGTGTGAAATGCAAAAGAGAGAACATCAAAAGTACTCAGGTTGAAACAACTACAAGCTCTGTGTAGGGGAGCCGGTAGCAGTGATATCATGAGGTGGTCTAGCTCAGCGGGAGACTGAGTAGCCGGCATAATATAGTCAACCTGTAGCCTGCGGGTCTCTCTAGCAATAGATGGAACAATAAGGGAATACTAAAATAACCAGCTAAGTGATATGCAAGATGAGAGCAGCACTAGAACTCAGGCTGAAGCATACTACAAGCTCTGTGTAGGGGAGCCGGTAGCAGCAGTAATAATGAGTAATAGGCCAAGCTCGGGCTTCAGAGTCTTGTGCCTCACGATAATAGGGGTGTATATATATGATCAGCCTGTAGTCTGTGTGTCTCTCCCCACCCAATGTAATCACACGTCTCATGTCCATGACACGCACAATCATATCTAATGCACAAGTCATCTAATGTCTAGGGATATAATATCAATGTCAGGTCCTGTATCCTATACAGAATCACCACAAATATCTCGGGAAGATCCTGTCTCATGAACAGTGTCAAGTGTCCTGGGTCAAGTGTACTTGGTATGACAAGTACGGGAATAATAAGGGTCACGAATGTCCATCTCTAGATGACAATACACAACACCGCGTACGGTGTTGGCACCCGACTGATAATCGGACGCTAAGTACGTCACACGGTCCTAGGTTAAGCATGCACAGCACTATAAAGAAGCAAGAAAAATATGTAACAATACTGCAGAGTTTGGCAAGGTACACTTGCCTGGGGTCCTGGCTCCAACTGTAGCTCTGGTCTCAGTGTGGTCTGCAGGTACTACTCCGGTTGCTGAAATAAACATTACCATTAGATTCAGAAAATATCAAATAGCTAAAAATGCCTGTACTTGAGTCCAATTTGGACACAGGGGCAAAAAGGTCATTTCCGGGCCAAAGCGGGGTCTACATGTGGGCCACTTTGCACCGAAAAGCGCGTCAGGGTCAAAGGTCTCCAAATTTCGCAAACTCAGCGTCTACAAGTCAGGAACGATGATACGAACCCAACGGAACTTCCAGAATTGGATTCCGATGAGCCGATCACAAAATCGCCCGTCGAGCGGGGCCTGTGGGGCCCACGACACGCGATTTCGTCAACGTTCTCAGAATCGAACCAAACTTGGGTCACAGGACCAGCGTATCGCTACGAGTCCGATGGCGCAAGTTTCGTCTCGATCCGACGTGTGTACACAAAGTTAGGACGTGTTCCAGAAAGGTCGGATACGGGGTGTCGTCGGCGGATACGCGTTGATTCCGGTGTGCACGCACATCCAAATCAACTTCCGCAAAATCTTACACGTCCGTATCGACGACGCGCACGTATCTGTGAAGACCGCGTGCGACCAAGTCGTCCCGTTTGGTGGGGCGTACTCGGTTCCGGGGTGAATTGGGTTGTTGGTTTTCCTGTTTTTGGATCGCGGTGTGCGATCACCACCGGACGCGATGCCCCGAGCGGTTTGTCCGGGCACCGAGAGGGTCATACAGTCTACGCGATGCAACTGACGGATTTGAAATCAGAGTTACGATGAGGAAGATACGAGTACCTGAACAGGGCTTCGGGAAACTGCGAATTCTCGTGTCCTTGTGTCTCGAGCCGTGTCCTGCGTCGTGTCCAAGCCGTGTCCTCCTATGGCTTAGATTTATGCTGTGTCCGAGCTCGACGGAGGCTACGCTGGACAGAGATGGGTGTCGCCTGAGTCGGGAGGATGCTGGTCGGCTAGTCGGAGCTTCGCGGAGGCAACTGGCTCGTCGGAACTTCGCCGGAGGGAGGAGATGAGGAGCTGGAGGCGTTTGGGTCGGTGGACGGCGGGGTTGGGCTGAGCCTAGGGTGGCTGGGCGGAGCTGCTGGAGGGAGGCCGGAAGTGGGTGGTGGAGTAGGGGAGTAGGAGGCGTCGACTCCGGTGGGGTCCGGAGGCTGCTACGGCGAAGTCAGGCTCTACGGCTGGTCTCGGGCGGCGCTTCGTCGTGAAGAGGGCGGAGGGTTCAGGGCGCTCTTGCTGAAGGAGAAGACCACCGGAGCGGCGAGGTGGGTTGGTGCGGGAGGCGCGAGGTCTCGGGGATGAAGGCGGAGGGGAAAATCGGGTGGCCGGAGGTGTACAGAGGGGGCGGCGTCCGCGCCGAGCAGAGCAGAGGGGGAACGACGTCCGCGCGGGTCGGAGGCCGCTCAGTCCGGTGTGGAGCACAGCGCGGGTCGGTGGCGCTGCAACCGGAGCAGCCGCGGGGGTGGATGAAGTCGGCCGGGGGTGGTCAGGGAAAGGGGTGGCGGCTGATGACTAGGGTTAGGGTTAGGGATTCTTGATTTAGGGATTAGGGATTTGATTTAGAAATGATTTCTTTTCTTCTTTTTACTTGTGTAGAAAAACTAGGAAAATAGGTATTTATACATTACAGGAATTGTACTAGGGTTAGACCTAGGATTCGGGCTGGGTCACGCTCCTTGGGCTTGGCTTCGGCTCTCATGGGGATTTCGGGCGTTGGCACGGATTTAAATTCGGTTTAATTCTAAATTGGTTTCTAGGGCTTTAAAAATCATTCCGGAGTCCAATAAACTCACCGAAAAATGCCATGCGTCCGGTTTTCCGTTTTACACCATAAAATATTATTTCTATAATATTTTGGTAGGAATTAACCGCAATTAAAAATCCTGGAATCAACAAAGGCCTAGGTCACGATTCCCGAAAATTCAGATAATTTGGGGAAAAATCCAAATTTAAAATTCTGAAAATCAGGGGGCTTACAATCTACCCAACTTATAAAAATTTCGTCCTCGAAATTAAAATAGAGTAGGGTTCAAAGAATTCCTCTCAAGTAACCATTGCGGTCTCTACCCAACTTAGATTTTACCCATCTATCATCTAAGGCTATATATCTAAGAAAGCTATGCTCCAACTTATTGAATCCTCAAGTATTTAACACCAAACATACCACCTATGGTATTCCCTTAATCATATATAAAAGGGTCGTCACAATGCGACTGGCCTGTGGGGTATATCTAGTACTGTCTATATATCAACTTATACTAGGCACGAGGTTTCGTCTTTCCGAAGTAAGGGAAGACGAAGATCAATAATAAAGAGTTCATGGGCGAGGTAATAGAATAGAAGTATCAGGATCAAGGCATTTAACAAATTCAAATGGGATTTGTCAAGACAATTGTGGATTGAAATCTTATTATGGTAATCCTTTGTTTGCATGCTCGTATTAGTACAGTTATGTAACTGATACGATATGCTCAGATATATCTAGATGGCAAGTATACTAGTCAACTATATATCTCAATCCACGTGAAGTAGTCGTGCGAAGAGCGAACCAAAATGTACTAAGGTTGATCAGACCGTAATACACTGATTCTGAATAGACAATTGTATTAGTGTGTCGACCCACTAATACGGATGTCATGAACAAGCTCGATAAAAGGATAAGCTTGCAAAACTAGGCTATATTAGCAGCATAAGTCAAGGTGGTACAACAAATGTAAGTATGCTAGATGATGATGAAAGGGGGTACACTTAATTCAAGTTCTCAAAACAACACAAAATAAGCACAATAACAAAAGGCTCTATAATATCTACAGTTATCAATTATAAAAATATTCTAGGTTATAAATTATTAGCAAGTTCAAAATTACATAGGTTAGGGCTGGGGTCACGAACCAATAGGCACGAGATAAAACAAATCGATAAACAGATAACTACGACAAATTATGCGCATTAGCTACTCCATGGGTCTGCGCGTCTTCCAAAGTCATCGCTGGAGCTTGTTCACGTTCTTGCAGTTGATTCCTCTGCTGCTGTTGAGCCTGCTGGAAGAGTGTTGCTTGTGGTGCCAGGGGTGGCCTCGGCTGATTCCCTCCTGGGACTGGTGGTCTGACTCCTTCAACTCTCGTTTGCGGTGCTTCCAATGCTGGAGAGGCTGGCGTTGGTGCTGGTGACATTAGCGCTTTTTCTCGACATTCGGGGCATTCCTTCAGTGAATGCTGACTGGATCCGCAAGCTAAACATACTTTCCTTTTTCGTCTGCACTCGTCCTCAGTATGGCCTCGCTTGCGACAATATGGACAGACAGGTATTGTCTGTGGAGTTGCTTCTGGTGGCTGGTGTACTTGAGGTCTTTGTGTAGCTTCTTCTTGTGGTGCTCCGGCTGGTGCTGATGTGGCTGGTTGTTGAATCATCAAGGCTTTCTCTCGATGCTGAAGACAATCCTTGGCTAAGTGTTGACTGTTTCCGCAAATCAAGCATAATCCTAACTTGCGTCTGCATTCTTTTTGAATATGGCCTATCTTGCCACAGTAGTGACAAGTTGGAAGAACTAAGGCTCTTGGTGCTGCTCTCGGTGGTGGATTCATCTGTGGTCGCTTTGCAGCTCTTTCCTGTTGTGCTTGGTCCGGTGCTGATGCATACGGCCGCTTCTGGCTGGACTCTATCCTTGTGTTGCACTCCATGGGTCGTGCTGTAGCAAGAACATTCTCGTCTAAGGTAGTTGTAGTGGGGCTGATTAATCTCCGTAGCTCCGAGCTAAATCTGTCGATGAACTTCTCCGCTTGGATTTGCTGGGCTTCTTCCTGAACCTTCTGTTGGGCTTGCATCATCGCATAGAACATGCGAAACATCTGTTGTTCGTCCATAGCCTGCCCTTGTGGAATGGTAGGCGTCGGTGGAGCCAACTGCGTCGATGGTGGAACGTCATCTTCCGGGATTCTCGAGGCATGCTGACTTGCTTGCTGTGATGATGGACCTTCCCTAACTGGTGTCACTTCATCTCCGTTGGTTACCACATCATCTCGTGGTGATCTGGCAGGAGTCTCGTTGTTTGTTCGTGAATCCATAACTCTGCAACCAAAATAAACAATAAGAGGCGCACAAGAATCGGCAGGATGCGAGTCAAGAATTTAAATTCGAATCTGATATAGATATCAAGAACGTTTCAAGCAAGTGGATGAGATCCTAGAAACTTATCCTATTCTTATTGCAGGCTTGCTCGGTCCCTAAGTTGAAACCGAACAATTTAGTCGTTGACCTGCATGGGCCACCACAAAAACCATGTCACGCCCCAGTCCCAAAATACCGAGGGACCGGACGCGTGGCAATGGCCAGCAGCACACACCGATGGACAAACCCAATTTAATGGATCCATCGGGGCATGCTTAAGCTGTAATATAAGAATAAGTAGGTCCAATGATACAAACCACAGTCTATACTAATCTCATCCAAAACAGATAATCATAGATCAAATGCCAGAATAAATACAAAGGAAATAACTAACAATCTCAATAACAGTGTCTCGAAGAACAATCCGAGAACAAGTCTGATACAACAATGCAATAGACTGAAAATAAAGAAAATGGAAATAGAATTAAATGAGTATCACCAGACAATACTCAGAAGAAGTCCTCTAGTGTGATCTCGTCCTCGAAGGTCGGTACAGCCCCTGTATCAGCTCCTGAATCTGCTCCTGCTGCGGTCCCGTATACCTCGGGGTAGATCTCGTCTGTAAATCCTGGGGACATAATCCGGATCCAGGTCCTCAGGGGACATAGCAAGGTACAAGAAAGCTCATGCCAAAATAAATGCAGTGCAACAAATAATAAAATAAATATGATAAGTATGTAATCATCTGTGTGAAATGCAAAAGAGAGAACATCAAAAGTACTCAGGTTGAAACAACTACAAGCTCTGTGTAGGGAAGCCGGTAGCAGTGATATCATGAGGTGGTCTAGCTCAGCGGGAGACTGAGTAGCCGGCATAATATAGTCAACCTGTAGCCTGCGGGTCTCTCTAGCAATAGATGGAACAATAAGGGAATACTAAAATAACCAGCTAAGTGATATGCAAGATGAGAGCAGCACTAGAACTCAGGCTGAAGCATACTACAAGCTCTGTGTAGGGGAGCCGGTAGCAGCAGTAATAATGAGTAATGGGCCAAGCTCGGGCTTCAGAGTCTTGTGCCTCACGATAATAGGGGTGTATATATATGATCAGCCTGTAGTCTGTGTGTCTCTCCCCACCCAATGTAATCACACGTCTCGTGTCCATGACACGCACAATCATATCTAATGCACAAGTCATCTAATGTCTAGGGATATAATATCAATGTCAGGTCCTGTATCCTATACAGAATCACCACAAATATCTCGGGAAGATCCTGTCTCATGAACAGTGTCAAGTGTCCTGGGTCAAGTGTACTTGGTATGACAAGTACGGGAATAATAAGGGTCACGAATGTCCATCTCTAGATGACAATACACAACACCGCGTACGGTATTGGCACCCGACTGATAATCGGACGCTAAGTACGTCACACGGTCCTAGGTTAAGCATGCACAGCACTATAAAGAAGCAAGAAAAATATGTAACAATACTGCAGAGTTTGGCAAGGTACACTTGCCTGGGGTCCTGGCTCCAACTGTAGCTCTGGTCTCAGTGTGGTCTGCAGGTACTACTCCGGTTGCTGAAATAAACATTACCATTAGATTCAGAAAATATCAAATAGCTAAAAATGCCTGTACTTGAGTCCAATTTGGACACAGGGGCAAAAAGGTCATTTCCGGGCCAAAGCGGGGTCCACATGTGGGCCACTTTGCACCGAAAAGCGCGTCAGGGTCAAAGGTCTCCAAATTTTGCAAACTCAGCGTCTACAAGTCAGGAACGATGATATGAACCCAACGGAACTTCCAGAATTGGATTCCGATGAGCCGATCACAAAATCGCCCGTCGAGCGGGGCCTGTGGGGCCCACGACACGCGATTTCGTCAACGTTCTCAGAATCGAACCAAACTTGGGTCACAGGACCAGCGTATCGCTACGAGTCCGATGGCGCAAGTTTCGTCTCGATCCGACGTGTGTACACAAAGTTAGGGCGTGTTCCAGAAAGGTCGGATACGGGATGTCGTCGGCGGATACGCGTTGATTCCGGTGTGCACGCACATCCAAATCAACTTCCGCGAAATCCTACACGTCCGTATCGACGACGCGCACGTATCTGTGAAGACCGCGCGCGACCAAGTCGTCCCGTTTGGCGGGGCATACTCGGTTCCGGGGTGAATTGGGTTGTTGGTTTTCCTGTTTTTGGATCGCGGTGTGCGATCACCACCGGACGCGATGCCCCGAGCGGTTTGTCCGGGCACCGAGAGGGTCATACAGTCTACGCGATGCAACTGACGGATTTGAAATCAGAGTTACGATGAGGAAGATACGAGTACCTGAACAGGGCTTCGGGAAACTGCGAATTCTCGTGTCCTTGTGTCTCGAGCCGTGTCCTCCTATGGCTTAGATTTCTGCTGTGTCCGAGCTCGACGGAGGCTACGCTGGACAGAGATGGGTGTCGCCTGAGTCGGGAGGATGCTGGTCGGCTAGTCGGAGCTTCGCGGAGGCAACTGGCTCGTCGAAACTTCGCCGGAGGGAGGAGATGAGGAGCTGGAGGCGTTTGGGTCGGTGGACGGCGGGGTCGGGCTGAGCCTAGGGTGGCTGGGCGGAGCTGCTGGAGGGAGGCCGGAAGTGGGTGGTGGAGTAGGGGAGTAGGAGGCGTCGACTCCGGTGGGGTCCGGAGGCTGCTACGGCGAAGTCAGGCTCTACGGCTGGTCTCGGGCGGCGCTTCGTCGTGAAGAGGGCGGAGGGTTCAGGGCGCTCTTGCTGAAGGAGAAGACCACCGGAGCGGCGAGGTGGGTTGGTGCGGGAGGCGCGAGGTCTCGGGGATGAAGGCGGAGGGGAAAATCGGGTGGCCGGAGGTGTACAGAGGGGGCGGCGTCCGCGCCGAGCAGAGCAGAGGGGGAACGGCGTCCGCGCCGGTCGGGGGCCGCTCAGTCCGGTGTGGAGCACAGCGCGGGTCGGTGGCGCTGCAACCGGAGCAGCCGCGGGGGTGGATGAAGTCGGCCGGGGGTGGTCAGGGAAAGGGGTGGCGGCTGATGACTAGGGTTAGGGTTAGGGATTCTTGATTTAGGGATTAGGGATTTGATTTAGAAATTATTTCTTTTCTTCTTTTTACTTGTGTAGAAAAACTAGGAAAATAGGTATTTATACATTACAGGAATTGTACTAGGGTTAGACCTAGGATTCGGGCTGGGTCACGCTCCATGGGCTTGGCTTCGGCTCTCATGGGGATTTCGGGCGTTGGCACGGATTTAAATTCGGTTTAATTCTAAATTGGTTTCTAGGGCTTTAAAAATCATTCCGGAGTCCAATAAACTCACCGAAAAATGCCATGCGTCCGGTTTTCCGTTTTACACCATAAAATATTATTTCCATAATATTTTGGTAGGAATAACCGCAATTAAAAATCCTGGAATCAACAAAGGCCTAGGTCACGATTCCCGAAAATTCAGATAATTTGGGGAAAAATCCAAATTTAAAATTCTGAAAATCAGGGGGCTTACAGCTATACTAACACAATAAAAAATACATCGAACTCAGGGGCTATGCCAGGTTTGGCACTAGTCAACTAGGGTCAAGTGCGGCAAGTTGCACGG
Source organism: Iris macrosiphon (assembly GCA_036927795.1). Classification (NCBI taxonomy): domain Eukaryota; kingdom Viridiplantae; phylum Streptophyta; class Magnoliopsida; order Asparagales; family Iridaceae; genus Iris; species Iris macrosiphon. Next base: position 15,867 of record JAYESA010000173.1, read on the forward strand.
GCGTCGCGTCTGTGATTATTGTACAAGACAGACGGTCAAAATGATACGGGGCTTGCCAGTACGTCAGTGTACATGTGGCAGTCTGCTAACATTTCACAGGGTCATAGGTCATGTGTAAGGACGTGGTATCCGTAATTACACTCGGGTTACCTAGTAGAGACATATAGAAATGTACATTTATACTCGTAATATATATACCAATTAAATATGTACTTAATATATATAAGTGTATATCAATAATAGAATTATATAACATATATATATAAGTTTAAAAATACATACCATATTTTATACGTATATAAGGAATAGATATATATACTGAATATATATATATATATATATATATATATATATATATATATACACCAATTAATACATATACCAAATACGTATATACGTACATATATATACCAAAATAAATATATATATATTATGCTACATTTATTTATATACCAAGATACGTTTTATCAAACATATACTATGTATATATATATATATATATATATATATATATATATACCAAAATAATTATATATATTTATACCAAAAATACATACATATATATATAGGTATATATATATATATATATATATATATATATATATATATATATATATATATATATATATATATATACCAAAAATACGTATTAATATACGTACTAAAATATATATTAATACTAATACATTGAATACAAGTATATACCCAATTAGAGAATATACGATATATACCCAATCTGCTGACTCCTCGCATGGGTGAAACTTTGAGAAATACCCGGCCGCCTTCCTGGAACTCAAGTATCCTACGATGTGAATCTGCATAGCTCTTTTGGCGGCTTTGAGCTATCTTTAATCTTTCCCGAATCAACCGAACCTTTTCGACAGTCTGCTCCACAAGCTCAGGGCCAAGAATCTGCCGTTCACCAACTTCGACCCAACAGATCGGGGATCTGCACTTCCGCCCATATAACGCCTCATACGGCGCCATCTGAATGCTTGATTGATAACTATTGTTGTAAGCGAATTCGGCTAACGGTAAATGCAGGTCCCAACTAGTCTTCAAATCCACGGCGCAGAGTCGCAGCATGTCTTCGAGGATCTGGTTGACACGTTCTGTTTGGCCGTCAGTCTGTGGATGGTAGGCGGAGCTGAACTTCAACTTCGTCCCCATTGCTGACTGCAGGCTTCCCCAGAAATGCGATATAAATCGACCATCTCGATCGGAGACTATAGATACGGGTACGCCATGGAGCCGAACGATTTCGTTGAGATATATCTGAGCCAGGCGGTCGGCACTCCAAGTAGATTTGATAGGCAGAAAGTGAGCTGACTTGGTGAGTCGATCGACGATAACCCAGACTGCATCATGCCCCCGTTGCGTCCTTGGCAAGCCAACAATGAAATCCATTGTTATATGGTCCCATTTCCACTCCGGAATAGCAAGGTTCTGTAGCTCTCCGCCTGGTTTCTGGTGCTCGGCCTTCACTCTCTGACAAGCCATGCAATGCGACACGAACAGCGCCACATCCCGTTTCAAGCCGTGCCACAAAAACGTCGTGCGAAGGTCCCGATACATCTTTGTGCTACCCGGATGAGAAGTATAACTAGCATAGTGGGCTTCAGTAAGGATCTTTTTTCTGAGGGTCGCATCGTTCGGAACGCATAGTCTTCCCTTCACTCGGAGCATCCCATCCGTGCCTACCGCAAAGTCGGACGCCTTTCCTGCTGAGATAAGAGCATGAATCTTTTGCAGGAACATGTCATCCTTCTGAGCTGCCTTTACCTTTTGTAACAAGTCGGGTTCGAGGCGCAGTTATGCCAGTTGCCCCGACTTCTTGTATCTGATCTTTAGAGTAATTCCTAAGGATCCAAGATCCCGGCGCAGCATATCATTGATAGGCAAACTCCCTACGAACACCCGACTCAGTGCATCAGCTACGACCGGATCACCTATCACCACCACCAGGCGAGCCACCCCGGCCATCCTCCTCCGACCAACCACCGGATCACCACTGTGAGAGACCTCTCCCTCTCCCTCCTTCATATATATATATATATATATATATATATATATATATATTAATATATATATATATATATATACCAAAATAAATATATATATTTATACCAAAAATACACACATATATATATAGGTATATATATATATATATATATATATATATATATATATATATATATATATACCAAAAATATGTATTATATATATATATATATTTATATATACCAATTAATACATATACCAAATACGTATATACGTACATATATATACCAAAATAAATATATATATTATGCTACATTTATTTATATACCAAGATACGTTTTATCAAACATATACTATGTATATATATATATATATATATATATATATATATATATATATATATATATATATATATATATATATATATATATATATATACCAAAATAAATATATATATTTATACCAAAAATACACACATATATATATAGGTATATATATATAGGTATATATATATATATATATATATATATATATATATATACCAAAAATATGTATTAATATATGTACTAAAATATATATTAATACTAATACATTGAATACAAGTATATACCCAATTAGAGAATATACGATATATATATATATATATATATATATATATATATATATATATATATATATATATATATATATATATATATATGAATACGTATCACCAACACAACATACACATATGCGCACATACACAAATACGTATTTATACATACATATATATATATATATATATATATATATATATATATATATATATATATATATATATATATATGAAGGAGGGAGAGGGAGAGGTCTCTCACAGTGGTGATCCGGTGGTTGGTCGGAGGAGGATGGCCGGGGTGGCTCGCCTGGTGGTGGTGATAGGTGATCCGGTCGTAGCTGATGCACTGAGTCGGGTGTTCGTAGGGAGTTTGCCTATCAATGATATGCTGCGCCGGGATCTTGGATCCTTAGGAATTACTCTAAAGATCAGATACAAGAAGTCGGGGCAACTGGCATAACTGCGCCTCGAACCCGACTTGTTACAAAAGGTAAAGGCAGCTCAGAAGGATGACATGTTCCTGCAAAAGATTCATGCTCTTATCTCAGCAGGAAAGGCGTCCGACTTTGCGGTAGGCACGGATGGGATGCTCCGAGTGAAGGGAAGACTATGCGTTCCGAACGATGCGACCCTCAGAAAAAAGATCCTTACTGAAGCCCACTATGCTAGTTATACTTCTCATCCGGGTAGCACAAAGATGTATCGGGACCTCCGCACGACGTTTTGGTGGCACGGCTTGAAACGGGATGTGGCGCTGTTCGTGTCGCATTGCATGGCTTGTCAGAGAGTGAAGGCCGAGCACCAGAAACCAGGCGGAGAGCTACAGAACCTTGCTATTCCGGAGTGGAAATGGGACCATATAACAATGGATTTCATTGTTGGCTTGCCAAGGACGCAACGGGGGCATGATGCAGTCTGGGTTATCGTCGATCGACTCACCAAGTCAGCTCACTTTCTGCCTATCAAATCTACTTGGAGTGCCGACCGCCTGGCTCAGATATATCTCAACGAAATCGTTCGGCTCCATGGCGTACCCGTATCTATAGTCTCCGATCGAGATGGTCGATTTATATCGCATTTCTGGGGAAGCCTGCAGTCAGCAATGGGGACGAAGTTGAAGTTCAGCTCCGCCTACCATCCACAGACTGACGGCCAAACAGAACGTGTCAACCAGATCCTCGAAGACATGCTGCGACTCTGCGCCGTGGATTTGAAGACTAGTTGGGACCTGCATTTACCGTTAGCCGAATTCGCTTACAACAATAGTTATCAATCAAGCATTCAGATGGCGCCGTATGAGGCGTTATATGGGCGGAAGTGCAGATCCCCGATCTGTTGGGTCGAAGTTGGTGAACGGCAGATTCTTGGCCCTGAGCTTGTGGAGCAGACTGTCGAAAAGGTTCGGTTGATTCGGGAAAGATTAAAGATAGCTCAAAGCCGCCAAAAGAGCTATGCAGATTCACATCGTAGGATACTTGAGTTCCAGGAAGGCGGTCGGGTATTTCTCAAAGTTTCACCCATGCGAGGAGTCAGCAGATTCGAAGCAAAAGGGAAGCTAAGTCCAAGATTTGTTGGTCCTTTCAAAATACTAAAGCGGGTTGCTTCAGTTGCTTATCAGATTGCCCTACCACCATCCCTATCAGATGTACATGATATATTCCATGTTTCTCAACTTAGAAAATATGTGTACGACCCGAGCCACGTGGTAGACCTTGAACAACTGAACCTCCAAGCCGACTTGACGTATGTAGAACAACCTGTACAAATTTTGGATAGGAAAGAAAAGCTGCTTCGGACTCGTTCGGTTCCTCTCGTGCACGTGCTTAGGCAGAATCACTCTGTCGAAGAATCTACTTGGAAAGTTGAATCCGAGATGAGGGAAAGGTTCCCCTCATTATTTCCTAGTGGTAGGTTCTATTCTTAAGTTTCGGAACAAAACTTCCAATTAGTTGGGTAGAATGTGGTGTCCCGTTCCCCCTATTCGGGGAGCGCGGCTAAGAAATACAAGATGGTATCATTCGATCGGGATAGATTGAATCAAGAACTCATCCTCGTTATGGATTTGTCTCTTCGGAATCGATTCCCATATTCAGTGGACCGTGCCCCCGGGATCGACTTGACATGATTCTCGTTCAGATGTAAACTGGATGTTATTATCATTCAAATGTAAACTTGACAGGATTCCATTCATTGATTCAACTTGCCTTGATGCATGCCCCTGGTTCGGGGATTGCCTTGGTGACCTAACGGTCCCGGGTACTTGCAGGTTCAATTGCACAGAAGAACTATTTGATAGTCTTCTGACTGACTCAATGCATAAACGATACGCGATAGTGTTACTTTCTTGTAGCATAATTTTCGTGTGGCAAATATCGAGTTAAGGCAACATTACAAGTTAACATGTATAAGTAGGAAAGCATGCATTTGTAAGGAACTTAAGCAATCACGTTGGTTCGGGCCCGAAGGTAAGCCGAGGAGTGAAACCGTAAAGGGACTTACTGAGCGACATATCTAGAGTCGTGCAGTGTGGCAAGTAAAGTAGTGCACAACAAAGAGTGTAATATTCGTATCGTTCTACTCGAGGCAGGGCGGGTCTAGTTGCATGAGGCAATGGTAGCATGCGAGGGTCTATATATATATAAGCAATATTTTATTTCCATGTTCTAGCACAAGCAATACAAGTTGGGATTATTTTCTTAGCTAGGTGCGTTGGATTCTTATTAGCATGCAGGGGGTGATTCACCTAGCGACTATCATGTATCTTTGCATATTCTAAGTGCCCTGGCTAAGCAAAGACAAGTTCATCGTAACCACCCACCTTAGCGATGATTCGCCTCAGTTGAGCGATACTCCGAGCGAGCCTCTGAAAGCCTAAGCCGAACTCCTGAAGGGACAAGTCTGGATATCCTTTGCCCCAAACGAGTATTCTCGCCTGAGCAAGTGGGTCAGGACGTTGCACTTTTGCTGTTTGAATCGGCAGTCCGTTTGAGCGGAACGGGGTGTTATATCTTGTAACTTGTCCATGATCTTGATTCTAGAACTTTTCCTGCCCTGACTATTGTATCCGCACTGATATACTTGATCGCAGCGAGAGTGCTACTTGATATATAGTGAGCCATCGTGCCACATACTCCTGCTACTTGATATATATAATTATTTCCATGCACGATTCTAATAGATGGAAAGTGACTTTAGCCGTGGCTAGATAGTATTGATTGTGCATCACGCTTGGGTGAATCCATATTTAACTTTCGAGTGACAATATGGATTCGTAACAAGAGTGCTCGTACTTAAAGTACGATATCTAAGAACAAGGACTGGAGTACCAGCGCTTCTAGTAAAGAAGAATGACGGGTCGACACAGTTGTGTATCGACTATAGTGTCACGACCCGATTCCGTGGAATCGTTGGGGCGTCCCCCGAATCGTGACCGCCGTGCGGGCCTGGGGTTGCGCCCGCATTAGACTAAAGTATTTTGCATAACGATCACATATTCAGAGTAAGCAGATAAATTGAAACACAGATTGAAACATGGAAAAATTCTCTTTATTGATAATGAACATCTATTACAAACTCTTGAACGAGTCCGCTAATTTGTCGCGCGAGCTTACAAAAGTGTTGACACAAAATGAGATAGCAGTCATGTACATTACATCCCTTTACTAAACTTCAAAATAACATAGACCTCCGGGCTGGAGGACGGCTTTGCTACGGAGCTGCATTGTGTACAGAGTTGCAAGCTCCTGCTTCAAAATGCTTCAAGGGTGGCGCGATCTGAATATGCCTACAGCTGGAATGGATCGGGAAGACTTCGGCTCCTCGCTCGGTTCGCCTTGGTGCGGAGAACCTGTTTCAACGATGGTCAGTATGTCGAAATATACTGGTGAAGGCGAGCTAACCGAACTATACCAATCAACACGTTGTTTATATGAAGCATGCATATTATTTTGTGGTTTTCTATCTTGCCTTAGTTCATTTACAAGTAAGCAACATATAGAATTTACTGAAATGAAATTGTCACCGTTCGGTGACTTTTACCTGCCCGTCTGAACCACCTGCACAATACTTACCATGCCTTCCCTGCCACGAAGACACAAGTTATTTTGCAACAGGTTTAAATACACGTTGGGATCACTGGCTAGAAGCCATAATAGACGAGTTATAGTCTTGAACGAGGATAGCAAGCAAGAAAGATTCGTTGGTGGCTGCAGACTATCCTTGTCCAGATGCGTGAGACTAACGTGAAGTTCCGCCCAGATCGGATCGGTGCCAGTGCCCCAGCAACCGTCCGCAGGAACCATTGACCTTGTGCACAAGTTGTCCGTGATCAATATCCTTCACGTTACGTTATCATTTGATGCGTTGAGGCAACATGAGTACAAGACAAGCAACATTGCATGATTCGTTTTGCATAGTCTCCCTGAACAATTTGTAGCATGTCATGTTCTATACATAGCACAATTTATAGAAGAAGTAAGCATTCTAACTAAAATTGAAGCATATGATGAACATTATGAATGAACAAGCATGCATATCAGTAACCGTTCCCAAGTTTAATTAACAAGCAATACAGTCCAAGTCTATTCCTTTTTATCTTGACATCATTTAGTTATTACTTGGTATCTCTTGATCGGGGAAAGAAGAATGCAAGATTTTAGGTGTGAAGACTTGGAAGCAGGGCTAGCTAATCGGGATGGTAGCCATTCACTTAGTTGGTTGGAAGGGAGAAGGAAAGAGGCGCTTCAAGACTCCGCTCGTAAGCCGCCTACTGCTTGTTTACCTGCATCACGAACAACTCGATCAATACCTCTTCCACTCTTTCCAATCTCGGAATTGAAGTGCAGTTCAATGAACGAAAATAATAAAATCCATCGGAATCGTTCAAGAAAAACAAGCAAATCCGAAAACCAACTCAAAGCACGAAAGCAACAAGCGACATCAAAATCTGAGGCAACAAAAGATAACAACGGAGAGGTCCCTCCTGACTTTGCCGCTAAGTCGATCCCGGGGGCACGGTCCACTGAATATGGGAATCGATTCCGAAGAAACAAATCCATAACGAGGACGAGTTCTTGTTTCAATCTATCCCGATCGAACGATACCATCTTGTGTTTCTTAGCCGCGCTCCTCGAATAGGAGGAACGTGGCGCCACATATAGGCAGTTGAATGCCTTAACAGTGAACAACAAATATCCATTGCCTAGGATTGATGATTTGTTTGACCAATTGAGTCAAGCAAAAGTATTCTCCAAGATAGACCTTCGATCAGGATATTATCAAGTGAGAGTCTGGGAGCAAGATATACCGAAGACAGCATTTCGATCTCGATATGGGCATTACGAATTCTTAGTTTTGTCATTCTGATTGACTAATGCACCATCAATATTCATGGATTTGATGAATCATATCTTCATGTCATATCTAGATCAATTTGTAGTGGTATTCATAGACGACATTCTTGTCTACTCCAACAGTGAAGAAGTGCATGAAAAATATCTTCGAAAAGTGTTGCAAGTTCTGAAGGAGCATCAGTTATATACGTAACTCAGTAAGTGTGAGTTCTGGTAAGATCATGTGTCATTTTTGGGGTACATCAGTAGCAGGAGTATTAGTGGACCCCAAGAAGGTTGAAAGCAGTAGAGAATTGGCCAGTCCCGAAGACAGTAGTAGATGTGCGAAGTTTCTTAGGATTAGCAGGATATTACCGGAGGTTCGTGGCAGACTTTGCACGAATTTCAGCACCAAAGATTCGTCTAACCAGCAAGGATTTAAAGTTTGTTTGGTCGGTAGAGTGTCAAGCAGCATTTGAGAAGTTGAAAGAGAAACTGATATCAGCACCAATCCTTACACTTTGAACTTGTCTCATTGATCATTTGATCGATTTTATTTTTGGATAAAACTTAAAACTTGTCTCATTGATGATTTTGTTTTATTTGGATTGTAATACTCTTGGAGCCCGAGAACAGCAAGTCGGAGAATGCAAAGTTGGCCTGAGAATGCATGCAAAAAGTACGTAGGGAACCCTTGTCGCATAAGCGAAGTTCCAGTGAGCGCACTTGTGTGTGTTTTATAAATTCCTTAGAAAGTGCGGCAAGATATGTTAAGTACTCTGGGCGCACTTCTCGACTCCTACATACGTTTTCTACTAAGGCAATTTCTTCAAAGGTGCACCAATCCTACTTAGCGCACTTGTGAATGGGTCTGCAAGTCATCAAGAATGTACGCCACTGCTTAAAAAGCCAAGTTGGCACACTTTGCAGATATTTCAGAGTTGGCACACTTAGGTAAAACTTTTCTAACCGGTGCACTTTGTCCCTTCTGGAGAATGTCGCACTTTACTACTTGGCGCACTATGTGGCATTCTCCAGAGATTGCGCACTTTGTAGCCTTTCGTATTACTTAATGACTAAGCAAAGACTTTTGACCATTCTCGAGAATTATGTTCTCGACTGCAGGGTCGTCTCGACTGCTGTGCCATATCATGGAACTTGTGTTTTGTCTTTTAGTAGACCTTCCTGCATTTATTTGTGCGCCAATGATAGATTTATGTGCCAAGCTCCTGGCTCGGACACTTCTATCATTGTGCGCCAAAATCCTAGAAGTACGCTTTAGTATGATTGTACGCCATCTTTTGCTCGGAGCACTTTTGTATCAAAGTGCACCAAAATTGCCTGAATTAGTAATTTGTGCGCTAATGGTGGTTTTTGACCCATTATGCGCAGATGTTATTTTCTTACCTGATTTTATGCGCCAACCCTGAATTTTTAATTTATACACATGTATGATAGTATTCTCTTTAACATGCTTAACTCATAATGATTCTCTAGTTCTCTTTTATCCCGTTATTTTAGTTAATCCTGGTTATTTTCTGAATACGACATTCTTGATATTGATCCTGATTTTCTGACATGATCTAGTAATTGTACATTATAAATAGATTCCTGATAATCCTGATCTTGTACTGATAATCTTGATCCTGTACTGATAACCCTGATAATCCTGATCTTGCACTGCTAACCCTAATAATCCTTATCGTGTACTGATAATCCCGATATTGTACTGATAACCCTGATACTCCTGATCATGATACTCCTGATAGTGGCTCGACGTAGCGTACCATCCTGATAATGGCTCGACGTAGCGCACTCCTCACTTGAGAATTCATGTAACTGTCCTGATCAAGGCTATTAGTAGCACATGTATTGCATGACCTGTATCCCCGTGGTTGATTTTAATTGTACTCGTCAAGTTACTTCCCTGTCTTGCATCTTGTCTAAGGCATATTCCTGAGCACTACGGTCGAGAATCCTTGAAAATTGTCCAAACTAATGACTAGAATAATAATCTAGAAAAGCATCTAGAAAGATTTTTTGGCTACATGCAATCCCGGTATCCTAGCGACACCTGATGGATTTGGAGCACTCTGTCGTGAGGGGTACACTTCCACTACACCGACGAGTGTTGCACTAAAAGAAAAGATAAAAAATGAGTATACCTCATAAATCTATACTATGTACCTGTTTGTCTGGATAACCTGGATAGTCTGCAGAGCATGTGGCTGTAAAAAATCTTAAACTGCATGTGTTAGTAACTAGGACTGTGATAACCTTAGTTAGCTAAGAATAGAAAGTCGTAGGACACGATTGGCCGTGATCGCTTGATTTCCTGTCTAGTCTAGTCATGTCCTGATTTCATTAACAATTGATCCGAAAATAGTAACCGGAGTACTGATTCCAAATGTCCTTGTTTAATTACTCATAAACTGCTTAACTGTTATCTTACCCATTTCACTTATTTACCTGTTACCTTACCTATTATTCTTACTGATTTTATCTGCATGCTGGTTTTTAGTTCATAAGTTTGGCTCCCCTGTGGTAGTTGCTGTTTTGGGGTCTGACCCCACTAGTTTTATATGGCCAGATTTTAGAGCATGACCGCAAGATCTCCCGTACTTCCTGCCTCAAGATGGTGAACACAAGGAGCATTAGAGAACATGAGTGGGTTTCTTCTTCCACACCCACTTGATATTGTACATTATTCTTTGAGACGTTTATCCACCGAGCATGTTCTTAACTCGTGTTTTGGGACTTGGCATTCTAGCTTGCGGGCCTATATGTAAACATATTCTAGACTACAGCTAGAGATGATTATGTAACATTATACACTGCTAGTTCTTCATTTTTGTACTAGCTTCATGATCATCTGGGTATGTATAGTTTGGGACGTCTTACTATTATATGTTGGTGATCATACATCTTGTAAACTTGTTGCTTCCTTGAGATTGAGATACCTAGGATTCTTGATCCATGATTGCCTGATGGATTGTAGAGTAAACCCTCACATGTCTAGACAGTCGTGACCGTATCTCGAAGTATAGAGTACTCTGGTATACGTAGCTGGCTTTGTCTGCCCCCGCGCTCCAGTATTCTGGTTCTGGAACGTGACATTGGGGCACGGGCGCAGAGGCCGGAGGAGGGTGGGGGTGGAGAAGGAGCGGGAGGAAGGAGAAGGAGAGGTGAGAGCCCTAGTAAAATTTGGGCTAGTCTGAACAAAAATTCTTTGTAACACCAATATTGGGCTAGTCCCGAGTCTTTTTTGTAGTGCCTTATCAAGAGCCCTTTTGGAATATAGTTAGGGAGGAGGAAAAATGTTGACCTCTTATTTATCGGGTAGATCTATTAGAGATCTTAAATATATATTCGTAGCACTTCTTGGGAAGTGGTGATGGTCTTGGTGTTATGTGATACATCGTCTAAGAGCATCAGTATTAAGGCCCATCCCACATTCTAGATTCTAGATTTAAAATGTAGGAGCTCATTTTGTAGAATAGTAAGTTCTATTTCTAGTTCCAATATCTAGATTTTGGGACTCATCCCACTCATGAGAGCCATAGGATGAGCCCTCAAATTTCTAGATTCTAGATTGTAGAAACCCATTTTCTAGAATAGTAAGTCCTAATTATCAAAATTCTATATATTAAAATATTTTCCAATCTTTTATATTCTCGGTAATCAAAATTTTGATAATTAAATTATTTTGAAAGATTATATTTTCATGTTTGGTAAATATAAAAATATTTTCCCAAAAAAAATAAAAAAAAGTTAAAAACCAAAAATAAAAATTCAAAAAGGATAAAAAAAAATGTGAAAAACCCAAAAACAAACAAAAAAACAACAACAAAAAAATCTTGAAAAATGAAAAACAAAAATTCATTCTTAAATACATCAAAAAGATAAAAAAAAACTGAAAACAATATTCTAAAAAAAATATAAAGATTAAAAACCTGAAAAAACAAAAAAAAAAATCTTCATGAAAAAGAACAAAAAAACTGGAAAAGAAAAGCAAAAAAAAAAAAAAAAAATTGTCTAGATAAAAAAATCACATATTTTTAAGGGATATGATTATCATGTTTTGTATGTAAATTTTTTTATCCGGATATTCATAATTTTCAAAAAAAAACTTATATAATCTAAACAAACACGAAAAAAAAAATTATAGTCTACCAATTGATCCCTTAGTTTCTGCTACTACTCTTGCTACAAACAAAAAAGTTGTTACACATCCGGCTGAGAAGAGGTAAAGGTACCTGAAACCAATAGAAAATAACCACTCATGATTCACATACGCAAATCTTGAAGTTTTACAGTTCCGTACAGTGCTCCTCGGCTCTTTTTCTAGGTTTCACAAATTATCTCTTGCCTAGCTATAAAAAGTTGACGTTTGAAAAAAGCACCATACCTGTCATTTTAAAATGCCAAGCTACTTATTTCTCATTTTTCAATCCAATAATCAATCTTAGAAACTAGAATACTTTTTCCTCTGCAGTTCCAGGATGTTTTCAAGTCTATAGGATTCTCTTCTAAATATTCATTCGATGACGTCAACTTTTTCTTGATCATTTGCTTGTAGACCGATGAATCTGAATCTTAGCTTGTTACTTGTTTCCAATCTTAGCTTGTTACTTGTTAGATGTAAGCTTGTTTCCAATATTTACTTAACTCTCACTAGGCTTTCTTCGCATTCTCGTGAAAATCGAGCAAGGTGTTGAGGATGCTTCTGAGACGCTAATGAATCTGGGTTGGAGACTGTTTCATCTACAACAACTCCTCTTCAAGATTGACACTACTACTGTAAATAGTGGATGCATATTTATGTTCTGACTTATTTTTGCATCTGCTCTTAATATATAGGTTACGCAATGTTCCACTTGTACCGGCTGATGTATTTATTGGGATATCTTGCTAGTCAGAGTAGGGTGTATCTTATAGAGAAGGAATTCAAGTTAGTTTTTGGTAGAGCTGCTTTATGAAATCTACTGTTATCCAATTACTTTTGCTCCTTGTATTGATAATGATTCTTCCATTTCAGTGTTATAGGCTATACTTTACTCCATAGCTTGATTGAATATATATAGAACTCTTGTGGTGCGTGGGGATCTGGACCGCGTCAATGAACTTCTACAGTCAATTCCCAAGGAACATCACAATAGGTATGTCAACATATCTGCTGCATCTGCTACTGTGAAATACAGAGCAACATATATTTGTACTATAAAGTCCATTTGTGACATGTCATCTGATTAAGTTGATAGTGTATTTATGTGTACTTCCTTACAGAGCAACATATATTTATGTGTTCTTCAGATTGGCAGAACTTAGGAGCTGCTTTCTATCAAACCCAATTAATGGGTAAAACTTTGTTGGACTAATCTCTAACTCTTTAACAATTTATATTTTTGTTCTCCTCCCTTGAACATTTCAAGAATTCAAATGTATTCTCTTTACTATGAGGCAAATGGGATTTTCAAGTTTTGTATACTAACGCACTGTTATGTCATTTCTTGTACTTCAGAACCAGAATTCTCCCATACTGGAATCTGTATATTATTGTAGGAAGCTGAAAATGAAGCGACTTCAGCTACTACTCTACATCGCTAGGTATGTAGAATATATAATTTATGCGTATTTCTGAATTAAAGTTATTAAGAATCAATACACCATCATTTTTTTGGACATATGTTGCTATACCAAAAGTAACAAGAACACTTCAGAAATTTATCATAGGGAATAAATATAAATGATTTAATCTTGAAAGTCGTTACATGAGTAATAAATATTGTAAGCTCCAGCAAGCAGCAAAATGACTTAGGTTTCATATGCAAATATAGTTTCCAACTTTAGTTTCATGCAACAATTTGGAGTTGAACATAGAATCAATAGAACTGTTAAGCTTTAATTAATCTAATGCAAATTGTACTTTCCTTTAAATGTTGAAGAAAATAAGAACTGGAGAGCATATGAGTGCTTTGAGAATAATATATAGAAAGGATTCTCAAAGAGAGAAAATCATATAAAGGTTGAGAAATAGGATACAAATTCCTTATTTTTTTACTGACAACTATTGCTGCACAGGTATTGAGAGCACCTCAAAATACAAGGTAATGACAATGACATGCCTACTTCAGCTTTGTCAATAGCAAATAAGTGAACATGCAAAAAATCTGGACACAGAGTTATACATGTACATGACTACCAAGGCAAAAACAATACTTCAGCAGCAAAGAATTAACTGTTAACAAAACATAGGTGCAAACTGCTAATAAAATGCCCACTTAATCTCTGCATAATTTAGACAACAAAATGTACTAGTATAGAGAAATACAAAGATCAGCAGTATGAAGATTAGAAACTTGGAAGGTGACATGGAAAGAATTTATGGATGTAATTATATTTCCTTATGGGGCTGTTTAGTACGCGGTAATACAAATGGGAATATATTATTCGCATCAATATTACTGTATTTGGCATAAGCTCAATCGAGAATTCCTTGGAATAACATTTTCCCATCATAGCGGGGAATACTATTCTCATGATGAGGTGGGGTACTCGTTACTCTCACCTAATGGGAATAACGATATTTTTTAAAACACCAAACTATTCCCAGACAAACCCAAGTAGTCCCAAACCTCATCCAACTTAGCTCGGATCCAAATGCAACGAACATGACCCACCCAAGACAAGGATCCGACAAGAACTTGTCCCGATCCTAATCAGTTTGATCTAAGAAACATAACTAGAAAGATTATGCTGACTGAGTTGCATTGATTCAGTTACTAGGCTACATTAGGCTGGTTGAGTTGGATTAGTTCAATTTGGTGTAGTAATTTGATTTACTTAAAATAAGTACCTTGAAGGATCGAACACACAAAGACTTGAAAAAAGATATGGCTTTGACATATTTACTGTTTGGAGGAACCTTTTATGTGCCGATGTGATTTATATGCAATGATATACATAAATACGTAACTATTATTCACATGCTCCTTGGTTGCATGAGATTAGATTGCATAACCAAAAGGTAAATCTATCTACCAACCAATTGACCTTCAAAGTTATTGGTACGACCATCTCATGCTCATAGCTACCTTGGTTAGAAATTTGGCACCAACATAGAGGGTTGACATCAGGTTGACAATCAGTCATAATCATTGACAATTCTTTTATGGAGGAGCTTGTTATGTTCCATACCCATCCCCAATCCTAATGAGAGAGCATTCATAATGATGACGACGACGACACAAGTCACATAATTATATTCATACTGTTTTGGTTCAGATAGGGTAAGCAAGGGTCACCTTCGGTTGGAGTTGGTTGTGATTAATGCAAATCAAACCCAAGTTCAATTTATTTCAGGTTTCTTTTCCCATTTAAACCCAGTCCAGGTTTCTAGTTCCCTCATGGAGAAAAATAAATAACATGTTAATATGGAACTTAATGATATGATTTGCATATCCGTTATGGTGCCCATGTCCACCTCGTGGTTGTACCCGTAGCACCCCACATGGCAAATCCATATAGTGCATATATGCACAAGTACGGATAATATTATTTCTTCAACTGAAAAAATACAGATATCACAAGTACACACTACAATATAAGTTACTCTATAGTTAACAATGATGTCATAAGAATCTTAAATTATAAGTACCACGATGACATGATTGAGAGCTTGTTTGTAGTAAGCTTGCAAGTGGTCCAGTCTACAATATGCAAACCAACAAAGAAACATTGTTATCTTGTAGATCTCTAAAGTAGCCAAACTATCTTTCCAACAGATCTTATGTTAAACAACTGGAAGCCAAGATTTAAACTGAATAAATAAATATCTCAAATCATATCCAAATGGCCAGTTAATGATTAACCATCAATAGTTAGTGATTTGTACCATAATATTCTAAATTCATGTGTTTCATAAAGTTCTTTTATTCAAAAGTACTTCTGTTTATATTTTATATGACCCATCCACATGCCTGACCATGTCATGCACAATACACCTTGGATATTTCTTTTTGTTATAGATTTTAAATGTACGAGAGAGATGCTCGAAACAAGGTCTGGAGTATCGGCATACGTTTCGGACCCATGTAAGCATCAACATTGACTGTCTCGGGTCGGGTTTTCAGAGTACTTGGTTCTGAAAAGCCAAAAAAGTAAAAAGGAATTATTAAAAAAATAGAAAAGTATTTAATATATTTAGACATGATATTATGTATTATTTGTTGTATAAAGGGTATATTAAAACTAGAAAAGTATTTAATATGTCTACACATGATATTATGTTTTTTTTTTGCCATTAGTTTCAGTGGAATTATATTAACCTACAATAGAAATCATGTTTATTCTACTTCTCCCCCCCCCCCAACACACACACACAAAATAATATATAGTTTTGAATGGAATAATGTTAGATGTATGATGCGCAATGCATATACAACATCGACAAATGTTAATGACTACAATGCACCAATAAGAAATCCTGCCAATGTACTTGCATTTTGTGATTATGGTTTAATTTTGTGGTAAATGGTTGATAATTATACTTTCACCCATTTCTTTATCTCTTCAGTTTGTTATACTTTAAGATGTCTAGATTCTTAAATCTTCTAGAAATAAAGAAACTTCAATTCTTAGTTTGGGTTTAATTGGTTAATAGTTTAATTATTTGGAAACCAAATTCATTAATAATTTAATATTGTCGTAAATGCTAACAACAAAGTTATTACTGGAAATTTCCTATTTTGTTAGTAGTGTAGCATTTTTATCATATTAAACATTTATTTATTGAAGCTTTATACTTATATTTATTTTATATTCAGATTTTCCTTATTTGCGTGTAGTCCTCGACTAGGCCCTCCTCGACTAGGCCCTGATATACCTTTCCAAGTAGTATCTCCCCCTTCTGTCTTTTAGAACATTGATTCTATGCACGTTATTTGCAAATGATTCTAGTAAATAAATATTATGGAGTCACCAATATACATGTAGAATAGAAAATAATGGGGAATATAAGATCCAAGAAGAAGACAAAAAAAAAGATAGAATTAAGTTCCCCAAAGAACCCTTAGGGTCTGCTTGGATTGAGGGTTAAGAGAGTTAAGGAAAAGTTAAGTGAGGGAAAAAAAGAACCATGCTTGATTTGAGCGTAGAGGTTTATGAGGAAGAGTAATAGAGGGTTAAAGTAATTATTCATAGCCAAGCTAACCCAAAAGATGAAAAGAAACAACTAAACCAACCGACTTAGGCCCCCCACCCCCCCGGCGGGTTGTAAGACATTTATGATAGAAAACAAAGAAAATATGAAGAGAAAACAGAAATGCAAGCAACACTGGTCATCATATTCCTTATTTTATCAATACTATAAACTATTAACAAAATAATTGTCCTACTCTGAATAGGATTACAAGAAGATTCCATATTAACACTAAAAGTTGCTTCAAATTTCTTAGCTAGTTATTCTTATGATTGATTTGGCTTCGACTGAAATCCAATCAACCTAGGACGGAAAGATCACAAAAAAAAGGACAAATAGTAAAAACCTAGGACGGAAATATCCCAAAAAACTTACAAAATTACCCAAAAAAAACTTTTAAAATCTATTCTAAGACTAACATAAGAAAGAGATTCCTATTGGTCCATATGTGCATTAACTCATGTAGGAATATAAACCTATAGCTCATATCCCGTTTACCATATATATATATATATATATATATATATATATATATATATATGATGAACTGGTGAGTAGGTTTATATTGGATGGGCAATTGGCGGACCATCCAATTGGCCGACAGTTTGTTGTTGTTGCGACCATTAACAGGATTCATATAGACCCGACGTTGGAGCAGGACATCTGGTCCTGGGATGGCTTAGTAGATGGCAACTTTTATTTCACAGTGTATACAATCAAGTGCGGCTACATCTTCCTTCCGTAGACAATTATGAATTTATTTGGATTAAGAAGATGGCGAGTAAGATGAATCTTAATATGTATAAAACACTAAAGGTTGGACCAAATGGCTCAATTTTGGTATACAAGTTCAAGGACAAGACTGCGTGCTATGTCAACAAGAAGAGTAGACATTTCATCATCTATTTTTCTAATATATGTTTACTTGGGAGATTTGGAAAGGCAATATATTGTTCTAGACATTCCAGTCACTATAGCAAAAGGCATGAGTTGCCAAATTGCAACAATTTCTAATCGGTAAGGGCAGCCGGTGGTTCATGATGGCTCGTGTTAGTCTTTCAGCAATAGCGTGTCATATTTAGAGAGAGCGAAATAGACGCATATATGAGGGCTTGAGCACAACTCCGTTAGGGATCCGGCATTATATCGAGTTTGATGTTATTCCATAAGTTAAAAGAGTGTATGTGAAGTGTAACTATTAAAATCAATAAAGTTATCTTCTTTATATACATATATACACACACACTACTAAATGTTGATGTCCGTTTGAATGAGTAGAACTTAATGAATGAAAGTTTTACATCATTTTCGTATAGCCACATAAAATTGATATGTTGAGGCTGCAATTTCCAACTTTAAATAACACACAACCATACATTGCCTTTCCAAATCAAACTAGAATTTGATGTTCAAGTCAGAGGATACAAAATTCAACTTTGAAAGAACTAAATAAAAGACATAATAGAAGTAATACCCCCTCAGAATGGGTCGGTACAAAACATGTACCCAAGAAGGACCTAAATCCTTTATATCCAAAATATTTACCAAACTATTAAATGTATAAAGCTAAAATATCATTATTGTCTTTCTATTGAACAATTATTATTGGTTGTCAGTCAGTCAAAAGAGCATAACAAGTAAAAATGGCAAAGATATGTGACTACGAAATGTTGTAAAACATTCATTCATTAACTTCTACTCATTCAAACGGACATCAACATCTAATAGTGGTCATATCTATAATTCTATACAACTCACTAGTAAAGACCAATAATATAAAACTGTCAATGCTCCAACTTGAGCATATAGGACCTCACCCTCCAACACGGGCCTGCACCCTCTCGTCAAATATGATCTGAGAAAACAATTTCTCCAAGGTCGAGACAGTTTCCGTGCCTCAAAACCGCTTGAGGAATTTGGGCTGAAGTTTAGGAATAAATAACATCCCCTCATGCACAAGTAGTCCATGAGTATTAACCGACTCAATACATTAAAAATTCTGATATAAAATGCAAAAATATTTTCCATCAAGTCCTCGTTCATCCAAATCCGACTTTGGATTAGCCACAACATCAATTTTCCAACAAATACCTCAAAGTAATCAAATGTCTGCATTGTCAAATATGTCTGCATGCAATGCGACAATTTTTCAACACATTATACAATAAACAATAGAATTCACAAACATAGAAAAAGCAAGAATATGTAAGCACACTGTATTACTTCGAGAAATTCTATAGTTATGCTGAAGGAAGCAGGCAAAGTCTGTTGCTGAAGATTCAAAAGAGATATAATGGTTTGAGCTACATTCCATACAATCGACAAATATGCCAACAGAAAATAAGAACATTTAGTAAAGGCAGCATCATTTAAACTACTGCACAGGCAGATATAGATAGTTACTGTTAAACACTAGAAAAAGCCATATTATTGACATTCTCTTGGAAAGTCTACAAGTATCAGGAGCAAGAAAATAAGACTAGCTATACTGATTCGGTATATTCTAAATACACCTTTGTACAAAATATCTCAAATGAAACATCTGGATTATTTTGTTGTCGTTTCTGAAAATCAACATATTTGAGTAGGTATTATGTTACATAATGTAAGAATTAGATAGCATGCTATATGGATTCAAAGTCATTCTTATCATAGTTGTAGCAAGTCACATCATATTTGGACTTAAAAGAAGCTGACTTCATTTTTAGTAAATGGTTTTAGCTGACAAGGGAATTGCTTCCATACAATTTTATATGTGTGTTTAGAGGTTTTTGATAAGAGAAAAAACAAAGACTATACCACAAGAAAGAAAAGAAAGTTTCCTCTCTAGATGCGCGCGCTCTCCGCTGCCGTTGCGTGCCGCCGGAGAGAAGAGAAGAGGGAGAGGGAGGGGGTCATCGCTGCCGGAGGAGGGTTCATGGCCGACCGGAGAAGGAGGAGAGGGGTGGGGGGAGGGGAGGGGAGGGGTCGGAGAAGGGCGAATGGTAGTTTTAACTTTTTTTGGATATGAAGTTAAAAAATTTAATAATTGATGATATTAAGTTATTGAAAAAAAAATTAATTTAGGATATTAAGTTGAACAACTTAAATTGTTCGGGGTATCAAGTTAAAATTTAGCCTAAACAAAATTGTATGACCGGCAGAGAATAAGGTGGTGAAGAATAAAGATCAATAAAGAGAGGAAAAACAGTATAAAATAGTACGTTATGTATTAAGCAATATAAATGCCTGCACGTGGACTTTCCGAATAAGCTTTCGGTAGCATTAATTATACATTAATAACTTTAACATTCTAGAGATGAACTACTTGCACAATATATATATATATATATATATATATGTTTTAAGAAGAGAGGGGATGTTCAATTGTCATATAGTGATTAGTGGCTGTATCAAAAATTTTATACAGTCATCTGTATTGAAGTTTTTTTTTTTTTTTTCCGCTGCTGCTGAAGCAGAAATGCCAACTTATATAGATTCATATGACTTCTCACCAATAGAGCTATACTGATTCGGAATATTCTAAATACACCTTTGTACAAAATATCTTGAATGAAACATCTGGATTATTTTGTTGTCGTTTCTGAAAATCAACATATTTGAGTAGGTATTATGTTACATAATGTAAGAATTAGATAGCATGCTATATGGATTCAAAAATTCAGTCAAGAACAGATCAACTTGGCATGCTCCTTGTTTCATGCCAGAATGCGAATCTAATAATACATACTTATATATGGGTTAACTAATCAGTCACAAATTTTCAAATCATTTGGATCATTAAACAGATCAATACATCATTTATACGAAAACTATCAAATATGTTTCTCTTTAGTGCAATAGTTTTCTATCATGATTTTCGTGCAGTAAACTTCAAAATTTATTAAAATATTCTAATGAAACATTTGAAGAATTTCAAGAACTATCCAGAACTCTTTGGTCTTATAATATTTGAATAAGTAATCTTTTTCTATATTATAAGAACAAGACCACACAAAATTTTGATTCAATAATTCAGTCTATAACACACTTAAAACATACCATGCATTTTTCATTATGATAAAAGTACTATTCTGATATAACATTACATATGGAAAGTTATTATATAGTTGTTATCCGTCAACCGACAAATTTTCATGTTGTTTTGATTAGTATTATGGTCGGTACATGAGTAATACAAAAACTAGACAGGTTTGGATTCATTTAGAACAACTTCAAAGATTCATGTAATTTAACAAATAATTCTACCAAAATCATAAACTTAGAAATTTATATACTATCCTAACATGTTAAGAGGGACTAATTAATCTTTCCTACATAATAAGAAGATAAATGACAAAGTACTCCCAAAACATATACTATCCTAACATGTTGTGATTTAACGTCCAACAGGGATGATTAAACTCGCGGGAACATGTCCGATGATAATTCAGACGAACTCAATAAAATGGAACATAATAAATGTGGATGGACGTTGGCTTGAGGATTTGAACTTAGTTGTTTGAGGAAAGCTAAAAGTAGACTACGAATTGATCGAAAGGTAATATTGAAGTTAGAACTTAGTTGTTTGAACTTAGTAGATGGACGATTTGATCGAAAGGTAATATTTGAACTTAGTGGATGGACGATTTGAACTTAGTTGTTTGAGGAATGCTAAAAGTAGACTACGAATTTTAGCTGGTTGGAGCTTTTGCTTGTTTTGTTCTTGACTGTAAGAATAATTCTTAACTTTTTTGCGTGTGTAATTAGCACTCCTTCGATCTCATACGAGGTGTGATTAGCATGATCCATTACATAATTTTCTTGCTAAAACATCAATGGTTCTTTATCATTTTCTTGCTAAAACATCAATGGCTCGTGATGCCGAACGAGCATGAGCCACGCCCGTGCAAGGCCATGGTTCATTGGCTGGCGGTAAGAGTTCGAAGCCACAGGGTCGCACAGATTGTCCGAGTGCAGCGGAGTCATGAACGCATAGGCGATTTGGTAACAGGTTCACTGAGTCGACAATATAGCGAAAGCATTGAATAACACAACTAGAAGTAAAGCAACTCTTTTATTGATATAACAAGTGTTACAGGCGGCGCTTGGCCGAGATTACAAGTCGTTCAAGCCTCTCTCTGAAACAGTAAAAGCGTGCCAAGTGGCTACAATTGTGGAATGATTGTACAGGCGAATGTTCAGGCAAGTTCCAACATTGTCTTGTATATGTGCTTCAGTTCCGGACGCAACGCTGCTTTGGAGTGATCTCCACGCCTTACCACGCACGAAGGAGGCATCCGCACCGAACGAGGTTCTCCCGCACCCTGCAAACGAACTGGTAGATTATCAGTACATTGAATGCACTGGTGGGGAGGCTACTCGCCCACTCGACAAATCCAAACACGTAATATAGGTTCCGTGCACCAACTATTAAGTTGTTTCTCTAGTTGCCTTATGATCAGTTTCATGCAAAGATTGAATAGCCTAACTCGTGTGGCAGTGCGCCGTGCGACATGAGAGAAAACACGGCGAGACTTACCAACTTACCATTTGGCCTTCCCTGTCCAAGGCAAACATTGTTAATTCCAGCACGGTCAAGTATAAACATTCAGGGGCATTCATGATGAAAACCAAGTTATAGCATATGCAAACACGGGAGTCGTTATATCAAGATCGTTCAGGTGTTCAGTTGTTCTTAATGCGATGCAATGACTAGCACGCGGGTAGCCGCTAAGCGATGATGACTTATCTATATGAACAGGAGTCGCTGGCATAGCCATAAAGGACCAATCGAGTCTTGGGTGAGAGTGGTATGCAACGCTAGGTTCTCGAGGCGAAGCATACCAACACACCCGCTCGAGAGACTATCATGATGTTCCGTCCGGATCGGATCGGTCCCAGTGCCCTGGGGACCGTCCGCGGAACGTACCCTGTTTCCAAGTTGTCCGCGACATGCAGGTCAGGGTCTTTACAATTTCACGAGATACACGAGTACAATAGATACTTGAACATAGATTCACTTAGCCATTGGATGTGCACAGTCTCCTGGACTGAGATGAGTCCGCTCGAGGGAGACTTGCAGAGATCCGAATACCTGAATGAGTCTTGCCACAGGAGTATAATTCTTTTACTTGACATGATGCAATTCCCCTGGCTCGGGAACTGCCTTGGCGACCTTTACGGTCCCAGATACTTGCAGGTTCATTCAGGCACGGAACTACTTAGTAGTCTCCCGGGGTTTGCCCGGGGTTTGGATAAAAACAAGGCAACATACAAGCAGACAAGCATGCATTTATATAAACATAAGCAATCACGTTGGCTCGGGCCCGAAGGTAAGCCGAGGCGTGCGATCGTTAGGGGACTTCCCGAGCAACACGTTCTAGGGTAGCATGCGAGGGTCTGAACATATATATAAGCAGTGTTTCATTTCCATGTTCTAGCATAAGCAATACAAGTTGGGATTATTCCCTTAGCTAGGTGCGTTGGATTCTTATTAGCATGCAGGGGGTGATTCACCTAGCGACTAGCATGTATCATTCTACATTTTATGTGTGCTGGCTAAGCAAAGACAAGTTCACCGTAGCCACCCACCTTAGCGATGATTCGCCTCGGTAGAGCGATACGTCAAGCGAGCCTCTGAAAGCCTAAGCTGAATTCCTGTAGGGACAAGTCTGGCTATCCTTTGCCTCAAACGAGTATTCTCGCCTGAGCAAAACGGGTCGGGACATTGCACTTTTGCCGTTTGAATCGGCAGTCCGCTTGAACGGAACGGGGTGTTACAGCGGGGATGATCGAACTTGCGGGGGACTGGAGCGTGACAATTGAAGGATCGTCTAGACTTTATTTGGATGGTGAGGCAAGTCGACATGTAAAAAATGTACGAAGTCCCTCTCATTGTACTCGTTCTTAGCATTAGCACCCTTCCACTTCCTTTCATTGTAAGTTATGGATGTCCTATCGTATTTTCGAGTTACCTATTTGGCATGTTGTACTGTATTTTGATGTACATGTGTCCAGTCCAATACATGTTTGAAATGACTCAAAAAATGGACTAAGAAAGTTTTTTTTGGAGTACTCGTTCTTCTTGGATATAGATCAGATATTGGTCGGTAACATCCCATCGAATTTAGCTAGTGTATATAAATTTTAGCTGGTTGGAGCTTTTGCTTGTTTTGTTTTCGACTATAAGAATAATTCTTAACTTTTTTGCGTGCGTAATTAGCACTTTGGAGCATCGTGTTGAAGCGGCATAGTGCCTATGGGGATAACTTAAGATGGTGCCTTAGGATATAAGTTGGCGTTGCTTCGATATACGAGACATGATGCATGAACGGTAAGTACCTTTGTAGGCAAGAGAAAGAGCAAGAGTGTTGTATCGCCTCTGTGGCATTATCCTTTGCGGCATTTTCATTGAACCCTATCGAGAGCTTCGCTGCGTATGTGTATTTGGTACACAATACTTGACTTTCGCTGCAACTTGGTCGTTTCGATGATAACTTTGATGTTTGACATCATCGCCTTGTGCGAGCGCAACTCCAGACTCGTACGACATCACGTCCCGATGAGAACGATTGTCCTGCGGGAGCGCTGCAACGTGGTAATTCACGTTCAACGAGGACGATTGAACTTACGGGAGATTGGGGCATGACACGCATAAGAACTAAAGATAACACTATCTATCAGGTATTTATTCCAAGGAAGTGATCGAAGTTAGCACGATTAGAACAATTGTGCGAACGAAAGATAGCGCGCATGGAAAATCGAGATCGAGTAGGATATCGCTCGATATAATTTAGCTTGAATACGGATGTATGGTTTTGAATTTTGAGGACTTGATATGGTATTGATAGTTGAAAGAAAGCACAGATTGATACAAGTAAAGAAATTTTGTGATTCAATGAATTGAGGTAAGCGATAACGGATTCGATCTAGAGTTTGGAAGAACGATCCTGAATCTAGTTCAAAATATAGCACTCGACAACAGGTCTGGCTAAAAACGATTATCCTGCGGGAGCGCTCGCGTTGTGATTTCACGTCCAGTGGGGAAAATTAATCTCGCGGGAACATGTCCGATGATTATTCAGACGAACTCGATAAAATGGAACGTAACGAAGGTGGATGGATTTTGGCTTGAGGATTTGAACATTGTTGTCTGAGGACTGAGGAATGCTAGAAATAGATTACCGATTTGATAGAACGGTAATATTGAAGTTGGACGATTTGGTTATTAGGCGAATTATGATCACGACATGAACGGTTATTAAGATGAACATGACTTGGAAGATTAATATATAACTTGGATGAGACGAAACGTAACAATAAGGTGACTTGATCGTTTCCAACGCACCTAGCTAAGGGAATAATCCCAACTTGTATTGCTTATGCTAGAACATGGAAATGAAACACTGCTTATATATATGTTCAGACCCTCACATGCAGGGGGTGATTCACCTAGCGACTAGCATGTATCATTCCGCATTTTATGTGTGCTGGCTAAGCAAAGACAAGTTCACCGTAGCCACCCACCTTAGCGATGATTCGCCTCGGTAGAGCGATACGTCAAGCGAGCCTCTGAAAGCCTAAGCTGAATTCCTGTAGGGACAAGTCTGGCTATCCTTTGCCTCAAACGAGTATTCTCGCCTGAGCAAAGCGGGTCGGGACATTGCACTTTTGCCGTTTGAATCGGCAGTCCGCTTGAACGGAACGGGGTGTTACAGCGGGGATGATCGAACTTGCGGGGAACTGGAGCGTGACAATTGAAGGATCGTCTAGACTTTATTTGGATGGTGAGGCAAGTCGACATGTAAAAAATGTACGAAGTCCCTCTCATTGTACTCGTTCTTAGCATTAGCACCCTTCCACTTCCTTTCATTGTAAGTTATGGATGTCCTATCGTATTTTCGAGTTACCTATTTGGCATGTTGTACTGTATTTTGATGTACTTGTGTCCAGTCCAATACATGTTTGAAATGACTCAAAAAATGGACTAAGAAAGTTTTTTTGGAGTACTCGTTCTTCTTGGATATAGATCAGATATTGGTCGGTAACATCCCATCGAATTTAGCTAGTGTATATAAATTTTAGCTGGTTGGAGCTTTTGCTTGTTTTGTTTTCGACTATAAGAATAATTCTTAACTTTTTTGCGTGCGTAATTAGCACTTTGGAGCATCGTGTTGAAGCGGCATAGTGCCTATGGGGATAACTTAAGATGGTGCCTTAGGATATAAGTTGGCGTTGCTTCGATATACGAGACATGATGCATGAACGGTAAGTACCTTTGTAGGCAAGAGAAAGAGCAAGAGTGTTGTATCGCCTCTGTGGCATTATCCTTTGCGGCATTTTCATTGAACCCTATCGAGAGCTTCGCTGCGTATGTGTATTTGGTACACAATACTTGACTTTCGCTACAACTTGGTCGTTTCGATGATAACTTTGATATTTGACATCATCGCCTTGTGCGAGCGCAACTCCAGACTCGTACGACATCACGTCCCGATGAGAACGATTGTCCTGCGGGAGCGCTGCAACGTGGTAATTCACGTTCAACGAGGACGATTGAACTTACGGGAGATTGGGGCGTGACACGCATTAGAACGAAAGATAACTCTATCTATCAGGTATTTATTCCAAGGAAGTGATCGAAGTTAGCACGATTAGAACAATTGTGCGAACGAAAGATAGCGCGCATGGAAAATCGAGATCGAGTAGGATATCGCTCGATATAATTTAGCTTGAATACGGATGTATGGTTTTGAATTTTGAGGACTTGATATGGTATTGATAGTTGAAAGAAAGCACAGATTGATACAAGTAAAGAAATTTTGTGATTTAATGAATTGAGGTAAGCGATAACGGATTCGATCTAGAGTTTGGAAGAACGATCCTGAATCTAGTTCGAAATATAGCACTCGACAACAGGTCTGGCTAAAAACGATTATCCTGCGGGAGCGCTCGCGTTGTGATTTCACGTCCAGTGGGGAAAATTAATCTCGCGGGAACATGTCCGATGATTATTCAGACGAACTCGATAAAATGGAACGTAACGAAGGTGGATGGATTTTGGCTTGAGGATTTGAACTTTGTTGTCTGAGGACTGAGGAATGCTAGAAATAGATTACCGATTTGATAGAACGGTAATATTGAAGTTGGACGATTTGGTTATTAGGCGAATTATGATCACGACATGAACGGTTATTAAGATGAACATGACTTGGGAGATTAATATATAACTTGGATGAGACGAAACGTAACAATAAGGTGACTTGATCGTTTCGATGATAACCATAACGTTCGGCGTTCTTGTCTTGTGCGAATGCAACTCTTTGCTCACAAATGCGTTACGTCCGGATTAGGACGATTATCCTGCGAAAGCATTAGCGCGGTGATCTTACGTCCAGTGGGGATGATCGAACTTGCGGGAGACCGGAACGTGACAATTGAAGGATCGTCTTGACTTTATTTGGATGGTGAGGCAAGTCGACATGTAAAAAATGTACGAAGTCCCTCTCATTGTACTCGTTCTTAGCGTTAGCACCCTTCCACTTTCTCCCATTGTAAGTTATGGATGTCCTATCAATTTTCGAGTAACCTATTTGGCATGTTGTACTGTATTTTGAAGTACATGTGTCTAGTCCAATACATGTTTGAAATGACTCAAAAAAATGGACACTTGAGTTTTTTTTTTTGGAGTACTCATTCTTCCTGGGAAATAGATCAGATATTGTTCGGTAACATCCCATCGAATTTAGCTAGTGTAAAGAAATTTTAGCTGGTTGGAGCTTTTGCTTGGTTTGTTCTTGACTGTAAGAATAATTCTTAACTTTTTTGCTTGTGTAATTAGCACTCCTCCAATCTCATATGATGTGATTAGCATGATCCATTACATAATTTTCTTGCTAAAACTTCAATGGTTCTTTATCATTTATTCGATAATACGGATGATTCATTGTTAGAAAAAATACGAAAAAGAACAGTAAAAAAGGTCCGAGAGAGTGACTCTTATATTGAGCTCTTCCTCAAGACACAATCCAATGCATATGGGACCTGATTCCGAAGAGCCCATCCAAATAGAGGAAGGATCTTAATTAACTCTGTCCCGGTCAGCCAAAAATGAAAAGATTTAACCATCGCCTTGTTTTTTGTTCTCTTCCCCCCCCCCACCCACCCACCCAGACTGAAAGCTGGGTAGTACATTCCCACTCAGATCACCTTAAGCAGAGACCAACCAAGTTCTTTGTTTCCTTGAGAGGAAATCTTGTCCTTCGTTTTTGTTGATGGATTTATTTTGGTTGTATCTAAATAGTTTGTATGCAGCAGAATCCATGAACTATTAGCATATAGCAGTACCATAGAGTCTGTTGAGATGATGGTCATGGTGGGCTAGGCTAGGGCTAGAACTAGGATTTTGGTAGGGGTTGGACACTACTGGGCTTGGTTTGATATTAAGTTAGCGTGGCTCCTGTTGTTTATATTTTGGAAAGATATTCAGAATATGGTTAACAACTTATCAAATAAACTTTCAGAAATAGTTGCAAGGCTGCATAACAAAACTAACTCTATTGCTGCTTTTCAAAAAACAGCAACAATCCTAAACTAGACCTTCGTGGAAGGTAAAGGGAGAGAGATGTAAACAAGCCGAATTTGGGTTCGACATTTAACCCTCTCATGAAAATATTTGCATTTGCATTCGCATCAACTTTCATCTTGGATTCAGGAAAGAAATATTGCTTCCATCTCGAAATGGAGGTCCACCTCCACTTCCAACTAAAGATGGAAAATATTTAAACAATTAAATCCTAATAAGAATAGAGAGGCTCAAAAAATATTTGTTCATTCTCACATGTATCTTGACTAACCACAGGACAGGAGAATTGATAGAATTGATATATCGATAACAAAAAGCATCTATATCTGTTTGAACAAGTGGAGGAAAGTATCAAAGTTTTAATACCCAACATACAATCAGAAGAATAAATGCCCAAACATGTCAATGGGACAACACACTTGCTAACCAGTTCTTTTTTTGATATATTACCCCTCCATGCTGCATAGACGGGATAATGTTGTCTATGTTGCATGGATACAAAAAAATGTTCTGTATCGTATGTATCGTATATGTGCCTGTATCTTGAAACATAGGTGACTACTTATGTAACGACCAGCTCTGCTCAACTCGGAGGGCCGATTCAAACGGCACAAGTGTAGCGAACCGACCTACCTTGCTCAGCGAGATGACTCGTTCGATGCAAAGATATTCAGACTTGGACCTTCAAATGGAGTTCAGACTACTTTTCGGAGGCGCGCTCGGAGTCTCGCTCGGCCGATGCAATTCGTCGCTAAGGTGGGTGGCTCCAATGAACCTCTCTCTACTTAGTTGCACACTTAAGAAAATGAATGATACATGCTAATTTCTAAACGATAACCTTTGCATGATAATAAAAAGAGATAAACGCACATAGCTAAGGGAATAATCCCGCTTTATCATTGTGTATAGAATATGGAAACTCTGCCCTGCTAGTCAGGAGAAGAAAAGAAGAGAAAGTACTTGGGATGTACAGATCACCGAGGCAGTCTCCGATCAGGAAGTTGTGCAGAGAAGAATCAACTGATCGGACTAATCAATAGGCAGTCCTACCCGATCCAGCACTGGGTAGCTAGCACGCCTGGTGGTATCGAACTACCGGCACCGCGCCCAAGACGCGTTACCCATTGTCTCCTCCATGGCCGAACGGTCCCGGTGCCCCGGAGCCTATCCCGTTCGAGGAAACGAAACCCTGTGCAACACAGGTTGTCCGTGAAATGCATACACCAAGTAGGTATGACGAGAGGATCGAACATTCTCGCCCCACCAAGCGATCCTAGACTCGTTCAACCAAATATCCAACCAAAGATCCATAACCATTCTTCCAACATATTGCCCAAGATACAAATCTCAAGTTATCCCATGGCACAATGTCGCTTCTCAACACAGCGTTTCAAATTGGGTGCAACACCCCAACTCAGAACAATCCCGTGGCACAATGCCCCAACAGTGGCACAATACCCCAACAGTGACGCAATACCCTCGTCGATGCAGTTGTTCGGTTTTGAACCACAACTGCTCGTTTTGCAAGACAAAGCGACCAAGTGATACTCGTGCACGGATGCACGCTCGCTCGCCCAAATTCTCGAAATTTTCCAATGCCTCAATGTATCATCCCAACTGTCCAAGCATAATCCAAATTATTCAACCAACTGCCTCAAGTGTATAATCCAACTCTAGCTCCAACTATCCAACGTGAAAACCAATTCAAGCCACAATCCTATCCAAGCAAACGACGTACACTCTATGCACGCCTCAGTGTAGTGATTCCCAAGTTCCAGTCCAAGTGTTCAAGCCTTTACGTGTTTTCCATATTATTAGGCATGAAGGAGTAGAGAAGGGAAAGAGCCCACTCGCAAAGTTTGATTCCGTTAAGCATCATGTCCTGCCGATACGGCCAATCCCTTGAACCCATGGTCTGATGCAATGCGCGATCTCAGCCACCCGATGTCCATCTTGCCACACATATGGCAATGCAGTCCCTGAGGCGGACCCCTGTGCTCGGATGTGTGCGGACCTTCAGCGCTCCGGACCCTCCCGTTTTATGAGGCCGTTTGTTGAATTTGGTACGGGAAGTCTGTACATTTATCTTTTGTGAATTGCGCCCAAAGATCCGTTCGCTATTAAGGGCAGCTTCATAACATTTCCGGTAGGTCTGGCACTTTTGATTTATGACATCCCTACGCAGGTCGTCATTCAAACCTTTCTGAAAACGATAGCACCACGCATGCTGGTTACGCAAGAAGTGTCACGGAAACTTGGCGAGTCTTGCGAACACTGAATCATAGTCATCAACGGACATACTTTCTTGTACCAGATTGCTGAAATAGTCTTCCTTTTGTTGCCGTACGGCCCTTGGGATATATTGTTCAATAAAGGCAGACTTGAACATCTCCCAGGTGATCTTGCAGTAGGGATTGGCATCATAAATCCCTTGCTTGGTTGGTTCCCACCAATCATGCGCCCGCAGTTCCAGTTGCACCGATGCACAAGTCACTCGTTTGGACCTTTAATGCCAACCAGGCTGAAGTCCTTCGAGTTTTGCAATCCGTCCCATTACCCCATCCGGTTTCGCTCGCTCGTTAAACGTTGGTAGGTGCATCTTAGTGAACTCAGCCGCTCTACAGGAATTCTTAGCGGAAGGCTGTGATTCCTCATATTCATCTTCTACCGCCACAGCTGGCGGTATGACAGGCGTCACCGTGGCTGCGTCGTTGCTGGGCACCAAAGATGCGATCAATTGCATCATGGTATCCATCTGCTTTTGTTGAGCAGTGAACTGCGCCTGAATCTGCGTATGTTGAGTGGCAGCTTGCTGTTGTTGTACCTCCATTAGATGCATGAGCCTCTCAGTCATATAGTTTGAACCCGCCCCTCCGGATTCTCCAGAACTTGCCGGATCGCTCTGGACAGGCTGAGCAATGCTTGCAGCGGCAGTATTTTTCTTTGTCATTGCTAAAAAATAAAGTAGCTTGTCAACACTCAAAAAACGATAAATTTTTATCTATGGGCTTATTGTATAGGGCGATTCATCTCATGCAGCGGACGACGAGTGCAATTCAATCGAGAGGCGCATCAAACTTCTAGAATATCTTTTTTTTTAAACCCAAGGAAGCGAAGTCCTGCTCTGATACCAACATACCATGCCCCAATCGTCCTCGCTTGGACATGATGTCATGCGAGCCTGGAGTTACGCTCGCACAAGGCAAGAACGTGCAGTGATGGGAATTCATTTTGAAACAAAAGTTAGAAAACACATTCACAGATAGTTGAACACAAAGTAATGGAAGAAAACATGCTTTTCATTGATAATTCAGAGTAATTTACATAGAGTTTACATTTGATGTGCCTCTCGGCTACTTGGTTTGCATTACAAAAGAAAAACTCAAAAGGTAGGGTGAGCCTCCATAAGATAAGCCTTATCTTCCGTACATTAAGCCCTTGTATAGATTGAAAATTCACGTCTCCAAAATGAGCTGGTTTCAGCTATACTTCAAAATAGAAGAGCTTCTAACGCCTTCTCGTTTATCCACTAGCATTGCATACTCTGAGCGTCTGAAATGATTGTCCACAACGTGGGTCAGTACTCAGCTTGTAATACTTGCTTATTTAGGGACGAGCATGCATTAAAATGATCGTGCTATTAAGAACCAAGTGAATTCAGTACATATCACTTGCATGGTTTTAGAGGAACAAAAATAACGTTGAACTCATAAAGCACATCGGTTGCTTACTCAACCGATGCGCGCAACGAACACAAGAATACTTATCATCTGTACAAGACAATAGATTAGCATGTGTTCTATCTATATGCGGTCATTGGTGTGATTGACACCATGGGGACTTATCCAAGGCATTGCGGCGCGCCCTGTCAGCCCGGGTAGCAAGCCCTGCTGAAGGTCCCGCAAAGCATCACGACTAGCATGATCAAATATTCCCCCTCAGGTCGATACAGTTCCAGTGCCCCGGAATACCGTCTCGAGGAAATGCCAAACCTTGTGCACAAGTTGTCCCAGACCATGCAAATGCGTGAATAGTTCAATTATCAAACAATGCATGAGATGAAACAGAAGAAGTAAACCAGCAATATATATACTTATGCAACAGTTCATATTTTCTCAAGTCGTGTTCCGATTTTGGTGTCTCGTGGGTCCAAGCCTTGTGCACAAGTTGTCCCAGACCATGCAAATGCGTGAATAGTTCAATTATCAAACAATGCATGAGATAAAACAGAAGTAAAGCAGCAATATATATACTTATGCAACAGTTCATATTTTCTCAAGTCGTGTTCCGATTTTGGTGTCCCGTGGGTCCAAGCTCTCCGAGGCACCAGGCCGCAACAAATATTCAGATGTCGCATTCCATCAGGCAGTTCCTTTGGTTTCGAACCACAACTGCCGCTTGTATTTGGAGCTCGTATTTAGATCGTGTTCATGAATATACAAGTTACTCTACAATTCCCATGTTCCTTTCTTAGTGGCTGTCATGCATTGTGGCTAAGAATTTCCTAGGCGTTCAGCCGAGCATCATCGCTTGAACGTTGGAAACATAAAGATGTGGACGTGAAGAAGTAGGAAAGAAGGGTCAGAACCACCCACCGATTAAGGAAAGTGTTGAAAGAAGGAGTCCCGCCTAGCGACGATCAAACGTCAGTTACGCGGACCTGCAATAGCACAAGCACCGGGTTATAATCCTTTGACTATCCTTCCTCCCGAACTCCCCAAGAACCAAAGCTCCAAGCGAGAAAGCCAACAGCGAAAACCAAGAAATCGAAAGCAACACCAAAACAAAATCCCAAAGTAGACATCAAGAAAACCAAGCAACAAAACACGAAAACTATTGGACTTGTTTCAATAGAGGCATATCCACGAGTTGGAAAGGATCATCGCATTTTATCCGTGACAAGAGGATGTCAAAGATTCGAAACACCAAGTTACGACTCAGACAGATTAGCCACAAGCCCAATTATATAGTGCGCATCCCGATCGGATCGAAATTTGAAGCACTACACGATTGTTCTGCGGGAGCGTTGGCGCGGTGATTCGCGTCCAGCGGGGACAATCGATCCTGCGGGAGATCAGGACGTGACATTGGTATCAGCACGGCGTTACGTCCATGGAATTCGTATATCGATTCTCTCAGTTTTGAACTTGTACATTAATGATGTAATAGACACTCTCCCGATGTTTCGATGAATGTTCTATACAATTGAGTCTAAATATTTCAAAAATTTGTATGGAGGATTATTGGACGAGATAGTTATGCGATGGCCTATGCCGAGTTTAGTCAGACCTTATGTGAGCAGACTTGTGCTAGAATTAGCAAGTTACATGAGAACCAGATTACCTTACCGCTGATGATAGAAAATTGGTATATGAGACTTAGAATATCGTTCAAGATGGGATAGTTATGCACACAGTCGTTCGACTAAGTTATGTCGAGTATCGCGCACCTAGACCCTTTGTGCGAGCAGGTTACGAGCGAGATTTGGGTATTGTTCAGAAAAGGACAAAATCGGACTTAGAATGAAAATCGATAGAGAAGTTATCGAATTATCGCTAAAAGGCGAATAATGGGAATCGGGTAGGGATTTTGAGATATAGTTCGGATGGTTATTCGTAGCGATAAGTTATGACTCAAAACATAGATTGCGTGGATGACTATCAATAGAGGTATATACGAGAATAAGATTTATCGAGGCGACGCATAGGTATCGCACAAGAGTTCTAAGGAACGAATTGGTGGATATGCGAGTGAGCGATGTGAATACGATTGAGAATTTATTTGGATGACTAGATTCCTGAGTGGTGTATGCGATAACTAAGGAACGAATAATTGATTTGAAGATTCGTAGAGTATACTCAAACCCTGAGTGGTGTATTGATCGTCTTAGAAATGTTCCAGCGAATCGTGGATTTCGGGATATCAAACGAGTCTAGCAGCAAATGACGTGATTATGCGAGGTCTTAGTATACTCTACGAATAAATATTTGGGTTATAGCAAGTAAGCGAATTCGAAGGAATCGTGCGAGATTTGATTCGAACGAGTTAGAATGCGTTGAAGAAGTAATAAGGCTTATATCAGATAGGAATTCAGAGTATTGGAATAAATATCTGGGTCAAAAAAACTTAGTAGGCTATACTCATTCAAGCACATCTAAACATCTCCGTCTGTTGGGCACATCTAAATATCTGGGTCAAAAGAAGTAATATGCGTCGAATGCAGCAACAGACGGGTAAGTTAGCCTCCCTAAGATTTTCGTACGTGAAGGATTATAATCTACCCCATGTTGGGCAATGTCTCTGCGCTAAGGCGCAATAAATACTGAGTCAAAAAACGTATGCAATTTGATGCAATGACTTTGGGTAATAGTAAATTTACTTAGCGAGAATGGGCAGTGGCTCGAGATAGATCTTGATGCAAGACGAGATTGGAAGATTTGCTAATATTCGAACTTGAAGTCTTGAAGATTTTCTGGATTGGGTTTAGGCGTAACGCTGGGTTTCGATAGGCGACGTCGAGTAATCGGTCGAATATGTTTTGGGTTCGCATGGATAGAGTATAACACTTGGGCATGTTCACCCTAAGCCTGAGTTTTCTAGTGCACATTAAGTTATAGAATACCCCGTGATTGAGTAACACAGCCTTGCGCTAGGTGTAGAAGAGTTTGAGTTGGGGAATGCAATGATTAAGTTGAGTATAGTTCGATAGCATTGAACGATAGAGTTGTTCGATGAGATTGGCTAAGCGCGTGCGCCGCGAGGTAAGGAAAGGAATAAATGTAGTATTTGAACAATCTTTGGAAGTTAGGCAAGACATATAGAGTTTGGTTTAGAAGTTGTACGATAATATAAATTCCGCTCAGGAAGTCTCGAGGAAGAGACTATTCTGAGTGGTGTATTATGTAACGACCCGCTCCGCTCAACCCGAAGAGCCGATTCAAACGGCACAAGTGTAGCGAACCGACCTACCTTGCTCAGCGAGATGACTCGTTCGATGCAAAGGTATTCAGACTTCGACCTTCAAATGGAGTTCAGACTTAGACTTTTCAGAGGCACGCTCGGAGTCTCGCTCGACCGATGTGATTCGTCGCTAAGGTGGATGGCTCCGATGAATCTGTCTCTACTTAGTTGTACACTTAAGAAAAGGAATGATACATGCTAGTGTCTAAGCGATAACCTTTGCATGATAATAAAAAGAGATAAACGCACATAACTAAGGGAATAATCCCGCTATATCATTGTGTATAGAATATGGAAACTCTGTCCTGCTAGTGCGTAACTTAGAATATTGATCTAAAAGGAGTAAGTTTCATATGTTGTGCCACAAAGTAGATCTCGTTTACAATATCGATGTACTGCATCGCACGAAATGTAACACGGAGTTAGAGTAGAATCATATTGCATACATAGACGAGGAAGACTTGAAGGATTTTGTATATTGCTGCTCGAGAAGTCGACTCAGGTTTAGCGGAAGTGGAATTTTGGGCAAAATGGTGCAACGATGGTAGACGGATTCTTCGGAAGACATAAACGAGCATGAGGCAAGTCTAGTTGATGTTGAGTCAGATTGGAAGTTAACTTGCAGTACTGAGATGGATTGAGGCAACTGAAAGCAAAGATTGTGGCGGACAGACTTTTGAAGATAGCTAAATGTGGGAGCAACGTCGGAGCAAAACACTGTGCTGCTCGAGAAAGTTGGACGTGCACTGTGAAACACTACAAACGGATAAGAATTTGAGCAAGACTTGAGTTTCGAGAATCACTACAAATGGTAGTGCGAGTAGACGAACATGGCAATTCAGAAATTTGATGGATTCATGGACAGAACGACGGATTGATGGAAGACGGTTTCAACGAGCGCAGTTCTCGAATTGTGGCTTGGATAGATAGCAAGACTCTAGGTGGTTAAGCGGCATTGGTTGACAGATCAGCAGAGGTAGTGCATGAGTTCTCGGATTCAGAAGTTCGCTCGGATGGAATGGTTGGATTATGGTTCGGATTTACAGAGGAGATATAGCATGGTTCATAGTAACTGTCCATCGTGATGACTTACAATTACCGAGCGTAGCTTCGGGACAGCTGACCCTAGCGACTTGACCGCCAGATCAGAGATGAATATTATAGATCCATAGAACGACCCTTGCGGCGGCGCATTCGGGAATGCGTCGAGGGCAGATGTGAGTAGTGTGTGTTGAAAATTTGGCTTATTGACTGAGTGTTGGATTTGAGAGATCCTTGGGATAGCCTTCAGCTGAAGATGCAGCCGGAAGATCGAAGCGATGGTGGGAATGGCCTAAGTCAACTGATGAGATTCAGAGTCGCAGATTTTTGTAGATAGCATCGCCTGACTCATCGTGCCCTGGAAGGGAATAGCATTCATATGAATTGACGACTGTGAAACTAGCTCGTGAAGTTAAAGCAGCAGCTCGTTCAGATCAAATCTTTGCGAATACTGGAAGAGACAGATGTGTCTCAGATTTATAAGATGCATCGGAACTTAGTCTGGGAAGCGTGCTCGTTCAGAAGGCAAAGGTGATATCCTATGCTTCAAGGCAGTGGAAGCAGCGCGAAGAACTATTCCATGCGCAACCTAGGAATTGTGGCGAGTGTGTCCACGTTGAAATCGTGGCGACACTATCCCTTTGGCGTGGCAACGAAATCTTCGTGGATTACACGAACCTCAATATAGATGTTCACCCAGTGAGGTATTGAGATTGAGGAAAAGGTGTTGGGCTGAGCTGATCTGAGCAAAGTTTGATATTTGGGTAAGTCGCCTAGTTGGGGTAGTATCAGTTGAGATGATCGTTCGGTGCATGAGATATACTTGGAGATGTTGCTAGTGCGGATTCAAAAATAGTTGGATGGATTGAGTTGGAACACGAACTGATTGAGTCGGTAGAAAATCATCATATTTGAGAATAGTGCTCAAGCGAACATGTTGGAATGGAAATCAGGATTGGTTCAATTGGGAGTAAAGCGAATAGATGCCTCGGACATAAAGATACCCTTATAACTTGTTCAAATTCGCTATCGCTAAGCTCGGCTGAAATGCATGTATTTTAGGGACGCCTTAAATATGTGTACGATCTAAAACTAAGCGATACGAGGAATTCGTATTGAGCTGCAAGGAGGATGTGGAAATATGGAATTTGTACGAGCGTTCAGCAGAGCGAGATGCTGAGTCAGGATCGTGAGTATGAGAGTTGCATAGAGCAGAGTTATGAATTGGACAAGCGGCATGTGATAGGAATGAGTACCAGCACGGTTCGTGGACGAACATAATTTCTAAGTGGTATATTATGTAATGCCCCGCAACCGCACGGTACGTTACGCTGAGTCGGATTGAATAAAACAATAGCTGGTTACATTTGATTTGTTGGATTTGGGAACAAGTATTGATTGAGTTGGTTTCATGTGCAGATGGCTAGCGGAGTTCGATGGAAATCAGGTGTTCGTTCAGAGCAGTACTGAGATAGCTGGATTGGAGCGATAATGTCGTCTTCCTTAGTCCGATCGGTCGGATGATTTGGAGAGCACGGCCTGCTCACACGGTCATACCAGTTGAGTAGATCGTGCTTTGCATCGGACCATGGGTTCAAGGGATCGGCCGTATCGGCAGGACAGGATGCTTAACGGAATCAAACATTGTGAGTAGGCTCTGTCCCTTTTCCTCTACCCCATCATGCCTAATAATATGGAACACACATAAAGGCTTGAACACTTGGACTGAAACTTGGGAATCACTACACTGAGGCGTGCATAGAGTACGTCGTTTGCTTGGATAGGAAGTTTGGCTTGAATTGGTTTTCGCGTTGGATAGTTGAGCTAGAGTTGGATTATACACTTGAGGCAGTTGGTTGAATGATTGGGATTATGCTTGGACAGTTGGAATGATACATTGAGACATTGGGTATATTGGGAATTTGGGCGAGCGAGCGTGCATCCGTGCACGAGTATCACTTGGGCGCTTTGTCAAGCAAAGCGTGCAGTTGTGGTTCGAAACCGGACAACTGCATCGACGAGGGCATTGTGCCACTTTTGCGGCATTGTGCCACGGGATTGTTCTGAGCGTGGGGTGTTGCACCCATTTTGGAACACTGTGTTGAGAAGCGGCATTGTGCCTATGGGAATAACTTGAGATTTTGTGCCTTGGACTATATGTTGGAAGAATGGTTATGGATATTTTGGTTGAACGAGTCTAAGATCGCTTGGTGGGACGAGAATGTTCGATCCTCTCGTCATACCTACTTGGTGTCTGCATGTCACGGACAACCTGTGTTGCACAGGGTTTCGTTTCCTCGAACGGGATAGGCTCCGGGACACCGGGACCGTTCGGCCATGGAGGAGACAATGGGTAACGCATCTTGGACGCGGTGCCGGTAGTTCGATACGACCAGGCGGGCTAGCTACCCAGTGCTGGATCGGGTAGGACTGCCTATTGATTAGTCCGATCAATGTCCTTTATGGCTTGGCCAGTGACTTCATATAGATAAGAGTTGGTTTGCTTTACTTTGGTTGGTTTGTGCTTTCGTGTAGGCGCGGCCACCTTGCCTCGGCAAGAGTGTGCACTTTGAGATTGGATTGTAAGTTTTGGTTGAGGATATGGATATTGAGGCTTGGTTGATGGTTCGATATATTCTCGTGTTGCTTGGATTTGAGTAGGACGGGTTGCATGCTAGAATCCTTCGGGTTGGTTATTTATTGCTTGTCGATTGGATTGAGTTGAATACTTGCATGCTTAAACTGCTTTACAGCTTTCCTTAACATGTCATCCATATGCCATGAAAAGAATCTAGGATTCAACTAGAAAGATCACCATATAACTGTTTGCATTCACTATTTTACTTAGTGTCGGCTTAGACGAGTGGGTTACCCCGCTCACCAGTACGGCTATGTACTGACCCACGTTTGTGGGCATTATTTCAAGTACGCAGGTGTAGTGGCACTGCTTGGATATACGGGACATGATGTATAAACTGTAAGAACCTTTGTGGGGTTGAGAAAAGAGCAAGAGTATTGCATCGCCTTTGAGGCAATCGCCTTTGTGACATTTTATTTGGACCATATCGAGAGCTTCGCTGCGTATTACTCTGATGTGTGCTTGGTACACAATACTTGACTTTCGTTGCAACTTGGTCGTTTCGATGATAACTTTGGTGTTTGACAACATCGCCTTGTACGAGCGCAATTCCAGACTCGTACGACATAACGTCCCGATGAGAACGATTGTCCTGCGGGAGAGCTGCAACGTGGTGATTCACGTTCAGCGGGGACTATTGAGCTTGCGGGAGATTGGGGCGTGACAATGATGACTCTGCGAACAAGTTACCAACGTCTGTTTCTGT
Source organism: Iris macrosiphon (assembly GCA_036927795.1). NCBI lineage: Eukaryota > Viridiplantae > Streptophyta > Magnoliopsida > Asparagales > Iridaceae > Iris > Iris macrosiphon. The sequence goes on from JAYESA010000173.1 coordinate 55,903, forward strand.
ATTTGCCTTGCGCGGACGCAACTCCAGGCTCGTCTGGCATCACGTTCTGATGGGAACGATTGTCTTGCAGGAGCGTTGGCGCAGTGATTCACGTCCAGCGGGGACGATCGATCTGTGGGAGATCGGGACGTGACAACTTATCTGAATATGTTTGTATCCCGTATACCATTTTCTGTATCAGCAACTGACCTAATCCACATATGTCCTCTTGTTAGTGCAACATAGCTCATTCTCACACAGTAATTGACCTTATAAACATACTTTGTTGTCAAAGCTATGTTGCTCAACAAGTATAGTTCTAACAGAACCCTGAGTGAAATTACTTGAATGTTTCTCATTCTACAGGAATACTAGACCGAGAAAACACCAGGGAATGTTTGAAGCTCTCATTTCAGCTTTTCATACCAATATTTAGACAATCTCTACACCATATCTTAGTACCTATCAAGATTGTTTGAGATTTGAGTCATAAATGAATTAACCTATCAAGCCCATATAGTAAACATGTCGAAATTGGGCTCAACTTTTGCCCTTATAGCAAACCGTATAAATTAAAATTAGTGTACTTCCCTAAAATATGAAACTAGCTTCTACATCAGGATGAAATTCCATCATGATATCACAACCTAGGATCTACATCAGGATGACAGGTTCTTTGATGAAATTCCATCATGATGTCAAAATTGTAAGGTTTCTACTTGTTGACGGTAAACCCTCAAAAAGGTGCCACAAGGTCCAATGTCCTTCCATTAGCAGCCAAGTCGGCGCTAAATTGCATCTATAACAACCACCACCAAGTACTTGTCAGAAATTATGGGATCGGCTATATGAATCCCTTTCTTCCATCCAAATATGATATCCTTCGTTACAGCCTCGACCAAAGTATGTTTAGGCCTGTCCCTACTCCTAGCAGCTCCTAACCTGTATATCTAATGGTCAACGTTGCACATACTCAATTGCCTTCACGTATATTAAACCAGTTGTCTTGTACCTCTAGACAAGCAAATCAACCACCTAGTCACAAGTTATAGAAACACATACTTATAGCAACAAAAACTTCCCCTACAGAATGACACAAATTTTCCTTTTAATGAATCTAGTCCACAAGTTGAAGATATCTAACCTTATAACAGTAAAAACTAAACCCACCCAAGCATTTTAGTTTAGCACTTGATAAGAAACTCCAATTCATAGCCTACACTCCTTTCCTCCTCAAAACTCACCATAGGAATTCTTATACTCGGAGAATTCATTGTGAATTGACCACTCAACATCCACATCAAATATTCTCATCAAAGAACCTGTCAACCCTACCCATGGCCTTTGATGCCATATTCTGGAAAGGAGTTAAAGCACACTTCATTGGTCCAAATTGGTAATCCTCTTAAAAATAACTATTCAGAAGATCCTCGTGATGTCAATCTATGGCTGCCTCTTGTTAAATAACATTTTCTAAACACCTAAAGTTCCCATTGGTTCTTGGTTACTCTAGTAAGAATAGTAGTACTTCAAAATTTAGTTGTTATTCAAAGATCAAAGTATTTGTTGCTATAACAATATTATGTCTCTGAAAAACTACCAAGAAAATTTGGAGACATCTTCGGTCCATATACTAGTTTAAAGAATCTTTTTAGAAAGTTTATGACATCTTTCACACCTATAATATGACCACACCTGGAGAAGATTTGCAGAATTTTCATGTCCTCTTAAGCGGCCTTCTTGAACAATTGAATGTCTTTCAGTCGATATCATCTGATCCCGCTGTTTCTCGCCAACAATGGGAGGTCCTTGTTAGGGTCAATCTTTTGGCGCGGTTACCATATACTTTTGCGGGTGTCCGCCGTTCACTGGCTCTCTCTCAGCATAACTATCCTCCTCTGACTACCGCCATGTCGACGATTATTGTGTACCTACAACATCTTCTACCTCTATCGAGTCTATCTATAATTCAAGTTCTTAACAAAATTGTCACTTTTATTAATCAAAAGAGAGTACAAACATGTGTGGTCCGATTCAATTGCCGACCACCGTTGTAAACAATACACTCAACACAAGGATCAGCTACGAGAAATTATTGGGGGTGTCGGGTGCAATGCACCATTCACATGCCAACCGTTGGATTACCATGAGGATGTGTGCATGCACACATATAATGCCCCGTTCCCCCGCATCGGGGAGCGCGGCTAAGGAAAACTATCGGTATCGGTTGATCGGAAAAGATTGAATCAAGATCATTTTCTCGTTATGGATTAGTTTCTTCGGAATCAAGTATCACATTCAATGGATCGTGTCTCGAGAAATGACTCATCAGCAGAGTCGCAAGGGACCTTTCCATTGCGTTGGTTTTCTTTACTCATTTTCGATGCCACTTTGTTGCTTTCATATTGGTTTTTGAACTTGCGTTTTCTTGAACGGTTTCGATGGATTTCATTACTTTCGTTCTTTGAACTTCACATTCGTATCAATTTTGGGAGAAAAAGAAGTATTGATCGTCTGTTACTGGCAATACAGGTGATCGAATAGGCAATGCACAAGCGGATTCTTGATGATCTTCTTCCCTCTCCCCAAATCCTCCAACAAGAGAGTGGCTTTATCTTCGATTAGTTGGCCCTTCTTTCCAAGTCATCACACTAAATTATCTGACTCTCTTGTTGCGTTCCGATCAACGATACAATAATAATAATAACTGAGTCAAGATAATAATAAGTAGGCTTGGAACACTTGATGCCTGTCACACAAACTCATGAAAATTATCGTACTGTTGCGTGCTTGCCCGCCATAAATGTACTTATGTTTCAGTTATAGCTAGAATTTATTCATATATAACTGTGTAGAAGTAGTACATACTTATAATGCGATCACTTAAGTAGGTAGACTATGCTATCAAGTTATGCTGAATCATTTCTTTTCATTCATGTTGTCTTGAAGTGCTTCGTTTGATAACTTAGTTTTGGACGTTGCATAGTCAAGGACAACTTGTGCACAAGGTGTAGGGTTCCTACGAACGGTCACCGGGACACCGGAACTGATTTAGATTAAGGCAAGACAGAAAGATCACCGAACGGTGGCACGTTTATTTCAGTTATTTTATTCTATCGCATGCTTGTAACTTGGATTAAGACAAGATAGAAAGATCACCTAATAACTTGTATGTTTTACATGAATACCGTATCGATTTTGTGAGTTGGGTTAGTTCGCCCTCAACAGTATATTTCGATATACTGACCCACGTTGCAACAGGTTCCCCAAGCTGAGGTGACGCTGCGAGGACCTGAGGCAATTCTCCTACCAGTCCATTTCTTGACGCGTTCGTGTTCATGACTATGGTTCAGACTCGCACGCAAGGTGTTTTGTCTTTTGAGTTTTAGTAAAGGGATGTAATGTTTGGAACAACTATCTCATTTTGCGTCTATTTTGTAAAGGGATGTAAATGTTGTTCATTATAAATAAAGAAAACTTTTCTTCTATGCGAATGTTGTTCCTTAATTCTCTGCGTACTCTGTTGTTGTGTTCATGTGCGAGTGTGCCTTACGATCGCACGAGATCACGCCCGGGGACGATTATCGATTCCACGGAATCGGGGCGTGACATTGCTATCAGAGCACGACTTCAGTTCTCCTTGGACCCTCGTGTCGGAAAAGATTTCTTAAAATGACCATGTCCCTCCCAGTTGAACTATTGAAATCGTTTGGCCAAAATGAGATGCGTTCCATACAATGAGTCTGTAATACTCTATGAGACAGACACCAATTGCTTTCTTTTCAAGGAACAACCCAAGAACAAGAAATGGCACAAGCGCAAGGAGCGGCGCAAATTCAAGAGAGTAGTTCTGGCACTTCGGGAAGCTCCGAAAGCCAACAACCTACGTCCCCCGTCGACGCAGTCAAGCTGATGATGCATATGCTAGAGGCGCAGCAACGAAGGGATGAGGCTTGAGCTGAACGAGTCAAGAAACGGACGATAGAGCGGCAGCACAAGTTTGAGAAAAATCTAGAAGCCCGATTTCAGGTCCAACTGAAGCAGGTGGATAGGGAGTAAGGACTAATCGAATGACGAAGAGTGGCGGCTCGACAGGGAGGGAATGGAAATCGTAAACTCAAAGATGACTATTTTGTGCAAGCGCAACTTAGGCTTGCACGGTAGCACGCCCAAGCGAGGACGATCGGCCCTTGCGGGATCGGGACGTGACAAAGGATGACTCCTTGTTGGTGAAAGACACCTAAGAGTAACGTATAAACTATAATTAGTGTTGTGACAAAAAACTAGAAACTAAAAGTACATATAATTTTTGGATAAGAAAATCGAATTTGAAAATAAGGTTTTCATTCAAAAGTAAAAAACGTGAAAGAATAATATTTAAAGAACAAAACTTAGTAGAAAGTTCTAGTCATTTGTATAATGGAAAAAAAAATCGAAAATCGACAAATTCGATAAAAGTGTATGTTATCAAAAATGGAAGTCGAGCGAAGTCAGTTGAATAATCGAATCGAGGCGACCAGAGAGAACAGTAAGGATAGGGGAGTAAGTAATCGAATGACAAAGAAAGGCAACTCAATAGGGAAGGAATGATCAATCGTCAACTCAAGGATGACTACTACGTTAGCAAAAGAAACCTGACTCAAGAATAAATTGTAATTAGTGTTGACATAACAGAACTTAAGATTACGATGGTGGAAAATAGTTGGGAACTAAAAGTCCATATAATTTTTGATAGAAAATTGGAATTGAAAAATAAGGTTTTCTTCGAAAGTTTTAGTCATTAGTATAATAGAAAAGTTTTGAAAATCAACAAATTTGGAACACAGTAAATAATCTAGTTGATGTTGTGACATAAAGGATCATCTTTAGATTGTGATGGCGACAGAGCTATGAGCCTCAATTCCATGCAGCTTTTGCATGAGTAAAGTATGCTATCAAAAATGGAAGACAAGTTGAATAATCGAATTGAGGCGACAATAAGGGGGAAGTGAGGATAGGGAGTAGGGACTAATCGAATGATGAAGAGAGGTAGCTCAAAAGAAAAGGAATGACAATCGTAAACTCAAAGATGACTTCTTTGTTGGCGAAAGCTGCGTATGACTCACGTATAAACTGTAATTGGTGTTTGTGACATAAATGATGAACTTAAGATTATGATGGTGGCAAGAGCCGTGAACTAAAAGTCCCTATGTAATTTTTGGATACAAAGATAGGATTCGAAAATAAGGTTTCAGTCAAATAGTATAAAACGTGAAAGAATAATTTTTAAAGAACAAAGCTTTCTTCGAAAGTTCTAGCCATTAGAATAGAGGAAAGAAAATTATAAGTCGACAAATTTGAAAATTGGTCAAATTTGGAACAAGGCAAAATTTGTAGCCAATGTTGTGACATAAAAGGATCGACTTCGGATTTTGATGGCGACGAGATAAAAGTCGATGTTTTTGTAGGAGTATAAGTATGTTATCAAAAATAGAAAATGAGAGGAGTGAGCTGAATAATCGAGGAGTAATAGAATGACGAAGAGAGGCGACTCGATAGGGAAAGAATGGCCAATCATTAACCCAAATATGACTTGTTTGTCGACGAAAGTTGCCAAGAGCTAAACGTATAAGCTGTAATTGGTATTGTGACATAAATGATGAACTTAAAGGGCATGATTGGTAACCTATTGTGGCCACGACCATGCATCTTTTGTACGAGTAAAGTATGTTATAATAAGATGGCGAACAAAGTGAGCTAAATAATCAAATCGAGACGAACAAAGGGAGTAGTGAGGATAGGATCGAATAATGAAAGATAGGTGACTCGCTCGGAAGAAATGGTGAGTCATAAACTCTAGGATGACTTCTTTGTTGCCGAAAGCCGCGTAAGACTCACGTATAAACCATAATTGGTGTTTTGACATAAATGATGGAACTAAAGATTGTGTTTGTGGTAAAAGAAACATGAACTAAAAGTTCATATAATTTTTGCTAGAAAAAAAGAATTTGAAACTAAGGTTTTCATTCAATAGTATAAAACGTGAAAGAAGAATATTTAAAGCCAATGCTTTTTTCGAAAGTTCTAATCATTAGCATAATGGAAAAAATTCAAAAATTGACAAATTCGGCAGAAGTGTTTGTTATCAAAAATGGAAGTCGACCGGAATCAGCTCAATAATCGAATCGAGGCGACCAAAGGGAACAATAAGGATAGAAAGCAAGAGTAATCGAAAGACAAAGAAGGCGACTCGGTAGATAAGGAATGATCAATCGTCATCTCAAGGATTACTACGTTGGCGAAAGCAACATGACTCAAGAATAAATTGTAATTAGTATTGTGACGTAAACGAAGAACTTGAGATTACGATGGAGTTAGGAACTAAAAGTCCATCTAATTTATCGATAGAAAATTGGAATTGAATATTAAGGTTTTAAGTCAATAGTATAAAACCTAATGGAACAAGGCTTTCTTAGACAATTATAGTCATTAGTATAATAGAAAAGTTTTGAAAATCAACAAATTTGGAAATAAGTCAAATTTGGAACACGTAAATAATCTAGTTGATGGCGACAGAGCTACGAGCTAAAAGTCCAAAAAGCTTTTGCATGAGTAAAGTATGTTATAAAAAATGGAAGAGAAGTTGAATAATCGAATTGAGGCGACAATAAGGGAGAAGAGAGGATAGGAAGTAGAGACTAATCGAATGACGAAGAGAGGTAGATCGATAGGGATGGAATGGCAATCGTAAACTCAAAGATGACTTCTTTGTTGCGAAAGCCACGTAAGACTCACGTATAAACTGTAATTAGAGTTGTGATATAAATGATGAACTTAAGATTGTTATGGGGGGAAAGAGCCGCGAACTAAAAGTCTCACGTAATTTTTGGATCGAAAGATAAGATTTGAAAATAAAGTTTTTAGTCAAATAGTATAGAACGTGAAAGAAGAATTTTTAAAGAACAAAGCTTTCTTCGAAAGTTCTAGCCATTAGTATAGTGGAAAAAAATTGAAAATCGACAAATTTGGGAATTGGTCAAATTTAGAACAAGGCAAAATTTGTAGCCGATATTGTTATATAAAAGGATCGACTTCGGATTTTGATGGCAACGAGCTAAAAGTCAATGTAGTTTTTGTACGAGTAAAGTATGTTACCAAAAATAGAAAACGAGAGGAGTGAGCTGAATAATCTAGGAGTAATAGAATGACGAAGAGAGGCGACTCGATAGGGAAAGAATGGCCCATCTTCAACCCAAAGATAACTTCTTTGTCGGCGAAAGTTGCAACGAGCTAAACGTATAAACTGTAATAAGCTAAACGTATAAACTGTAATTGGTATTGGGACATAAATGATGAACTTAAGGGCATGTTTGGTAACCTATTTTTTTGGCCGTAAGTGATGAATTTTGAGAAAGTGAGAGATAGATCTTCAAATCCAGTGTTTCGTTCGAACGCATTTGAATAACAACAAATTTGAGAAAATGTCAAATTTGAAACAATGTAAAAATTCTAGTTGATGATGTACTATAAAAAATCGATTTCAAATTGGGATGATGACAAAGAGCCATGTGTTAAAAGTCTATGCAGCTTTGTACGAGTAAAGTACGTTATAAAAAGAAGGCGAACAAAGTGAGCTGAATAATTAAATTGAGACGACCAAAGGATAGGTTAGGGAGTATTTGAATGACGAAACAGAGGAGACTCGCTCTGAAGGAATGGTCAGTCGTAAACTCAAAGATGACTACTTTGTTGGCGAAAGCCGCGTAAAACTCACGTATAAAACATAATCGGAGTTTTGACATAAAAGGATTAGCTTAAGATTGTGTTTGTAGTAAAAGAAATAGGAACTAAAAGTTCATATAATTTTTGGATAGAAAAATAGAATTTGAAACTAAGGATTTCATTCAATAGTATAAAACGTGAAAGAAGAATATTTAAGGCACAATGCTTTTTTCGAAAGTTCTAATCATTTGAATAATGGAAAAAGTTCAAAAATTGACAAATTCGGCAAAAGGATATTTTATCAAAAATGGAAGTCGACAGGAATCAGCTCAATAATCGAATCGAGGCGACCAAAGGGAACAATAAGAATAGGTAGCATGAGTAATCGAATGACGAAGAAGGCGACTCGGTAGTTAAGGAATGATTAATCGTCATCTCATGGATGACTACTACGTTGGTGAAAGCAACCCGACTCAAGAATAAATTGTAATTAGTATTGTGACAAAAACGAAGAACTTGATATTACAATGGTGGAAAAGAGTTAGGAACTAAAAGTCCATCTAAATTTTCGATAGAAAATTGGAATTGGATAATAAAGTTTAAAGTCAATAGTATAAAACCTAATGGACCAAGGCTTTCTTTGAAAGTTATAGTCATTAATATAATAGAAAAGTTTTGAAAAATCAACAAATTTGGAACAAGGTAAATAATCTAGTTTGATGATGTGACATAAAGGATCAACTTTAGATTGTGATGGCGATAGAGCTACGAGCTAAAAGTCCATGAAGCTTTTGCATGAGTAAAGCATGTTATCAAAAATAGAAGAGAAGTTGAATAATCGAATTGAGGCGACAATAAGGGGGGAGTGATGATAGGGAGTAGGGACTAATCGAATGACGAAGAGAGACGGGTCGATAGGGAAGGAATGGCAATCGTAAACTCAAAGATGACTTCTTTGTTGGCGAAAGTCGTAAGACTCACGTATAAACTGTAATCGGTGTTGTGATATAAATGATGAACTTAAGATTGTTATGGCGACAAAGGGCCGTGAACTAAAAGTCTCACGTAATTTTTGGATCGAAAGATAAGATTTGAAAATAAAGTTTTTAGTCAAATAGTATAAAACGTGAAAGAATAATTTTTAAAGAACAAAGCTTTCTTCGAAAGTTCTAGCCAATAGTATAGTCGGAAAAAAATTTTGAAAATCGACAAATTGGGAATTTGTCAAATTTAGAATAAGGCAAAATTTGTAGCCGATATTGTGATATAAGAATCAACTTCGGATTTTGATGGCAACGAGCTAAAAGTCAATGTAGTTTTTGTACGAATAAAGTATGTTACCAACAATAGAAAACGAGAGGAGTGAGCTGAATAATCTAGGAGTAATAAAATGACGAAGAGAGGCGATGCTATAAGGAAAGAATGGCCAATCGTCAACGCAAAGATGACTTCTTTGTCGGCGAAAGTTGCCACGAGCTAAACGTATAAAACTGTAATTGGTATTGGGACATAAATGATGAACTTAAGGACATGTTTGGTAACCTATTTTTGTGGCCGTAAATGATGAATTTTGAGAAAGTGAGCAATGGATCTTTAAATCCATTGTTTGGTTCGAACACATTTGAATATCGACAAATTTGGGAAAATGTCAAATTTGGAACAACGTGAAAATTCTAGTTGATGATGTACTATAAAAAATCGATTTCAGATTTGGATAATGACAAAGAGCCACGTGCTAAAAGTCCATGCAGCTTTGTATGAGTAAAGTACGTTATAAAAAGAAGGAAGGCGAACAAAGTGAGCTAAATAATTAAATCGAAACGACCAAAGGATAAGGGAGTAATCGAATGATGAAAGAGAGGCGACTCGCTATGAAGGAATGGTCAGTCGTAAACCAAAGATGACTACTTTGTTGGCGAAAGCCGCGTAAAACTCACGTATAAACCATAATCGATGTTTTGACATAAAGGATGAACTTAAGATTATGTTTGTAGTAAACGAAATAGGAACTAAAAGTTCATATAATTTTTGGATAGAAAAATAGAAATTGAAACCAAGGATTTCATTCAATAGTATAAAACGTGAAAGAAGAATAATGGAAAAAATTCAAAAATTGACAAATTCGACAAAAGGATATTTTATCAAAAATGGAAGTCGACAGGAATCATCTCAATAATCGAATCGAGGCGACCAAAAGGAACAATAAGAATAGGGAGCAAGAGTAATCGAATGACGAAGAAGGCGACACGGTAGATAAGGAATGATTAATCGTCATCTCAAGGATGACTACTACGTTGGCGAAAGCAACCTGACTCAAGAATAAAATGTAATTAGTATTGTGACATAAACGAAGAACTTGAGATTACGATGGTGGGAAAGAGTCCGGAACTAAAAGTCCCATCTAAATTTTCGATAGAAAATTGGAACTGGATAATAAGGTTTTAAGTCAATAGTATAAAACCTAATGGAACAAGGCTTTCTTTGAAAGTTATAGTCATTAGTATAATAGAAAAGTTCTGAAAAATCAACAAATTTGGAAATAAGTCAAATTTGGAAAAAGGTAAATAATCTAGTTTGATGATGTGACATAAAGGATCAACTTTAGATTGTGATGGCGACAGAGCTACGAGCTAAAAGTCTATGAAGCTTTTGCATGAGTAAAGCATATTATCAAAAATAGAAGAGAAGTTGAATAATCGAATTGAGGAGACAATAAGGGGGAAGTGATGATAGGGAGTAGGGACTAATCAAATGACGAAGAGAGGCGCCTCGGTAGGAAGGAAATGGCAATCGTAAACTCAAAGATGACTTCTTTGTTGGTGAAAGCCGTAAGACTCACGTATAAACTGTAATTGGTATTGTGATATAAAGGATGAACTTAAGATTGTTATGGTGGCACAGAGCCGTGAACTAAAAGTCCCACGTAATTTTTGGATCGAAAGATAAGATTTGAAAATAAAGTTTTTAGTCAAATAGTATAAAACGTGAAAGAAGAATTTTTAAAGAACAAAGCTTTCTTCGAAAGTTCTAGCCATTAGTATAGTCGGGGAAAAAAAATGAAAATCGACAAATTTGAGAATTGGTCAAATTTAGAACAAGGCAAAATTTGTAGCCGATATTGTGATATAAAAGAATCGACTTCGGATTTTGATCGCAACGAGCTAAAAGTCAATGTAGTTTTTGTACGAGTAGAGTATATTACCAAAAATAGAAAACAAGAGGAGTGAGCTGAACAATCTAGGAGTAATAGAATGACGAAGAGAGACGACTCGATAGGGAAAGAATGGCCGATCCTCAACCCAAAGATGATTTCTTTGTCGGCAAAAGTTGCCACGAGCTAAACGTATAAACTGTAATTGGTATTGGGACGACATAAATGATGAACTTAAGGGCATGTTTGGTAACTTGTTTTTGTGGCCGTAAGTGATGAATTTTGAGAAAGTGAGCGATGGATCTTCAAATCCAGTGTTTGGTTCGAACACATTTGAAAATCGACAAATTTGAGAAAATGTCAAATTTGAGAAAATGTCAAATTGGGATGAAAAGAGTCGGCTCGATAGGTTAAACTCAAAGATGACTTCTTTGTTGGCGAAAGCCGCGTAAGACTCACGTATAAACTGTAATTGGTGTTGTGACATAAATGATGAACTTAAGATTGTGATGGTGGCATAGAATCGTAAACTAAAAGTCCTATGTAATTTTTGGATAGAAAGATAAAATTTGAAAATAAAGTTTTCAGACAAATAGTATAAAACTTGAAAGAATAACTTTTAAAGAACAAAGTTTTCTTCGAAAGTTCTAGCTATTAGTATAGTGGAAAAATATTTGGAAATCGACAAATTTAGGAATTGGTCAAATTTGGAACAAGGCAAATTTTGTAGGTGATATTGTGACATAAAAGGATCGACTTCGAATTTCGATGGCGACGCGTTAAAAGTCGATGTAGTTTTTGAACGAGTAAAGTATGTTATCAAAAATAGACAACGAGAGGAGTGAGCCGAATAAGCGAGGAATAATAGAATGACGAAGATAGGCGACTCGATAGGGAAAGAATGGCAATCGTCAACCCAAAGATGACTTATTTGTCGACGAAAGTTGCCACGAGCTAAACGTATAAAACGTATAAACTGTAATTGGTATTGTGACATAAATGATGAACTTAAGGGCATGTTTGGTAACCTGTTTTTGTGGCCGTAAGTGATGAATTTTCACTACTAGAATAAGCGGGATTAGCGACGTTTTTTAGCGACTCCAAGTAAAAACGTCGCTAATTTAGCGACTCCATGTAAAACGTCGGTAGACGTCGCTAATTGGCGACATTTAACGACGTTTAGCGACTTATATTCAGTTTTTATAAGATTAGTCGCTATAAGTTCAATTTTGGTCGCTAAACGTCGCTAATATATCTAAGTTAGCGACGTTTAGCGACGCAAATAGCGACGTTTATATTAGAAATATTTAGCAACGTGTTTAGCGACGACCGTAACGTCGCTATAATTTAATTTAGCGACGTCCTTCTTTGACGTCGCTAAACGTCGCTAAAATTTGGTTAACTAGGGCTCGGTTTCCATTTTTCCCCAACTGTCGAAATTTTGAAACGAAAAAAATTTTCCCCCGCCCCCCCCCCCCCCCGCTCCGTCGACCGCCTGCTCCGTCGACCTCCCCCGCGGCTACTCCGGCATCCCCCTCCTCTTCCTCGAGCTCTAGGTAAAGCCTAACTCTCTCTCTCTCTCTCTCAGAACACATGTGATACTGACACAGACACGACACACACACAGACACTGATAAGGACCTTAGGGTTAGGATTAGGTTTTTTGACATGGACACAGACACTAATATCACATGGACACAGACAGTGACACAGACACTGAGCTCGAGATGTGAGGGATTGTGACAGTTGTAGTAGGGTTATTACCTGCAAGTGATACACTTTAGAAGTGTTAGTATGTGGAGTCATCAGTTAGTATATTATCTGTTGTTAGTATTGGTACATGGAGGAGACCAAATGAAGTTTGGTTACAGACTTGGGGCTCTGGCATGGGGCACTGCAACAGTGCACCCAAATGGTGCCTGTCAGTTAGGCTTGGGGGCAGTCCCTAGGCACTGCAGAGGCATGCCTTAGTGCATCTCAGTTTCAGTTTGGTATCAGTCATCAGTACTTATACACTGATACGTATCAGGGACTGTGTGAGGTATCAGTACAGGCAATTGTAGGAGTTGATGCAGGCAAGGTATAAAGTCAAGTGTTAATAGGGTATATATAGATATGTAGGTTAGTGATGTTTAGAGATGTTAGATAGGAGTGTACTAAGATGGTATCTAGAATAAGCGGGATAGCATGCTCGAGCCTTGTAGTGGGCAGTGAGAAGGAGGTCTGCAACAGTGAGCAGGCAACCGAAGAGGAAAACAATCAGCACTGTGTCATTTCAGCAACCATGTATCAGTAAGTATCAACAAGTCCCACTGTATCAGTATCCGTTTTCAGTTGCATTTAGTGAGCTATGTATACTAGTTTTAGTTAGCTTAGTGTCCAGGTATTGGTTAGTTGATTTAAGATGGATTAGCATGAGTTATTGGGTAGAAGTTAAGGGTATCAGTTTTGTATTAAATTAGTACATAGTTAGTGTAGTTAAATAGTTACTTACTGATATACTTGATTTTGTTAATAGTTAGCTAAGTAACTATATGTCCTAGTAAGCATTGTATACAGTAAAGAACCCAAGCTTTTACCAATAGTATAAAATATTAAAAAACTAAGAGACTTGGCCTCTTTTTAGTTGTTTTGAATATTGCTTATTTTAGACTTTGATAAATGAAAGTATGTATTATATCAAATATGATTTTTATAGTACGGTTAAGTTATGAAGTTAGGTGATAAACCACTGTATATAATGATTTATATGATACATACTGTCATTTTTGCAGAAGTATCTAGAAATTGATATGAATTACTATCTGTGTCATCGTTCGTGGATGTACAACCGTCATCCTGATGACATGTGCGGTGTGCGGGATGAATTCATTGAGGGTGTACAGCAGTTCCTGCAGTTCGCCAAGGCGTTCCCTCGGTACATGGACGGTACCAAAATTAAGTGTCCGTGTGTGAGATGTCGCAACAGGAAATATCATCCAGAAGTGGAAGTTACATATCATTTATACTCGAAGGGCTTTACGCCGAATTACTATCAGTGGACCGCGCACGGAGAACTTGTATCTCTAGCATCGGAGTCGGAGCCCTATGTGGAGCCGTATATGGATGTCCAAGACCACGATGCTTACGACGACGGGTTGGTGAACATGGTTTATGATGCGGCGGGGCCTAGTTTCAATCCTGACAATTATGATGCGGCGGGACCTAGTTTCAATCCGGACAATTATGATGCAGCTGAGGAGGCACCGAATGCCGATGCTGCAAAGTTTATGGAGTTGCTTGAGAATGCAAGGACTCCACTATATCCTGGTTGTGAGGATCATTCACCGTTGGAGGTGGTACAAGATTATTGAGCATCAAGTCCGATTTTAACATGTCGCAAGAATGCTATAATCGACTGCTCGATTTGATTATAGAGATCTTGTCCGAGGGTGCAAAGTTGCCTAAAGACTTCTATCGATCTAAGAGGATGGTGAGATCGCTTTGGATGGGATACGAGAAAATCGATGCATGTCGCAACGGGTGCATGTTGTACTACAAAGACGACAAGGATGAAGATGCGAGCAGATTCTGTGGTGCTGATCGCTACAAGGCCACTGTTAGAGGAAAGTCTGTCGGTGCAAGGAAGCCTACAGATTCGATGCACTACTTGCCTTTGACGCCGCGGTTGCAGCGGTTGTTTATGGTTAAGGAGACTGCAGAAAACATGAGTTGGCACAGGCGAAAACAGATCGAAGGAGTATTGGATCATCCATCCGATGGAGAAGCATGGAAGCACTTTGATCGAGAGTATCCATATTTTGCCGAGGAAGCGCGTAATGTCAGATTGGGGCTCTGCTCTGACGGTTTTACCCCATTCGGACTTTCGGGCTCCCAGTATTCGTGTTGGTCTGTGATCGTCACTCCGTACAATCTACCGCCTTGGATGTGCATGAAGACTCCGTATATGTTCCTAACCGTTATTATCCCGGGTCCGAACAATCCGAAGAGGAACATCGATGTGTATTTACAGCCTTTGATAGATGAGTTAAATCAGCTGTGGGAAGTCGGTGCCAACACGTACGATGTTTCTAGAAAGCAGAATTTTCAGATGAGGGCAGCACTTATGTGGACCATCAACGACTTTCCGGCCTATGGAATGTTATCGGGATGGAGCACCCATGGTCGTCTCTCATGTCCGTATTGCATGGACCGTTCTCAGGCTTTCCGTTTGAAACACGGAGGCAAACCGTGCTTCTTCGATTGTCATCGACAATTTTTGCCGAAGGATCATCCGTACCGGAGGAATCGGAATGCTTTTCGTGCGGGAGTTGTGGAGAAGGCCAATCCACCGCCAAGGTGGCCCGGATGCACGATATGGGAAGAGGTAAAAGATTTACCAAGTGCTATCGAAGAGCCTGCTAAGGGGTACAAGTGTGACGGATTTGGTCGCACCCATAACTGGACGAAGAGGAGTATATTCTGGGATCTGCCATATTGGAGCACCAATCTGATCAGACATAACCTTGATGTCATGCATATCGAGAAGAATGTGTTTGATAACATAATTAATACTGTAATGGATGTAAAGGGGAAGACGAAAGATAATCCGAAGGCCAGGTTGGACTTAGAAGACATATGTAGACGTCCTGCATTGCATTTGATAGAGGAGGGGAATGGAAAGTTAAAGCAACCTAAGTCAGTTTTCTCACTGGATAAAGAGAATAAAGGTAGACTTTGTAGGTGGATTCAGAGTCTAAAGTTTCCAGACGGGTACGTGTCGAACTTGAAAAGATGCGTCGACCTCAAGGAGAACAAACTAGTAGGTATGAAGAGCCACGATTGTCACGTATTCATGCAGAGGTTAATTCCGATTGCATTTCGGAAATTCTTACCACAGGTCGTTTGGGACCCATTGACAGAGCTGAGCATATTCTTCAGAGATCTTTGTTGTACTAAGTTGCTCGTCGATCGTCTAGAAAAGCAAGAGAAGGACATTGCGGTAACACTATGTAAGCTCGAGAAGGTGTTTTCTCCTGGATTCTTCGACTCTATGGAGCATTTGCCAATTCATCTTTCCTATGAGACACGTGTTGGTGGTCCTGTCGGTTATCGGTGGATGTACCCCTTCGAGCGCCATCTGAATCACCTAAAGAGAAAGGTGAAAAATAAGGCACGGGTTGAAGGCTCTATTTGTGAAGCTTATGTTCTCGAGGAGATTACAAACTTTTGCTCGACGTATTTCAAACCGCATGTTGCTACTAATAGGACGAAAGCTCCCAGAAACGACGACGCATATCAGGAATCTAATGATGCAATACTCAAAGTATTCAATGCATCCGGAAAGCCTTCGGGAAAAATGAAGAAGAGATTTGAATGACGATGAGCTAAGGGCTGCTCAATTGTATATATTACACAATTGCGACGAGGATGAAGTGGAGAAGCTAGAGGGGTAAGTAATTAATACGTCCACGTTTATATCATCTCAATGTAATAGTATAAGATACTATTATGCTACTAATCAGCAGTTGCTTCATTGTTTTTAGCACATATAATGATGAGTTGAGGTCGGTTAGACCCTACATAACAGACGAAGAAGTAGAACAAGATATGAGATGTCATTTTTCTTCTTGGTTGAGCGCATATGTAAGATGCTTGGTAATTACTTTTTATTTCTGCACTTGCAAAACAAATAACTTACTATCGCTACTTTGGTATTTAGGTCGATCGTCTAATATCACCCGAGACTGAATCTATTAGGACTCTAGCCAATGGACCAATTACTGCCGTAAAAATATGGCCAAGTTTTTGTGTGAATGGGTTCAGATTCAAGTCAACAAATGCTCCTATCAGAGACAGCTTTCTGGATCTTGATTCCACGAAAAACAGTGGTTTGTGTATCAAATCTTCAAACTACAAAGACGTCAATCCGGACAATGATTTTTTTGGCATCTTACGAGAGATTGTGGAGTTGACATATAATTATGGCACAGAACCTGCTAATATCGTGCTATTCAGGTGTGAATGGTTCGATCCGATTCAAGATCAAGGTTGAAAAATTGACAAGCATGGCCTTGTGGATATAAACTACAAGCGTAGATATCAAGGCTACGAACCATTTGTCCTATCAAGTCAGGCTCAGCTCGTGTACTTCACAACTTATCCTAGACGGGGGGCAGCGAGGTCGGATTGGTGGACAGTATGCAAGACTAAAGCTAGAAATACCTTTGACATTGACGAAATAGCTTATCAGGAGGACGATCTACCTCTTGTAACAAATATTGTAGATGTGGACTCAACGGAAGTTACTCATTACACGAGTAATAATGTAGAAGATGTAGAATTATCCGAAGAGGACGACGAAGTAGATGAAAGTGAAGACGAGGAAGAGGAAGAGCAGGACGACGAAGGCGAACAAGATAAATTTTCTGAAGATGATTGAAAATAAAAAATATTGCATGTAGAATGTAACTATATTTTGACTGTAGAATATAGATCAAGATTGGAAAATTGACGAAGTAGATGTACCCATTAACGAATATATGTATTATATTTTGACTGTATAATGCTTTGAGATATGTATCACATTTCGACTGTAGAATGTAGTATATATTTGTGTTTCTCTATATTCATCATATGTTGTTATCAGATATGACAGGACGACGCGGAGGATTCGGCAGGTCCCGAGGTAGACAGAGTGCCACTCCGGTACTGCCTACTGTTGGTTCCGGATCATCGTCGCCCAGTACTCCAGTATATCGATCACACACATGCCCGACTGTTGGGACGAGTAGTTCCTGGCGTGATAGTACACCCTCGTCCAGCGTTCCTCCTGCTGACGGAACCATGGGGACAGATGAGTATGTCGAGGAGGTCGTACCGACGTTGTCCCAGCATCAGCAAGATCCTCCATGCGCACCACCGGAGGAGACGAGGACAGAGATTAGGGCCGACAGTACAAAGTAAGTCAATTAGATGGTTTAGTATATATTTGTCTCTCTTTATTTATCGTATATTGACTTTTTCAGTAATCTAAATTATTATCTCTGTATAGATATCGTCCATCGTCGGTTCAGAGACGCCTGGGCCAATTTCTGAGGAACAACTACTCTGAGGCTCCGGAGGAGAGGAAGGCGTTCTGGTTTGCGCACTTCCAGGTAAAAGTATATTAAATAAATCCTCTAATTTATGCATTCGTGATGCTAACTTAATGAATTATTTATTGTAGCAAACGTATTTTTATCCTCCGCACCGGGCCGAGTTGATCGAGCGGCTCTTTCCTACCGTTGCCGCCAAGCTTATCCGAGATGCTCTGGATGACCAGAAGGCTCGTGATCGTGCTGGAAAACCGATCCAAGGTTGGATCACGCCTGAGCAGTGGACTGCGATGAGGGCTAGATTCGACGATCCGAGCTACAAGGAAAGGTCTAAGAAGGCCAAGGCGGCTAGGCAGAATGCTGCCAAGTGGTGTGGTGGCTCGATTCCGATGACGGAACATTTCCGTCGTTTGGTATGTTTTTTCTTTTAAAATATATTATTTTAATATAAGTACCATAAAATGGTACTTGGAAAAAATATTTAAGTTTAGTAATAAATAATATATTTTTAACAGGTACAGAGGGGTGAGGATGCAAACATGGTGACCGTCTTCTTGGCCACCCATCGCAAGGACGAAAATCTCATTGATGAGAGGGCCTCACAGACCTATGTAAGTATTACTTTACTTTGTGTTTATTTTAATATAACTTAGGCAATTATCGAGTTTCCAAACCTTTTCTAGGCCGAGTATCTTAGGCTTCGTGAGCGGGCGACTGCTAGTGTCACGCCCCAATCTCCCGCAAGCTCGATAGTCCCCGCTGAACGTGAATCACCACGTTTACAGCTCTCCCGCAGGACCATCGTTCTCATCGGGACGTGATGCCG
This sequence comes from Iris macrosiphon, assembly GCA_036927795.1. Taxonomy (NCBI): domain Eukaryota; kingdom Viridiplantae; phylum Streptophyta; class Magnoliopsida; order Asparagales; family Iridaceae; genus Iris; species Iris macrosiphon. The sequence goes on from JAYESA010000173.1 coordinate 74,636, forward strand.
TACGAGCCTGGAGTTGCGCTCGTACAAGGCGATGTTGTCAAACACCAAATGTTATCATTTAAACAACCAAGTTGTAGCGGAAGTCAAGTATTGTGTACCAAGCACACAATCAGAGTAATACGCAGCGAAGCTCACGATAGGGTCAAATGAAATGCCTCATCGAAGACAAGGCCACGAAGGCGATGAAATACTCTTGCTCTTTTCTCTAGCCCACAAAGGTACTTACAGTTCATACATCATGTCTCGTATATCCAAGCAGCGCCACTACGTCTGCGTACCTGAAATAATGCCCACAAACGTGGGTCAGTACACAACCGTACTGGTGAGCGGGGTAACCCACTCGCCTAAGCCGACACTAAGTAAAATAGTGAATGCAAACAGTTATATGGTGATCTTTCTAGTTGAATCCTAGATTCATTTCATGGCATATGGATGACATGTTAAGGAAAGTTGTAAAGCAGTTTAAGCATGCAAGCACTCAACTCAAACCAAACGACAAGCAAATATATAAGCAACTCGAGGGAAACTAGCATGCAAACCGTCCTGCTCAAGTCCAAGCAACACGATAACATGTCGAACCATCAACCAAGCCTCAATATCCATCCTCAACCAACATTTACAATCCAAATCTCACAGTGCACTCTCTTGCCGAGGCAAGGTGGCCGCGCCTACACGAAAGCCAAACCAACAAAAGAAAAGCAAGCCAACACTATACTATATGAAGTCACTGGCCAAGCCATAAAGGACTTTGATCGGACTGATCAAATGCGGTTCTCCTCGAAACAGCGCTAAGTAGCTAACCCACCTGGATCGATTCCAACCGCTGGCACCGCGCCCAAGACGTGTTACCCAAATGTCTCCTCCATGGCCGAACGGTCCCAGTGCCCCGGAGCACCCGTTCGAGGAGACCAAACCCTGTGCAATACAGGTTGTCCGTGACTATGCAGACACCAAGTAGGTATGACGAGAGGATCGAACATTCTCGCCCCACCAAGCGATCCTAAACTCGTTCAACCGAATATCCAACCAAAATATCCAACCAAAGAATCCATAACCATTCTTCCAACATATAGCCCAAGGCACCAAATCCAAGTATTTCCATAGGCACAATGCCTCTTCTCAACACAGTGTTTCCAATGGTGCAACACCCATGCTCAAAGCAAACCCATGGCACAATGCCGTATCAGTGGCACAATGCCCCATTCGTGGCACAATGCCCCATCAAGCGGCACAACACCCTCGCCGATGCAGTTGTTCGGTTTCGAACCACAACTGCTCGCTTTGTAAGACAAAGCGACCAAGTGATACTCGTGCACGGATGCACGCTCGCTCGCCCAAATCCCAATGTTCCCAATCTCTCAATGCATCATTCCAACTGTCCAGGTATAATCCCAAGATATTCAACCAACTGCCTCAAATGCAATATTCCAACTCTAGCTCCAACTATCCAACGCACAAACCAAATCAAGCCACAATCCTACCAAGCCAATGGCGTACACTCTATGCACGCCTCAATGTAGTGATTTTCGATGTTTCAGCCCAAGTGTTCAAGCCGTTTACGTGTTTTCCATATTATTAGGCATGAAGGAGTAGAGAAGAAGGGAAAGAGCCCACTCACAATGTTTGACTCCGTTAAGCATCATGTCCTGCCGATACGGCCAATCCCTTGAACCCGTGGTCCGATGCAAGCGCGATCTACTCAACTGGTATGACCGTGCGAGCAGGCCGTGCTCTACAAATCATCCGACCGATCGGACTAAGGAAGATGGCATTATCATTCCAACTCAGCTATCTCAGTACTGCTCTGAACGAACACCTGATTTCCATCGAACCCGCTAGCCATCTGCACATGAAACAACTCAATCAATACTTCTTCCCAAAATCTAACAAATCAAATGGAACCAGCATTTGTTCATTCAATCCGACTCAGCATAACGCACCGTGCGGTTGCGGGACGTTACAGCTAGTGCACCTACACCTGGAGAGGCTGGTACTTCGTCGCAGCCCGGTCCATCTCCGTCGGCGGACGACCTGTGGGTGACCGCAGCTGGTGGTCTCCAGAGGGGTACGTACTACGGTACGGGCTCCTATGGCGCCCTGGTTGCGACGCAGTCATCTAGGGCCTCCCCGACAGCTGCGCATTCCACACACCCCTCGCAGTCGCAGCCCTCGCAGTCGTCGGCCAGAGTCCAGGAGGCCGTCCAGGAGGCCGTTGACCGTCAGATTGCGTCTCTCCGTGATGACTTGCTGTGAAGTATGGAGGAGCAGTCCCGGTCCCAGCCGCAGGCGGACGATCCGATGCTCATCGCACGATTGGATATGCTCGACCGCAGCATGACGGAGCTACGGAAATTGACAAATGATATTAGAGCCTCCAATGATCGCAACATCATGGAGCTGCAGGCGTCACAGCTATCGATGGACGAGAATCTGACGAGGATGCAGGATTCAATGGGTGATAGCAGTACGAGGCTGTTATCTACCCTGGATTCTTACAACCAGCGACTCGCAGACTTGGAGCGGGCACGGCCTCCACCGACGTCACTGCCTTCTCCATCGACATCGGTATCGATTCCACGGGACGAGTATGAGTTCTTATCCTTCAAGCGCGCCGGTGGTCAGCCTCCTGCAGATCCGTAGTAGTATAGTTATTTTTATTATTATTTAGGATGCGATTGTATATTATGAATTATTGATACTTCAACAATAGGCATGATGTATGATGCTTCTTGTGGTCTTTAATTTTTTAGTTAATTTAATTGGATTATATAGTTATCTTGCATATCCACATTTAATTGGATTGATACTTCAACAATGCTTCTTGTGGTCTTTAATTTAATTGGATTATATAGTTAACTAGATTGAATCATGTTGGTGTGTGTGATGAAGATGGTTACGGTGCTAGATTGGGGAAGAGCCGATACGAGTGTGCCTCTTGCAAGAAGAGCTTCCACTCCTACCAGGCTCTAGGCGGGCACCGTGCGAGCCACAAGAGGCTCAAAGGGGGATGCTGCAACAGAGGAGGCGAGAGTACTACTAGCCCATTGGATGTCGTCGATCCGACAGTTGTCCACAGTGGAAAGGCTAAAACTGCAGGGAATCACCAATGTGGTGTTTGTTAAGGTGTTTGCTTCTGGACACTATTTTTTTTATTTTTTTTTAAAATTAGCGACGTTTTTAGCGACGTTTAGCGACGTTAAGTTACGTCGCTAAATACGTCGCTAATTAGCGATGTTGTAAAAAGTCACTAATGACGTCGCTAATGACGTCGCTAATGAGGTCGCTATACGTCGCCAATTGCTGACATGGCAGTATAGCCAGGTCATTTAAGACGTCGGTATAACGTCGCTATAGACGTCGCTAATCAGCGACCTTTAGCGATTTTAATAAACGTCGCTATTTAGTGACTTGGCGTCGCTAAACGTCGCAAAAATTTGCGACACAGTAAAGTCGCTAAAAACGTCGGTATAGCGACGTTTAGCGACGTTTTTTTATTTGGCGACTTGGGTTTTTCCGACAACTTTATAACGTCGCTAATTACGTCGCTAAACCAAATTAGCGACGAAATTTTGTTATTTAGCGACGTTTTTAGACGTCGCTAATTTGACTTTTTCTGGTAGTGTTTGAGATAGCAAGCAATGGATCTTCAAATCTAGTGTTTGGTTCGAATGAATTTGAAAATGGACAAATTTGGAAATATGTCAAATTTGGAACAACGTAAAAATTCTAGTTGTTGTATTATAAAAGATCGACATATTATTGGGATGACGACAAAGAGCCACGAGCTAAAAGTCCATGCTACTTTATACGAGTAAAGTACGTTATAAAAAGAACGAAGGCGAACAAAGTGAGCTGAATAATCAAATCGATAAGACCAAAGGGAGTAGTGAGGTTAGGGAGTAATCGAATGATGAAAGAGAGGCGACTCGCTCGGAAGGAATGGTCAGTCGTAAACTCAAAGATGACTACTTTGTTGACGAAAGCCGCGTAAAACTCACGTATAAACCATAATCGGTGTTTTGACATAAAGGATGAACTTAAGATTGTGTTTGTAGTAAAAGAAATAGGAACTAAAAGTTCATATAATTTTTGGATAGAAAAATATAATTTGAAACTTAAGTTTTCAGTCAATATATAAAACGTTAAACAAGAATATTTAAAGCACAATGCTTTTTTCCAAAGTTCTAATCATTAGCATAATGGGAAAAAAAATCGAAAATTGACAAATTCGGCAAAAGTGTATGTTATCAAAAATGGAAGTCGACTGGAGTAAGCTCGATAATCGAATCGAGACGACTAAAGGGAACATTATGGATAGGGAGCAAGAGTAATCGAATGACAAAGAGAGGCGACTCAGTAAGGAAGGAATGATCAATCGTCATCTCGAGGATGACAACTACGTTGGCGAAAGCAACCTGACTCAATAATAAATTGTAATTATTGTTGTGACATCAAGGAAGAACTTGAGATTATGATGGTGAAAAAGAGTTAGGAACTATAAGACCATCTAATTTTTCGATAGAAAATTGGAATTGGAAAATTAAGGTATTAAGTCAAAAGTATAAAATCTAAAAGAACAAGGCTTTCTTCTAAAGTTATAGTCATTAGTATAATAGAAAAGTTTTGAAAATCAACAAATTTGGGAATAAGTCAAATTTGGAACAAGGTAAAATAATCTAGTTGATGTTGTGACATAAAGGATCAACTTCAGATTGTGATGGCGACAGAGCTACGAGCAAATGTCCATGCATCTTTTGCATGATTAAAGTATGTTATAAAAAATGGAAGACAAGTTGAATAATCGAATTGAGGCGACAATAAGGGGGAAGTGAGGATAGGGAGTAGGGACTAATTGAATGACGAAAAGAGTTGGCTCGATAGGTTAAACTCAAAGATGACTTCTTTGTTGGCGAAAGCCGCGTAAGACTCACGTATAAACTGTAATTAGTGTTGTGACATAAAGGATGAACTTAAGATTGTGATGGTGGCAAAGAACCGTAAACTAAAAGTCTCATGTAATTTTTGGACCGAAAGATAAGATTTGAAAATAAAGTTTTTAGACAAATAGTATAAAACGTGAAAGAATAACTTTTAAAGAACAAAGTTTTCTTCGAAAGTTCTAGCTATTAGTATAGTGGAAAAATATTTGGAAATCGACAAATTTAGGAATTGGTCAAATTTGGAACAAGGCAAAATTTGTAGGCGATATCGTCACATAAAAGGACCGACTTCGAATTTCATGGCGACGCGCTAAAAGTCGATGTAGTTTTTGAACGAGTAAAGTATGTTATCAAAAATAGACAACGAGAGGAGTGAGCCGAATAAGCGAGGAATAATAGAATGACGAAGATAGGCGACTCGATAGGGAAAGAATGGCAATCGTCAACCCAAAGATGACTTCTTTGTCGACGAAAGTTGCCACGAGCTAAACGTATAAAACGTAATAGGCATTGTGACATAAATGAGGAACTTAAGGGCATGTTTGGTAACCTGTTTTTGTGGCCGTAAGTGATGAATTTTGAGATAGCGAGCGCAATAGATCTTCAAATCTAGTGTTTGGTTCGAATGAATTTGAATCTGGGCAAATTTGAAAATATGTCAAATTTGGAACGTAAAAATTCTAGTTGATGTTGTAGTATAAAATATCGACATAATATTGGGATGATGACAAAGAGCCACGAGCTAAAAGTCCATGCTACCTTATACGAGCAAAGTACGTTATAAAAAGAAGAAAGGCGAACAAAGTGAGCTGAATAATCAAATCGAGAAGACCAAAGGGAGTAGTGAGATTAGGGAGTAATCGAATGATGAAAGAGAGGCGACTCGCTCGGAAGGAATGGTCAATCATAAACTCAAAGATCACTACTTTGTTGGCGAAAGCCGCGTAAAACTCACGTATAAACCATAATCGATGTTTTGACATAAAAGATGAACTTAAGATTGTGTTTGTAGTAAAAGAAATAGGAACTAAAAGTTCATATAATTTTTGGATAGAAAAATATAATTTGAAACTAAAGTTTTCAGTCAATAGTATAAACGTGAAACAAAAATATATAAAGCACAATGCTTTTTTCGAAAGTTCTAATCATTAGCCTAATGGGGAAAAATCAAAAATTGACAAATTCAGCAAAAGTGTATGTTATCAAAAATGGATGTCGACTGGAGTTAGCTCGATAATCGAATCAATGTGACCAAAGGGAACAGTAAGGATATGGAGCAAGAGTAATCGAATGACAAAGAGAGGCGACTCAGTAGGGAATGAATGATCAATCGTCATCTCAAGGATGACAACTACGTTGGCGAAAGCAACCTGACTCAATAATAAATTGTAATTAGTGTTGTGACATAAAGGAAGAACTTGAGATTACGAGGGTGGAAAATAGTTAGGAACTAAAAGTCAATCTAATTTTTCGATAGAAAATTGGAAATGGAAAATAATGTTTTAAGTCAATAGTACAAAACCTAAAGGAACAAGGCTTTCTTCAAAAGTTATAGTCATTAGTATAATAGAAAAGTTTTGGAAATCAATAAATTTGGGAATAAGTCAAATTTGGAACAAGGTAAATAATCTAGTTGATGTTGTGAAATAAAGTTTTCAGTCAAATAGTATATAACGTGAAAGAAGAATTTTAAAGAACAAAGCTTTCTTCGAAAGCTCTAGCCATTAGTATAGTGGGGGGAAAATTGAAAATCGACAAATTTAGGAATTGGTCAAATTTGGAACGGGGCAAAATTTGTAGCCGATATTGAGACATAAAAGGATCAACTTCGGATTTTGATGGCGACGAGCTAAAAGTCGATGTAGTTTTTGTACGAGTAATGTTATCGAAAGTAGAAAATGAGAGTGAGCTGAATAATCGAGGAGTAATAGAATGACGAGGAGAGGCGACTCAATATGGAAAGAATGGCCAATCATCAACCCAAAGTTCTTTGTCGATGAAAGTTGCCCCGAGCTAAACGTATAAACTGTAATTGGTATTGTGCCATCAATGATGAACTTAAGGGCATGTTTGGTAATATGTTTTTGTCGCCGTAAGTGATGAATTTTGAGAAAGTGAGCGATGGATCTTCAAATCCAGTGTTTGGTTCGAATGTATTTGAAAATCAACAAATTTGGGAATAAGTCAAATTTGGAACGTAAAAATTCTAGTTGATGTTGTACTATAAAACATCGACTTCAGATTGGGATGACAACAAAGAGCCACGAGCTAAAAGTCCATACAGCTTTGTACGAGTAAAGTACGTTATAAAAAGAAAGGAAGACGAACAAAATGAACTGAATAATCAAATCGAGACGATCAAAGGGAGTAGTAAGGATAGGGAGTATAGAGTAATCGAATGATAAAAGAGATGCGACTCGCTCAGAAGGAATGGTCAGTCGTAAACTCAAAGATGACTTCTTTGTTGACGAAAGCCGCATAAGACTCACGTATAAACTATAATCGGTGTTTTGACATAAAAGATGAACTTAAGATTGTGTTTGTGGTCAAAGAAATAGGAACTAAAAGTTCATATAACTTTTGGATAGAAAAATAGAATTTGACACTAAGGTTTTTAGTCAATAGAAAACGAGCTAAGAGTCGATGTAATTTTTGTACGAGTAAAGTATGTTATCAAAAATAGAAAACGAGAGGAGTGACTGAATAATCGAGGAGTAATAGAATGACGAAAAGAGGCGACTCGATAGGAAAAGAATGGCCAATCGTCAACCCAAAGATGTCTTCTTTGCCGACGGAAGTTGTCACGAGCTAAAAGTATAGAATGTATTTGGTATTATGACATAAATTATGAACTTAAGGGCATGTTTGGTAACCTGTTTTTTGTGGCCGTAAGTGATGAATTTTGAGAAAGTTAGCGATGGATCTTCAAATCGAGTGTTTGGTTCGAATGTATTTGGAAGAGGGTAATGTTGACTCTAACACACTTCAGCTCATGTCCCCTTCCAAAATCCTATTCTCCACAATAGGATGTGGTCTTGAAATTTAAAAAAATTACTCACTAGGTGGGACTGACCTATTGGTCGTCGGCAGCGTGCAACGCAAGGGGACAAAGGCCGGGATGCTGGCAGGGTTGTGGGTAATGAAGCCCTAGCTCCGACGATCGTCACCAGCTTTGGCCTCATTGGAGGCTGCGACACTCGCAAAGAGCAAGGAACTACAAATCCATGTAATTTTTGGATTTAAAAAAATTGGAAAATAAGATATTCAGCTAATAGTATAAAACGTGAAAGAAGAATCTTTTAAGAACAAGGTTTATTTCGAAAGTTATAGTCATTAATATAGTAAAAAAAATTGGAAATCGACAATTTGGTAATAGGTCAAAAATTTGGTACAAGGTACAAACAGAAGTTGATGTTATGCCATAAAGGATTGACTTCAAATTGTGATGGGGACAAAGTCCATGAAATTTTTGTATGGGCAATGTATGTTTTAAAAAAAAAGGTGAGCGGCATGAAGTGAATAATTAAATCAAGACGAGAAAATGGAGTCGGAATAGAGAGTAGGGAGTGTAATCCAATGAAGAAAAGAGACGGTACGGTAGAGAAGTAATGGTCAATCATCAACTAAAGGAACACTTTTTGTTGGCGAAAGTAGATATAAATTGTAATTAGTGTTGTGACATAAAGGGTGAACTTAAGATTGTGATGGTGAAAGAGAGTTGGAAACGAAAAATTCTTATAATTTTTTATTAGAAATATGGAATTTGAAAATAAGATATTTTTTTTTTGTAGGGTGAAAATAAGATTTTCAGTCAATAGTATAAAACGTAAAAGAAGAATCTTTAAAACACAATGCTTTCTTCGAAAGTTCTAGTTATAAGTATAATGAAAAAAAAAACTTAAAATCAAAAAATTTGGTAATACATCAAATTTGGAACAAGGTAAAAACTGAAGTTCTGACATAAATGATTGTAATAGTGTAAAAGAGCCACGAGCTAAGTCCATACAAAAGGTTTGAGTGAACTATGTCATCAAAAAAGAAGGCGAGCAGACTCAGCTGCATAATCGAATCAAGACGAGCAAAGAGAGCAGTGAGGATAGTAATAATGACGAAGAGACGCAGCTCGTTAAGGAATGAATGGTCAATCATTAACTCAAAGATAAATTCTTTATTGGCAAAAGCCGCATAAGACACGTATAAACTAAATTAGTGTTAGTGACATAAAGGATAAACTAAAGATTGTAATAGTGTAAAAGAGCAAGGAACTAAAAGTCCATGTAATTTTTGGATAGAAAAATAAATTTTAATAATAAGGTTGTGAATCAATAATATAAATAATGAAAGAAAAATCTTTAATTCATAAGGTTTTTTTCCACAAGTTCTAGTAACTAGTGTAGTGGAAAATTTTGGAAACGCAAATTCAGGAATAGGTCAAATTTGGAACATGGTAAAAACTCTAGTTGATGTTGTACCATAAATGATCGACCTCAGATCGTAATGCAAACAAAGAGCCACGAGAAAAAAATTCATGCAGCTTTTTGTGTAAGTGAAGTATGTTATCAAGGAAAGTAGATGAACGGAGTGAGCTGAATAATCAAATGTAGGCAACCAAAGGGAAATAAAGATAGGGAGTAAGGAGTAATCGAATGATAAAGAGGGACGACTCGGTAGAGAAGGAATGGTCAATCGTTAACTCAAGATGACTTCTTTGTTGGCGAAAGTCGCGTAAAACTCACGTATAAACCATAATTGGTGTTTTGACATAAATGATGAACTTAAGATTGTGATTGTGGCAAAAGAACCATGAACTAAAAGTCCACGTAATTTTTGGTTGGAAAAATAGAATTTAAAAATAAGGTTTTCACTAAATAGTATAGAACATGAAAAAGAAACTTTAAATCACAATTGTTTCTTCAAAAGTTCTACTCACCAGTATAATACAAAATTTTAGAAATCAACAAATTTGGTAATAGTGTATGTTATCTAAAATGAGTATCAAGTGGAGTCAGCTAAATAATCGAATCGAGGCAACCAAAAGTAGCAGTGAGGATATGGAGTAGAAGTAATCAAATGATGAAGAGAGACAACTCGGTAGAGAAGGAATGGTCAATCGCCAACTCAAGGATGACTACTTTGTTAGCGAAAGCCGCCTAAGACTCAAGAATAAACTCTAATTATTGTTGTGACTTAAAAGATGAACTTAAGATTGCGATGGTGGAAAAGAGTCGGGAAGTAAAAGTCCATATAATTTTTGGACAGAAAAATAAAATTGGAAAATAAGGTTTTTTAGTTAATAGAAAAAAATCTTTAAAGAACAAAATTTTCTTCAAAAGTTCTTGTCACTAGTAAAATGGAGAAGTTTTGGAAATCAACAAATTTGGGAATGTCATATTTGTATTAAGGTAAAAAATCTTGTTGATGTTGTGACAAAGGATCGACTTCAAATTGTGAGAGGGACAAAGAGCTACGAGCTAAAAGTCCATGCTGCTTTTGCATGAGTAAAATATATTATCAAAAATGGAAGGCAAGCAGAGTCATCTGAATAATCGAATTGATACAACTAAAGGGAGTAGTGAGGATAGGGAGTAGGGATTAATCAAATGACGAAGAGAGATAGCTCGGTAGGAAAGGAAAATCTCGTCAACTCAAGGATGACTACTTTTTTGGCGAAAGACGCAAAAGACTCACGTATAAATTGTAATTGGTGTTGTGACATAATGGGTTAACTTAAGGCTGCGATGGTGGCAAAGAACCACGAACTAAAAGTCCATGTAAATTTTGGATAGTAAAATAGAATTTGAAAAATAAGATTTTAAGTCAATAGTATAAAACATGAAAGAATAATCTTCAAAGAAAAGATTTTCTTAGAAAGTTCTAGCCTTTACTACAGTAGCAAATATTTAAAAAATGACAAATTTGGTAATAGATCAAATTTAGAACAAGATAAAACTCTAGTTGACGTTGTGACCTAAATGATCCACTTTATATTGGGATGGCAACAAAGAGCCACGGGCTAAAAATTCATGCTAACTTTTGTATGAGTAAAACATGTTATCAAAACTGGAAGAAAAGCAGTCAGCTGAACAATAGAATCAAGGTGACCAAAGGGAGTTGTGATATTATATAGTAAGGACTAATCAAGTGACGAAGAGAGACGGCTCAGTCGGGAAGGAATAGTCAATCGTCGACTCAAGGATCTTGTTGGTGAAATCCCCTTAAGAATCACGTATGGTGTTATGATATAATAGATGCACTTAAAAGTATGATCGTGCCAAAGAACCATGTAATTTTAGGACAGAAAAATAGAATTTGAAAATAAGGTTTTCAGTCATTAGTATAAAACATGAAAGAAAAATCTTTAAGTCATTAGTATAGTGGAAAAAAAATCAAAATCGAAAATTTAGAAATAGGTCAAATTTAGAACAAGATAAAAACTGTAGTCGATGTTGCGACACAAGTAATCGCCTTCAGTACGTGATGGCGACAAAGAGCCACTAGTTAAAAGCCCATGAAGCCTTTGTATGTGTAAAATATGTCATAAAAATAGAAGGCATGCAGCATGATCTAAATAATCCAATTGAGGCCACCAAAGGGAGTAGCAAGGATAGAGAGTATGGAACAATTGAATGTCGAAGGGAGGTGTCTTGGTAGGAAAGTGTAATGTCCCGCAACCACACGATACACTACGCTGAATCGGATGGAATGAGGCAATAGTTGGTTACATTTCAATTTCTTGAATTTGGTAACAAATAATGATTTGAGTTGGTTTCATGTGCAGATCGCAAGGGGAGTTCGATGGAATCAGGTGTTCGTTCAGAGCAGTAGTGGGATAGCTGAATTTGGAGCGATAATGTCATCTTCCCTAGTCTGATCGGTCGAAAGATTTGGAGAGCACGACATGCTCGCACGGTCATACCAATTGAGTAGATCGTGCTTTGCATCGGACCACGGGTTCAAGGGATCGGCCGTATCGGCAAGGCAGAGTGCTTAACGGAATCAGACTTGGTGAGTGGGCTCTGTCCTTCTCCTCTACTCCTTCATACTTAATAATATGGAACACACGTAATGACTTGTACACTTGGGACTGGAACATTGGAATTACTTTATTGTGGCGTGCATAGAGTGTGCGTCGTTTGGTTGGATATGATTTGTGGCTTTAGTTGGTTTTGCAGTTGGACAGTTGGAGCTTGAGTGAAGCATCTTGGTTGGAACATCGAGGCACTTCAGACGGACAAGCGAGCGTGCATCCGTACACGAGTATCAAGTTGAGCGTTATGTCAAGCAAAGCGTGCAGTTGTGGTTCAAAATCGGACAACTGCATCAGTGAGGTCATTGTGCCACTGTTGGGGCATTGTGCCACGGAGCTTTCGGAGCGAGGGGTGTTGCACCAATTGGAACACTGTGTCGAGAAGCGACAGTGCCTATGGGGATAACTTGAGATGGTGCCTTAGGCTATTGTTGGAGAATGGTTATGGATAGTTGGTTGGATTGAGGTGAGTATAGTTTGGTGCGACGAGAAGGATTCTCTCGTCATACCTACTTGGTGTCTGCATTGGTCACGGACAACATGTTGCGCACAGAATTTGGTTTCCTCAAACGGGATATGCTCCGAGACACCAGGACCGTTCGGCCATGGAGGAGAAATGGTAACGTGTCTTGGACGCGGTGACGGTAGTTCGATACGACCAGGCGGACTAGCTACTCAACGTTGGATCGGGTAGAACTACAGTTGATTAGTCCCCTATGGCTTGGCCAGTGACTTCATATAGATAAGAGTTGGCTTGCTTTGGTTTGGTTTGGTTTGTGCTTTTCGTGTAGACGGCGGCTACCTTGCGTCGGACAAGAGTGTGCATATCGATGATTGGATTAGTAAGGCTTGAATTGTGGCATAGTTTGAGGATGGCTATTGAGGCTTGGATTATGGTTCAATAGGTTCACGCATTGCTTGGGTTTGAGTAGAACGATTTACATACTAGTTTCCTTTTGAGTTCGATATATCTGCTTGTATTTGCTTGAGTTGAATGCTTGCATGCTTAACCTGCTTTACAGTTTTCCTTAACATGTCATACCTCTGTCATGAAATGAATCTAGGATTCAAATAGAAAGATCACCATATAAAGGCCAATATGTCTATATATGAGCAGATATCAGCCTCTTTGACCCATTTGTCAGATGAGTACTTCTCTGCACTGACCAAGTAGTGCTCTCAACCTCCCATTGACCATCTAGCTTGAAAACTATTTTCGGGCACCATGCACAAATCATGAAGAGAGTTTTCACAAATACATTCGTTTAAAATTGAATATTACAATTTTTTCTTGCTAATGAGATTTTAAACAATGCTTAGGTCAATTCAGATCACTCTACGCTTTCAATCGAGTTTACAAATTTTAAAGTCGTCACATTGCTAAAACATATTAAGTAGTCACCTATCTTGCACAAATACTGACACGGATGCAGGTAGTTATGGAACATGATATAAATCCTTGGACACAATTTCGTGTTTTGCTACTGGTGGTAAGATTGCTCTTCCTATTGGTTTATTGAATCATAATTTCAAAATGACTTGCTAAAAATAACATTATACACTCATTTATATGTTGAGAAACTTTACCTTTTATGGATGTTTAAAGAAGTGATGAGCATCTATAACACTACACACATATCGACAAGATTCCATTTGACATTCATGTGCCTGGTCTATCTTTATTTTTCATGTTCAAAATAAAACCTAATGCATAGGCTTCTCTTCTCTAAATCTCGACGGATAAACAAAAAAAGAAATTACAACCTCTACTACCAGGGCTTTTGACAAGGCAAAAAGAACTAATTTAACGATATGATGGAAATACCAGCCACTAAGAACAGTAATACTGACATGAGCATGGAAAAGAAAATTTGGTATGCATGCATTGGGTTCCAAGAAGAGTTTCTACAGCCACATTTTAATTCACATTTCATAGATCAAATAATGAAAGATAAGTAATAAAAATGGATGGTATACCTATTTCAGAGCTGGAAGACCAGAACAATCAACGGGCTCGGATGGAAAAGCAAAGCTCTCCCACTCCAAGCAGTTGATCTCCACCCCATCCTCCGCCACCACGTTCCTTATCGGATGTCGCTCCAAGTACTCCGACCCCCGCACCACCCACCCGACGTCCGCGTCCGCAGGCCACTCCTCCTCCACCGCCGCCCCTGCCTCCTCCTCCTTTTGACAAGACAAAAAGGACTAATTTAACGATATGATGGAAATACCAGTAGGAATAGTAACACTGACATGAGCATGCAAAAGAAAATTTGGTATGCATGCATTGGGTTCCAAGAAGAGTTTCTACAGCCACATTTTAATTCATTTCATAGATCAAATAATGAAAGATAAGTAATAAAAATGGATGTTATACCTATTTCAGCGCTGGAAGACTAGAACAATCAACGGGCTCGGATGGAAAAGCAAAGCTCTCCCACTCCAAGCAGTTGATCTCCACCCCATCCTCCGCCACCACGTTCCTTATCGGATGTCGCTCCAAGTACTCCAACCCCCGCACCACCCACCCGACGTCTGCGTCCGCAGGCCACTCCTCCTCCACCGCCGCCCCTGCCTCCTCCTCCTTCAGGGGTTTTAGCAAGATCCTACTTCCCTTCATCTGCTGTTCTATCATATGCACTAGTTCATCTGCTGTTCTAGACTATAAAGATGAAAAAACATGGGACAGTGAATTAGGTCATGATCACTGATAATTGTTTTTAATATTATTAATGCATATAGCTCATACCTTTGTCCGTGTACAAAATTTTGTTTCCTTTTAGAAACAATGGCTCAGGGCATTCTTTGACTTTAAGAGTATAAGCTAAATTTGTCTTGATGTTGATATCAATCTTGACAGTCTGCAATGTCAAGCAATAATCATTATGAAAAATAAATTTATTAAGAACACCACTCCAAATTTTAGAAAGCACAAGATCGCGAGATGAACTTATCAAAAAAAGTGCATCCTAATTGAACAAATAGACCATGAGTATACCCATTTAGCACTCCAGTAGAACTTTGTTGCTTTCTCTAGCTCCTTCAAAAGCTTCCAGTTATCAGCTGTCCTGCCAGGAAACAGCAATGAAAAATCTACTACAGTGCAGCAGAAAAACAAACTTTATTTGGCATGTCTATTCTTCCCCCTCTGGAAGATTTTTATCATTTTTTAGTTTTTTTTAATCCAGATTTTGGATCTCTTCTTGATTTCTACTTTTGGTTTATTGAATCATAATTTCAAAATGACTTGCTAAGAATAACAATATTCACTCATTGATATGCTGAGAAACTTTACCATTTATGGATGTTTAAAGAAGTGTTGGGCATCTAACACTACACACATATCGACAAGAATTCATTTGACATTCATGTGCCTGGTCTATCTTTATTTTTCATGTTCTAAATAAAACCTAATGCATAGGCTTCTCTTCTCTAAATCTCAATGGATAAACTAAAAAGAAATTACAACAACTACTACAAGGGCTTTTGACAAGACAAAAGGTCTAATTTAATGATACAATGGAAATACCAGCCACTAGGAACAGTAACACTGACAAAAGCATGGAAAAGGAAATTTGGTATGCATTGGATTCCAAGAAGAGTTTCTACAGCCACATTTTAATTCATTTCATATATCAAATAATGAAAGATACGTAACAAAAATGGATATTATACCTATTTCAGCGCTCGTAGGCCAGAACAATCAACGGGCTCCGATGGAAAAGCAAAGCTCTCCCACTCCAAGCAGTTGATCTCCATCTCCCCCTCTCGCAGTCGATCTCCACCCCATCCTCCGCCACCACGTTCCTAATCGGATGTCGCTCCTAGTCGATCGCCGCAACCCCCCCCCCCCCCCCTCCTCCTCCTCCTCCACCGCTCCTCCTCCGGGTCCTCCTCCTCCACCACCGCCCCTGCCTCCTCCTCCTCCTCCTCCTCCACCGCCCCTGACTCCTCCACCGCTCCTCCTCCTCCTCCTCCTCCTCCTCCGGGTCCTCCTCCTCCACCACCGCCCCTGACTCCACCTCCTCCTCCTCTACCACCGCCCCTGCCTCCTCCTCCTTCAGGAGTTTTAGCAGGATCCTCCTTCCCTTCCAGGACCTCGGCGTTCTGCCTCCGGATTGACGCGAAGGTCCTCTCCAGGGAGCCGCGGACAAAATCCGCCACCGCCGCCGGGGAGGAGAGCATCGCTGGTCCGATCGTTGTGGGAGGAGCAATCTGGAGGAGGACGATGAAGAGGAGGAGGATTTAGGGTTTGGGAAGGGGGAGCGGGAAGAGGAAGGAAGAAAAAATGAAAGGCGCTGTAGGAGGGAAACTGGGATTAGGGTTTAGATAGGATGGTGGCGGTGGACAAAAGAAAGGAAGAGAAAAACCCTCTCCCTCTTCCTCTTCCTCTCTCTCTCTGTTCTCTCTCTCTCTCTTCCCTCTCCCTCCGTCCTCTTTTTATTGAGAAAGAAAAGAAAATAAACACGACCGACCTATAATACAAAGACCGACCTACTGAGGTCACGTAGGCCGTCCATATTTGGAAACCACAGCTGTCAACGTTATTTTCTAACGGTTGGTCAAAGGGGAGATCCAAATCAATTATTATTTAGATCTAAAATAATATCTATCATACTAAAAATAACTAAACCAAGAAAAATTGGTTTCAAAAATATTATGAACTGATCTACCTTATTCCGACGTCATATTTTGAAACTACAGCTGTCTAACTTTACATTTTTTAACGATTGGTGAAAGAGAGATAAAAAAAACAAATAATATTTAAATATAGATGGATCAAAGAGAGATCAAAAATAAATAATATTTAAATATATAAAATTATTTAAATTATTTAAAATTTTATATTAGATAATGCCATTAGTTCGTTTAAATATATTAAAATTGTTTAAATTATATAGAAATTTAATGTAGATAGAATTTTAAATAAACTTAAGTGAGTGTGAATTAAAAAAAATATAAAATTAATTATATTGAGAACTTACAAACGACTTGGACGGCACACTTTAAATTATATTAGAATATTTTAAATATAATTTGAATATAATTGAATTATATTGTTATAAATATTTTTTTCAAATTTTGGATATATGTTTAATTAGACAATATCATATAGTTAATTTAAATTTAATTTAAATTTTGAATATATTTTATTATCAGTTATATGTTCAGCTGATTTTTAATTTTTTCTCAACTACGCAAGAATCCAAGAGGTATTTTTTAAAACTTTTTTTACATTACTAATTGATGATATGCATACGACTTAGACGGCGTAGATATATCTATATATTAAAAATAAACAAACTAAGAAAAAGAAGAAAACAAATCAAAATTTTGTACAAGATTTGCATCTATTACACTCTTTGGACCAGAATTACTTGCACAGTCTTCAAAAATATTATGATCAAAACTGATCCATATGTAAAGCTATAAAGGTTTCATTATAAGTTTTAGAGGTTAAAATTTTGGAATCAATTTGATCATTCACAATATTCCAAAGCATTAGAATTTGTATCAAATGGTACCTAGAGAATTTTTGGCCATTCACAATATCGGTATCTTCTTCTCTTCGTCTTTAAGGGGTGTTGGTACGCGAAATACTATATAAACAAAAATTATATATACCCATAAATCAAATTTCAAGTAATTAATTTTTTCGAAAAATTATATCCCTACGTTTGGTGACTATATAAACTTCCCATAAGAAAATAGAAAAAGATAAAAAACGGAAAGTAAAAAATAAAAAAGAATAAAACAAAAAGAAAACAAAAAAGGGGAGAAACCCAAAACAAAAAATAACGAAAGAAAAAAAAAAGCAAAATAAAAAATAAAAAAATGGAAAATGGAAAATAAATATAAATAAAAAATAAAATTACAAAAAAAAATAAAAAGAAAAGTAAAAAGGTGAAAAAAATAAAAAAAAAATCAAAAATGAAAAAAATGACCCAAAACGAAAAAAGATAAAAAACGAAAAAAAATCAAAAATATAAAAACAAAAAAAATGATCGAAATCTATCAAAACCGAAAAAATCAAAAAAACTAAACCAAAAATTAAAAAAGGGTCAAAATGAAAAAATAATAAAAAACAATCAAAAAAATGGAAAACTCGTTAAAAACAAAAAAGAAAAAACAATCAAAACGAAAAAATGGCAATAAACGATCAAAACGAAGAAAATGATCAAAAACGATAAAAACATAAAAAATGACCAAAAAAATAATAATAAACGATCAAAAACGTAAAAAAACATAAAAATGATAGAAACGAAAAAATGATCAAAAATGAAAATAACGATAAAAAACAAAAAAATCCATAAAAAATGTTAAAAACGTAAAAACTAATAAAAACGATCAAAACCGAAAAAATTATCAAAAACGATATAAAAAAAAACAAAGAACAACGATCAAAAACGAAAATAAATTATTAAAAACGATTAAAAATTGTCACGCCCCACTCCCAAAATATAGAGGGACTAGACACGTGGCAATGGCCAGCAACACACACCAATGGGCAAACCCAATTTAATGGACCCATCAGGATGTACTTAAGCTGTAATACAACAATACGGGTCTAATAAACTAATCTCATCCACAGAAATGAATACAACAATATCAGAAATATAAAGCAATATCAAGTCTCAATAAAACAAAACTCGGGGAACAACCCGATAACGAGTCTGATACAGCAGTCAAGAGACAATACATAAAGAGTATAACCAGAGCAAATACTTAGCATAGATAAAGCAGATACTCAGGAGAAATCCTCGGCAATCACCTCGTCCTCGGTTTCTGGTACTGCTCCAATGTATACACATGTTCCTGCTTCTGCTCCTGCTAATGCTCATGTCCCGTATACCTCGGGATAGATCTCCTCTACTATACCTGGGGACATAATCTGGATCCAGGTCCTCAGGGGACATAGCAAGGTACAAGAATATCTCATGCCAAAAATAAATACAGTGCAATAATAAATGAATCAATAGGGTAAACTAGGTAACCAGCTATGTGAAATACAAGTGAGAGCATCACTAGACTTAGCCCGAGACTACGACAAGCTCTGTGTCGGGGAGCCTATAGCAGATATGCTATGTAATTTACTATGTAGTGGGCCTATGGCACCATAATAAATTTATATATAAAAATCAGCATGTAGCTTGCATGTCTCTCCCCACCCAATAAAATCATACGTCTCATGTTCACGATGTCTCATGTCCATGTCACGCAAGATCATATCTAATGCAGCAAGTCATAATGATAGCTAAGCACATGCAATATCTATGTCATGAATCATGTAACCTATACAGAATCACCATGAATATCTCAGGAAGATTCTGTCTCATGAATAGTGTCAGGTGTCCTATGGTATGACGTACTTGATAATGCAAGCACGAGAATGTATAGGGTATCGATATTCATCTCTAGGTGACGTTACACAACTCTGCGTACGGCGTTGACACCCGAATATTATTCGGACGTTAAGTAATGTCACACGGTCATAGGTTGAACAGATACAACATTTAAATAGATCAAAGGAATATTATGAACCAAAATATTGCAAGTATGGCAAGGTACACTTGCTTGGGGTTCTGACTCCAACTGCTGCTCTGGTATCAGCGGGATTTGCAGGTACTCCTCTGAATGTTGAAATAAACGTTTCTATCAGGTTCAGAAGATATCAAATAGCTAGAATTGCCTGTTCATAAGTCCAATTTGGACACAGGGACAAAAGTGACAATTTCTGGTCAAAGCGGGGTCACATGTGGCCCGCTTCGTACCGAAAAATGTGTCAGAGACAATGTTCTCTAAATTCATCAAACTTAGTGTCTACAAGTTCAGAACAATGATACGAACCCAACGGAATGTCCAGAACTGGATTCCGATGAGCCGATCACAAAATCGCCCATCAAGTGGAGTCGTGAGGCCCAAGATACGCGATTTTGTCAACGTTCTCAGAATCAAACCAAACTTGGGTCACAGGACCAGCGTATTGCTACGAGTCCGATGGCGCAAGTTGCGTTTCGATATGACGTGCGTACACGAAGTTACAACGAGTTTCAGAACAAGGTCGATACGGGGTGTTGTCAAAGGATACGCGTTGATTCCGGTGTGCACGAAGATCCAAATCAACTTCTGCGAAATCCCACACGTCCGTATTAACGGCACGCACCTTTCGGTGAAGTCCGCACACGACCAAGTCTTCCCGTTTAGCGGGGTGCACCCAGTTCCGGAGAAAAATAGGGTAATTATTTTTCTAATTTTGGGTCGTAATTCGCGATCGCCACAGGACGCGATGCCCCAAACAAATTGCACGGGTATCGAGAGGGTCATACAATCTACGCGAACAGGGCTCCTAAGATGACTAAAAAATGCGATTCCGTGAGGTGGCGTGACGCGGCACAGCCGGCTTGCTGGCGGCCGCAGCGGCTAGGGCACGACGAAGGTGGTGCTGTGCGGCTGCTGTCGGCGAGGTGGTGGGGTCGTCGGGTTCGCCGGAGTCGGGGTCGTTGGTCTTGGCAGCGGGGCGGCCGGAGAGTGGTGGTCCGGTGGCTGATGGAGTGGGGGTTGCGGTGAACGGGGGTTTAAATAGGCGGGAGTGGGAGGAGAAGGGGCCGGTCGTTCTAGCGGAGGGGAGGCGGGCGGGCGGCCGGTAGGAAGACGAGTCGGCAGGATGCGGGCGGACGCGGCGGATGAGGGCGAAGGGCGGCGGAGGCGAATCGGCAGGATCGGGGCGGTTACATTTGGTTACTGTAGCTTAATGAATCGGGTCGGGTCGGGTCGTGGGATTCAGATCCGACCCGATCCGATATGCAATGGGTACGGGTATTGGGTCAGTGGGTCGGATCGGCTAACGGGTCCGAATCTGACCCGCTAGGGTTGGTTTGAGTCAGGGTTTGGTTCACAAAGGTCGGTTCGGTTCAAGTTGGTTTGGTTAAACCAGTTGGTTCAACCCGGTTTAATTGGGTTTATTTAAAAACTTGATTTTTAGGTCTTTAAAAATGGTTCTGGGGTCCAATAAATTCCAGGAAAATGACCCTATGTCTAATATTTTATTTTTCACCCAAAAATATTATTTTCATAATATTTTAATATTTAATAAAAACATTTAAAATTATTTAAAACCAGAATACCTTGATTTTAATTAGTTAAAAATTCCAGAAAAATTCCAAAAATTATTTTTAAAATCTTGAAAAATCTGAGGGTTTACAATCTACCCCCCTTAAGAGGATTGCGTCCTCGCAATCAAAGAAATAACCGGTCAGAAGAGATGACACATTTTGTAAAATAGGTTCGAAGCACGACACAATCAAAGAATCATGATCAAGGAGAATCAAAGGATGAGGGTTAAGCAAGACACCTAGGGAAAACATCATTTCCCTAAGCAATGAAAGTTATGTAAATTCAAGAGTGAAGAAAATCTGGTTAAAGCAAGAAAACTATAGCTTAGAAAAACTAGGTTATTATTAACAAGTTCAAAATTACTAGGTTTAGGGCTTAGGTCATGAACTAACAGGCATGAGCTAAAGCAATACATCTATGAATAACTTACGCACATTTGCTACTCCACGAGTCTGCACGTCCTCCAAGGTCATCGCAAAAGCTTGTTCGCATCCTTGTGGTAGATTCCTCTGCTGCTGATGGGCCTGCTGGAAGAGTGCTGCTTGTGGTGCCAAGGGTGGCCTCGGCTGATACCCTCTTGAGGCTGGTGGTCTGACTCCTCCAACTCCCATCTATGGTACTCCCAATGCTGGATAGACTGGCCTTGGTGCTGGTAAAGCTTGTCTGTTTTAACATTAGTGCTCCCTCTCGATGCTCAGGACAATCATTGACTAAGTGTTGATTGGATCCGCAAATCAAGCATAATCCCAACTTGCGTCTGCATTCCCTCTCAATATGGCCTACCTTGCCACAGTATTGGCATGTAGGCAGTATCTGCGAAGATGCTCTGGGTGGCTGGTGCATGTGAGATCTCTTTGCAGCTTCTTCCTGTGGTGCTTTGGTTGGTGCTGATGTGAAAGGCCGCTTCAGGCTGGTCTCTCTCCTGGTGATGCACTCCATGCGTCGTGCTGCAGTAAGGACGTCCGAGTAAGAAGTAGGTGCAATGAATCCGATCAGTCTCTGTAGTCAAAGTTTAGTCCGTCGAAGAACTTCTCAGCCTTCTCTTTTTCTGTCGGGATCAAAGTAGGGGCGAAGCGACTCAGACAAATAAACTCCGTATTGTACTCTTCCACTGTCATACTGTCTTGAGTGAGGCGATTGAACTTGTCCTGCAGTTCTGATCGAGCGATGGCTAGAATGTATATCTCCTGAAAGAGTCTAGAAAACTCTTCCCAAGTGACTCGGTCTGGTTTGAGCCGTGTCTCCTCAGATAGCCACCAGTGATGTGCATTGCCCGTCAATTGCATTCTGACAGCAGTCATCCAACATTTCCTTGGAAGCTCAGCTGCTTCCAATTGATGTTGAGTGTTGGTGAGCCACTCATAAACTTCAGTGGGCTCCTCATTGCCTAAAAAGGTGTGGGGCTTCAGCTGGCGGAAATCGGTGATAGAGCCCGTCGTTGGTCGTCGTGCTGGTAGATTCGCCTGCTCTAGTGCGATTGCTAGACTGTGACGCAGAGCCTCGTATTGAATCTGCTGTTGAGCTTGCATCATTGCGTAGATCATTTGAAATATCTGTTGCCCATCCATAGTCTGCCCTTGTGGAAATACGGGCATTGGTGGAGTAAACTGCGACGAAGGTGGAATGTCATCTTGCTGGATTCTCGAGGCATGCTGATTTGCTTGACTGCGTTGTTAAGCTGATTGACCTTTACCTACTGGTGTCTCTTCATCTTCGTTGGTTACCACAATACCTCATGGTGATCCTACAAGAGTCTCGTTGTTTTCTCGTTGATCCATTACTCTGCATCCAAAATAAACTATAAGAGGCGCACAGAGGAATCAAGGCAGGATGCAAGTCAAGAAATTGATTCAAATTCGATATAGTGATCAAGAACGATTCAAGCAAAGGATGAGATCCTATAACTTATCCTATCCTTATTGCAGGCTTGCTCAGTTCCTAAGTTAAAACCGAAACAATTTAGTCGTTGACCTGCATGGGCCACCACAAAAACCATGTCACGCCCCAGTCCCAAAATATCAAGGGACTAGACACGTGGCAATGGCCAACAGTACACACCAATGGGCAAACCCAATTTAATAGACCCATCAGGATGTACTTAAGCTGTAATACAACAATAAGGGTCTAATATACTAATCTCATCCACATAAATGAATACAATAATATCAGAAGTATAAAGCAATATCAAGTCTCAATAAAACATAACTCGGGGAACAACCCGATAATGAGTCTGATACAGCGGTTAAGAGACAATACATAAAGAGTATAACCAGAGCAAATACTAAGCATAGATAAAGCAGATACTCATGAGAAATCCTCGGCAATCACCTCGTCCTCGGTTTCTAGTACTGCTCCAATGTATGCACCTGTTCCTGCTTCTGCTCCTGCTAATGCTCATGTCCCGTATACCTCGGGATAGATCTCCTCTACTATACCTGGGGACTGTCACGCCCCGATCTCCCGCAGACAATCGACCGTTCCCGCTAGGCGGGAATCACCCTCGCCAGCGCTCCCGCGGAACGATCGCTAAACCCATCCGGGCGTGATGCCGCACGAGCGTGAGCCACGCCCGTACAAGGCCATGGTTCATTGGCTGGCGGCAAGAGTTCTAAGCCACAGAGTCGCACAGATTATCCGAGTGCAGCGGAGTCATAAACGCATAGGCGATCGGTAACAGGTTCACTGAGTCGACAATATAGCGGAAGCATTGAAACACAAGTTGAAGTAAAGCAAGCTCTTTTATTGATATGAACTTGTGTTACAGGCGGCGTATAGCCGAGATTACAAGTCGCTCAAGCCTCTCTCTCTGAAACAGTAAAAGCGTGCCAAGTGGCTACAATTGTGGAATGATTGTACAGGCGATGTTCAGGCGATGTTCACAACTTATGTCTTGTATATGTGCTTCAGTCCCGGACGCACCATTGCAAGGCTTCAGAGGGAAACTCCTGGCCTTAGCACGCACGCTGGAGGCGTCCGCACCGAACGAGGTTCTCCCGCACCCTGCATACAAACTGGTGGATTATCAGTACATTGAATGCACTGGTGGGGAAGCTACTCGCCCGCTCGACAAATCCAAACACGTAATACAGGTTCCGTGCACAACTATTGAGTTGTCTTTCTAGTTGCCTTAGGATCAGTTTCATGCAGATATTGAATAGCCTAACGTGTCGGGCAATACGCCGTGCGATGTTAGAGGAAACACGGCGAGTCTTACCAACTTACCATCTTCTTCCCTGTCCAAGGCAAACATTGAGGCAAATATGGTTAATTCAAGCACGGGCAAGTATAACATTCAGGAGGCATAGCATATGCAAACATGAGGGTCGTTTTAACATAATCGTTCAGGTGTTAAGTCATTCATTGATGCGATGTAGTAACTCGCACGCGGATAGCCGCTAAGCGAGGATGACTTATCTATATGAACAGTTGTCGCTGGCATAGCCATAAAGGACCAATTTTAGTCTCTAACGAGAATGGGGTGCAGCGAGAATACAGGATGCGCTCCACACCATTTCGTCTTTGCACAGGATGACTAAACAGGAGAGTTACCAATTTTAGTCACTAACGAGAATGGGGTGCAGCGAGAGTACAGGATGCGCTCCACACCATTCCGTCTTTGCACAGGATGACTAAACAGGAGAGTTCCATCCGGATCGGGTCGGCCCCAGTGCCCCGGTGACCGCCCGTGGAACGGTGCCTCATTTTCGAGTTGTCCGCGACATGCAGGTCTGTATTCAGGTCTGGCTAGGCACAGGATCAAGTTCAGGATAGGACATATCATGTTTAATGTACAGGCATGATTGTTCACAGTAGTATATCGATTGCCAGGCCAGTTGATTCAGTAGTTTGCTCCACGAGCTATGATTCAGTAATTTATTCATTCAGGGTGCAGATTCCCTGGTTCGGGAGTTGCCTTGGTGACCTAACGGTCCCGGATACTTGCAGGTTCATTCAGGCACGGAACGACTACGTAGTAGTCTTCCGGGGTTTGGATGAAAACATGGCAATATACAAGCAGACAAGCATATGTTTCTAAGGAACATAAGCAGGCACGTTGTTCGGACCCGAAGGCAAGCCGAGAAGTGAAACCGTTAAGGGACTTAGCATGCGAGGGTCTGAATATAAGCAGTATTTCATTTCCATGTTCTAGCAAGCAATACAAGTTGGAATTATTCCTTTAGCTAGGTGCGTAGGATTTATTAGCATGCAGGGGGTGATTCACCTAGCGACTAGCATGAACATTCCAGATTTTATGTGTGCTGGCTAAGCAAAGACAAGTTCACCGTAGCCACCCACCTTAGCGATGATTCGCCTCGGTAGAGCGATACGTCTGAGCGAGCCTCTGAAAGTCCAAGCCGGATTCCTGTAGGGACAAGTCTGGATATCCTTTGCTTCTTGATCGAGGCAAAGCGGGTCGGGACAGTTGCACGATTGCCGTTTGAGACGGCAGTCCGCTTGAGCGGAACAGGGTGTTACAGGGACATAATTCGGATCCAGGTCCTCAGGGGACATAGCAAGGTACAAGAATATCTCATGCCAAAAATAAATGCAGTACAATAATAAATGAATCAATAGGGTAAACTAGGTAACCAGCTATGTGAAATGCAAGTGAGAGCATCACTAAACTTAGGCTGATACTACGACAAGCTCTGTGTCGGGGAGCCTGTAGCAGATATACTATGCAATTTACTATATAATTTACTATGTAGTGGGCCTATTGCACCATAATAAATTTATATATAAAAATTAGCATGTAGCCTGCGTGTCTCTCCCCACCCAATGAAATCATACGTCTCATGTTCACGATGTCTCATGTCCATGTCACGCAAGATCATATCTAATGCAGCAAGTCATAATGATAGCTAAGCACATGCAATATCTATGTCATGAATCATGTAACCTATACAGAATTACCATGAATATCTCAGGAAAATTTTGTCTCATGAATAGTGTCAGGTGTCCTATGGTATGACGTACTTGATAATGCAAGCACGAGAATGTATAGGGTCTCGATATCCATCTCTAGGTGACATTACACAACTCCGCGTACGGCGTTGACACCCGAATATTATTCGGACGTTAAGTAATGTCACACGGTCCTAGGTTGAACAGATACAACATTTAAATAGATCAAAGGAATATCATGAACCAAAATACTGCAAGTATGGTAAGGTACACTTGCCTGGGGTTCTGACTCCAATTGCTGCTCTGGTATCAGCGAGATTTGCAGGTACTCCTCCGAATGCTGAAATAAACATTACCATCAGGTTTAGACGATATCAAATAGCTAGAATTGCCTGTCCATAAGTCCAATTTGGACACAGGGGCAAAAGTGACAGTTTCTGGTCAAAGCGGGGTCCACATGTGGCCCGCTTCGCACCGAAAAACATGTCAGAGACAATATTCTTCAAATTTGTCAAACTTAGTGTCTACAAGTCCAGAACGACGATACAAACCCAACGGAATGTCCAAAACTGGATTCCGATGAGCCGATCACAAAATCGCCCGTCAAGTAGAGCCGTGGGGCCTACGATACACGATTTTGTCAACGTTCTCAGAATCGAACCAAACTTGGGTCACAGGACCAGCGTATTGCTACGAGTCCGATGGCGCAAGTTGCATTTTGATACGACGTGCGTACACGAAGTTACAACGAGTTCTAGAACAGGGCCGATACGGGGTGTTGTCGACGGATACGCATTGATTCCGGTGTGCACGCACATCCAAATCAACTTCCACGAAATCCCACACATCCATATTAACGGCGCACACCTTTCGGTGAAGTCCGCACCCAACCAAGTCGTCCCGTTTAGCGGAGCGCACCCAGTTCCGGAGAAAAATAGGATAATTATTTTCCTAATTTTGGGTCACAATTCGCGATCGCCACAGGACACGATACTCCGAACAAATTGTATGGGTATCGAGAGGGTCATGTAATCTACGCGTTACAGCAGATGGAACAAAAAATGGGACAGCAAGGAGAGAGAAATAGTCACCTGAACATGGCTCCAAAGATGACTAAAAAATGCGATTTCGCGATGTGGCGTGACGCGGCACGGCCGGCTTGCTGGCGGCGGCGACGGCTAGAGCACAGCGAAGGCGGTGCTGTGCGGCTGCTGTCGGCGAGGTGGTGGGGTCATCGGGTTCGCCGGAGTCGGGGTCGTTGGTCTTGGCAGCGGGTGTCACGCCCCAGTCCCAAAATACCGTGGGACCGGACACGTAGCAATGGCCAGCAGCACACACCGATAGACAAACCCAATTTATTGGATCCATCGGGGCATGCTTAAGCTGTAATATAAGAATAAGTAGGTCTAATGATACAAGTCACAGTCTATGCTAATCTCATCCACAACAGATAATCACAGGTCAAATGCCAGAATAATGCAAATAGGAATAACTAACAAATCTTAATAAAAGTGTCTCGGAGAATAATCCGAGAACGAGTCTGATACATAAATACAATAGATTGGAAAATAAAGGAACTGGAAATAGAAATAAATGAGCATATAAAGCCAATACTCAGGAGAAGTCCTCTGTTGTGATCTCGTCCTCGAAGGTCGGTACAGCTCCTGTATCTGCTCCTGCTGCGGTCCCGTATACCTCGGGATAGATCTCGTCTGTAAATCCTGGGGACATAATCCGGATCCAGGTCCTCAGGGGACATAGCAAGGTACAAGAAAGCTCATGCCAAAATAAATGCAGTACAGCAAATAATGAAATAAATAGGGTAAGTATGTAATCATCTGTGTGAAATGCAAGAGAGAACTTTAATAGTACTCAGGTTGAAACAGCTACAAGCTCTGTGTAGGGGAGCCGGTAGCAGTGGTATCATGAGATGGTCTAGCTCAGCGGGAGACTGAGTAGCCAACATAATATAGTCAACCTGTAGCCTGCGGGTCTCTCCAGCAATAGATGGAACAATAAGGGAGTACTAAATAACCAGCTAAGTGATATGCAAGATGAGAGCAGCACTAGAACTCAGGCTGACGCCGCTACAAGCTCTGTGTCGGGGAGCCGGTAGCAGCAATAATAATGAGTAATGGGCCAAGCTCGGGCTTCAGAGTCTTGTGCCTCACAATAATAGGGGTGTATATATATGGTCAGCATGTAGCCTGTGTGTCTCTCCCCACCCAATGTAACCATACGTCTCATGTCCATGATGCCTCGTGTCCATGTCACGCACAATCATATCTAATGCAGAAGTCATAGAGTATTTAGGAATATAATGTCAATGCCATAAAGTCTGTATCCTATACAGAATCACCATGAATATCTCAGAAAGATCCTGTCCATGAATAGTGTCAAGTATCCTGGGTTATAGTGTACTTGATAAGACAAGTACGAGAATGCAAAGGGGTCACGAATGTCCATCTCTAGGTGACAATACACAACACTGTGTACGGTGTTGGCACCCGACTAATAATCGGACGCTAAGTACGTCACACGGTCCTAGGTCAAGCATGCACAACAATATAATGAATCAAGGAAAATGCAACAAGAAATATAAAGTTGGCAAGGTATACTTGCCCACTGATGTATAACTAAGTCAAGGAAATAAGTAGCAAAAACTGCAGGATTTGGCAAGGTACACTTGCCTGGGGTCCTGGCTTCAACTGTAGCTCTGGTCTCAGTGCGATCTGCAGGTACTACTCCGGTTGCTGAAATAAACATCACAATTAGATTCAGAAAATATCAAATAGCTAGAAACGCCTGTCCTTGAGTCCAATTTGGACACAGGGACAAAAATGATATTTCTGGGTCAAAGCGGGGTCCACATGTGGGCCACTTTGCACCAAGAAGCGTGTCAGGGTCAAAGGTCTCCAAATTTGTCCAACTTAGTGTCAACAAGTCAGGAACGATGATACGAACCCAACGGAACTTTCAGAATTGGATTCCGATAAGCCGATCACAAACTCGCTCGTCAAGTGGAGCCTATGGGGCCCACAATATGCGATTTTGTCAACGTTCTCAGAATTGGACCAAACTTGGGTCACAGGACCAGCATATTGCTACGAGTCAGATGGCGCAAGTTTTGTCTTGATCCGACGTGTGTACACAAAGTTACAGCATATTCCAGAAAGGACGGATACGGGGCGTTGTCGACGGATACGCGTTGATTCCGGTGTGCACGCACATCCGAATCGACTTCTGTAAAATCCCACACGACTGTATCAACGTCGCGCACATTTCGGTAAAGATCGCGTGCGACCAAGTCGTCCCGTTTGGCGGGGCGCACTCAGTTCCGGGGTGAAACAGGGCATTATTTTTCCTGTTTTTGGATCGCGGTTCACGATCACCACAGGACGCGATGCACCGAGCGGGTTGTACGGGCACCGAGAGGGTCATACAGTCTATGCGACGCAATTGACGGAATCGAAAACGGAATCACGAGGTGAGAGGAAACGTTACCTGAACAGGGCTACGTGAAGACTGATTTTCACGCGTCCGCGTGTCTCCTTCGTGTCCTGCGTCTTGTGTTGCTATGTTCGCTGTGTCCAGGCTAGGGTTCAGAGTTCGAGTGCTGCCGGAGACCCGTCGGAGGGTGGCTGCTCGGGGCGGCCGGGGAGTGGCTGCTCGAGAGGAGGACGACGAGGGAATCGTCGGCTGGAGTCGACACGGTCGGCTGCAGCTGAAGATGGTGGAGTCTGCGGGGTCCGTCGAGGGGAGGGGACGGCGGACTTGGGTGGAGCGGGGAGATCGGAGGGAGGAGACGGGGGAGAGGTGGTCGTGCGGGGCTAGGGCTAGGTCGGCTGTGGCGGAGAGGATGACGGGGGTGAGGGGGTGCTGCGGGCGGACTTGGGTGAAGGAGAGGGAGGAGGAGGATGAGTCGTCAGGCGACAGCGGCGAGGCAAAGGCGGCTCGGCTGGCCGCTGCTGTGGAGGGGAGCGGGTCGCTGGGGTCTGCGGAGATGAGCGGCGCTCTGGCCGGAGGAGAGGGTCGTCGAGAGGGGAACGGGCTGGAGTTTGAGGTTCTGTGGCGGAGGTCGTGGGGTTCTGGGCGAAGATGGGCGGCTGAGGACGGGCGGCCGGGCTAGGGGAGGGTGTCGGCGTGGACGCGGCTGGGCTGAGGCGGCACCGGAGAGGGGTCGGCAGAGGGTGGCGGCTTAGGGTTAGGGTTAGGTTTAGGGATTAGGGATTTGGGGATTAGGAATTTGGGGATTAGGGATTTGGGATCTTTTTTTTCTTTTTCTTTTTCTTTTTCTTTTTGTTTGTGGAAAAAAACTAGGAAATTATGTATTTATACATACAAAAATTGGACTAGGGTTTGACCTAGGATTTGGGCTGGGTCAATGCTCCTTGGGCTTGGCTTCGGCTCTCATGGGGATATCGGACGTTTGGCACGGGTTTAATTCGGTTTAATTCTACATCGGTTTTCAGGACTTTAAACGCGTTTTCGGGGTCCAATAAATACGCAGAAAATTATCCTGTGTCCGGTTTTTCATTTTACACCATAAAATATTATTTCCATAATATTTTAATATTAATTAACCGCAATTAAAAATCATTAAATTGCCAAAGGCCTAGGTTTTAATCATCAGAAAAGTCCTGAAATTCCAGAAAATCCAAATTAATAATTACTGAAAATCAGGGGGCTTACAGCGGGGCGGCCGGAGAGTGGTGGTCCGGTGGCTGATGGAATGGGGGCTGCGGTGAACGGGGGTTTAAATAGGCCGGAGTGGGAGGAGAAGGGGCCGAGCGTTCTGCGGAGGGGAGGCGGCCGGCTGGCCGGTGGGAAGACGAGTCGGCGGGATGCGGGCGGACGCGGCGGATGCGGACGAAGGGCGGCGGAGGCGAATCGGCAGGATCGGGGCGGTTACATTTGGTTAATGTAGCTTAATGAATCGGGTCGGGTCGGGTTGTGGGATTCGGATCCGACTCGATCCGATATGCAATGGGTACGGGTATTGGGTCAGCGGGTCTGGTCGGTTAACGGGTCCGGATCCGACTCGCTAGGGTTGGTTTGAGTCAGGGTTCGGTTCATAAAGGCCGGTTCGGTTCAAGTTGGTTTGGTTAAACTGGTTGGTTCAACCCGGTTTAATTGAGTTTATTTAAAAACTTGGTTTTTAGGTCTTTAAAAATGGTTCTGGGGTCCAATAAATTCCAAGAAAATTATCCTATGTCTAATATTTTATTTTTTACACAAAATATTATTTTTATAATATTTTAATATTTAATAAATACATTTAAAATTATTTAAAACTAGAATACCTTGATTTTAATTAGTTAAAAATTCTAGAAAATTTTCAAAAATTATTTTTAAAATCCTAAAATATCTGGGGGTTTATAAAAATAATAAAAACAAACATATGATAAAAATGATACAAACGATCAGAAATGAAAAAATCCATCAAAAACAATAAAAAAGATAAATAATAATAATAATAATAAACGATCAAAAAAATTTTGATAAAAAACGATCAAAAATGAAAAAATGACAAAAAAAGATAAAACTGAAAAAAAAATCTGCCCAGGCAAAAATATATGTCCACCTATTCTTAAGGGATAGGATTCCATGTTTTGTGGGTAAATTATTTATCCGGGTATTCGTAATTTTCGAGAATAATTTTTTTATAGCCTAAACAAACATGGTAATAAAAAAAAAATTCAGGAATAAAAAAAAATTACCGTACCAAACGCCACTTTACTTTCAGTGGCTCGATATCTCTGAAGGGTTCCAGTCGCAAAAGTAGAGTTTAGTTTCAACAACAAATCCTTACAATCCAAATACTTAGAAGGTGTAACGCCCGCAACCGCACGGTGCGTTACGCTGAGTCGGATTGAATAAAACAAATGCTGGTTACATTTGATTTGTTGGATTTTGGGAAGAAGTATTGATTGAGTTGGTTTCATGTGCAGATGGCTAGCGGAGTTCGAGGGGAATCAGGTGTTCGTTCATGTCACGACACGCACCCGAAAATTGGGCACGAGTACGTGGGTACGTCCAGCCTACGCCGCAGCATCGGCGGTAGAACGCTGTCTA
Organism: Iris macrosiphon; assembly: GCA_036927795.1. Lineage (NCBI taxonomy): Eukaryota > Viridiplantae > Streptophyta > Magnoliopsida > Asparagales > Iridaceae > Iris > Iris macrosiphon. The sequence goes on from JAYESA010000173.1 coordinate 106,697, forward strand.
GGTCAAGCACTATCTAAACAATCTCGCACGAGTATCCCACTCCATAAGTAGACACGAATAACACAATATAAATGAATCAACATACTCAATCACATAACTATAGCATGATAAGAATTCGAAGAATAAAATAAACTACAACACAAGTCTAAAATATAAATAATCTAACTCAACAATAAATCCAAGTCTCAACAAAGTATGCCGGAGACAAATCCGGTACCAAATAAACTACTGAAAGAAACTAACTAGATAACTAGTGATTCCGGCTAGACCTCCCGGAATCACAACTGGACTACCAAGTCCAAGTCTGCAGCTACTCACCCTGTGGTCCATAAAGTGTCGGATACCGGTCCTCTAAGGCATAGTTTGGAAAAATGTTTCCAGTCAGGAAGGAGCAAAGTACATTTCTAATAGCAGTTCTATATCAATGATATAAGCTATGTAGCAGTATATAGATAGAAATATACAAGATGCATGTACATGTACGAGAGATATACAATAAAGGAAATACTGGAAATACTATAAGTAAATGCGGGAAGAAACAATATGTCAATGAGCAAGAGTACTATGACTAAGTGTGTGAGTACTAGCTTTAATATGTGATCGGCTTGGGAACTTGAACAGGTATAATGGCCTGGCTAGTCATACGTGCGGTGTATGACCAACACTAACATGTGAACAAGTTTTGTACATAAAGGGGATGATCACATATCTACACTAAAATACTCCCCACCCCAACTGGTATAGTAGATCCAACCATGGTACGCTATGGCACGGGATTTCCTAGGAAGGTAGCAAATCTCCCCGAAAATCAGTGTCTGTACATACACAAGATAACAAGAAAACAAGACTTGTACAAGCTACACCATGAACAAGGAATAACATCTCATGACGAGATCCGGATATACCAATCCGTGTAACCAGCGTGTCGAGAATATGGATATTTATACTAGATACAATGAACATAGGGGATATCATAAATAAGAAGCTAATCAGAGAATGTACTCGCCTTGGGTCCTTAGCTGGTAATACCAATGTCCTGTCCCAAAGTATCGTCTGGATGATCCAACAGTCCTATAGACATATAATAAAATAATACAACACTTGCATCAGATGCTATACTAACACAATCAAAAATACATCGAACTCAGGGGCTATGCCAGGTATGGCACTAGTCAACTAGGGTCAAGTGCGACAAGTTGCACGGGCGTCGCGTCTGTGATTGCTGTACAAGACAGACGGTCAAAATGATACGGGGCTTGCCAGTACGTCAGTGTACATGTGGCAGTCTACTAACATTTCACAGGGTCATAGGTCATGTGTAAGGACGGGGTATCCATAATTACACTCGGGTTACCTAGTAGGGACATATAGAAATGTACATTTATACTCGTAATATATATACCAATTAAATATGTACTTAATATATATAAGTGTATATCAATAATAGAATTATATAACATATATATATAAGTTTAAAAATACATACCATATTTTATACGTATATAAGGAATATATATATATATATATATATATATATATATATATATATATATATATATATATATATATACCAATTAATACATATACCAAATACGTATATACGTACATATATATACCAAAATAAATATATATATTATGCTACATTTATTTATATACCAAAATACATTTTATCAAACATATACTATGTATATATATATATATATATATATATATATATATATATATATATATATATATATATATATACCAAAATAAATATATATATTTATACCAAAAATACATACATATATATATAGGTATATATATATATATATATATATATATATATATATATATATATATAAATATACGTATTAATATACGTACTAAAATATATATTAATACTAATACATTGAATACAAGTATATACCCAATTAGAGAATATACGATATATATATATATATGTATACACGTATATGAATACGTATCACCAACACAATATACACATATGCGCACATACACAAATACGTATTTATACGTATATATATATATAATATATATATCTTAATGAAGGAGGGAGAGGGAGAGGTCTCTCACAGTGGTGATCCGGTGGTTGGCCGGAGGAGGATGGCCGGGGTGGCTCGCCTGGTGGTGGTGATAGGGTGGCTTGAGGGAGGAGCTCGGGATGCAGCTGACAGTGGTGGTGGTGGAGTATGATGATGATGGTGGTGGTTCGTGGCGAGTATAGTGGCAGAGCCGATGGGAGGGGGTGGTGTGAGGAGTAGGCAGGGAGTAGGGTTGGGGCTCGGCCGAGATGCAGGTGGAGTTGAGTCGATGCAGGGAGGAGATCACGGTGGTTATCCGGTGGTGGCGAGTTGGGTGAGTAATGGAGATGGTGATGATGACTGGTTCTGATGAGGGTGGCTCGACTGGCCGGCCGGAGAGGGCTCGGGATGAGCTCGGTGCAGGGTGATGCAGTGGGAAGTCGGGGGAGACTCGGGCTGGTGGTGAAGTCGGCTGATGCAGGGAAAGATGGCCGGGGAAGGAGCTTCGGTCGTGCCAGAGTGCAGGCCGGGGTCGATGCTGCCGGAGTGGGGGACAGCAGCTGGGGAGGATGGCCGGGGTGCTCGGACGGGTGGCCGGGGTGATGAACAGTGGGTGATTGTATATTTTTCCCCTTTATATGTTCAAAATAAAAAGAGAAGAAGAAGAAGAAGAAAGGAAGAAGAAGAGAAGAAGAAAGGAAAGGAAATTTTGTTCCTACGTTGGAGAAGAGGGAGGAGTGAGGTTGAGAGAAGATAGGGGCTTCCCTAGGTTTGGGGATTAGGGTTTTCTTGGGAAGGGTGAGGTGATGTGACATTAAATAGGGAGAGATGTGAGGGAAATGAATGGTGATGATGCACACATTTTAAATGGGTGGTCTAGATTTGTCATGAAGGAATCCTTCATGTAAGGATAAGGGTCGGGTTGATTAGTCAATGTTGGGCTTCTCCATTGGTTTGAACCAATGGGGTGTTGACACCTAATGCAATATTTGCAAATTAGCCCCCTTAAATTTGGATATTTGCACAGACACAAGAAATAATGAAAAATTTGTGGGCGATTTGGTGTTTGGTGTTTTGTAGGGTGAGGGGGTGTTGTGTGTGTTGTATGGGCTTAATTAGTAGGGTACTGGAATTAAATCGGGATTAACGGAATCAGTCAAAATGGTATCCCCAATTTAATTAGAAATAAATGCAAGCTGTGTTCTAAAATTAATTAGGAGTACATGGGGCCAAAATTAGGTTGGGTCACCAATATCATTAGTGAAGAAGACTCAGAACAGAATATTACCCTAATTTGGGTTGCACGAAAAATGGGTCAAGATTCCCTCCAATTTTGATTGGAACACACAACGATACAAAATTGAAATTTATTTAGAAATTAATTAAACGTCCGCGACGAATATTGTGCGGCTAAAATGAAGCACAAGAGAGCATGATTATGAGTTACAAAAATATCAGAATGGAAGGCGGACATGTCTAGGACAAGGTTATGTAATTTGTTGGAAGGCAAAAGCTAGGGTAGCGCTCCAAATATCGAAGCAACGGTAAGGTACAACAATTAAATAAATTACGGTAATTAATTAATACCTCTAATAATTAAATTCTAATTAATACAAATTAAATACAAAATCCTATAATTCGGGCAGGTGTTCGTCTAGTGAGCTTCTAGGTCAAGTCTACCAGCTCAAGCATTAATGAACACTGTAAATATTTAAATACACATATCATACAATTATTTAAATTAAATATACTTATCATGCAATTATTTAAAATAACTACTACAATATTAAATAGATATAAAAGTCAAAAATACTCCTGTTTTTTGGAATGTGGTAGTGACAAGTCTACCCTCCTTAAAAAAATTTTGTCCTCAAAATTTAAAATCCTCATAGTAGTATTTACTCATACACATTATTATTTTCCATCAAATCTAGGTTCATTAACCAATTTAAAGCAAACCCATTCTGCTATTCCACAAAATTTTCAAACATTTTAATTATCGTACTCCTGAAAATCAGAGTAGAATCAAATTCCATTTTTTTTATCTCCACAATTTCCTCCAATTTTTTTAAGTTAATAATTAAGTACTCGAAATTTAATATCTACTCCTCAAATTTAATTTCAATCAATGCACATTAAGAAATCCCATAAAAACTAATCCATAAATTTAATCTTTCAATTTAATTCCAATCAAGGTATTTTTATACCCGAAAAGCTTGAATTTAAACACTAATCCATTTATGATTTTTTTTTGATTTCCTTTTTCCTCAAAATATTCAACAATGCGATACTTATGGATTCTTCAAATGCAACATCCATAATATAACATTTTAAATTAGTATCTTGCAATCAAATAAATGTAATGATAATCTCCCAAATTTTCCAAATTTTAATAACCAATTTAATCATATCATAATCTTCCTAAAATTAACAAATCATCAATTATGCTATGTTAATTTCTTAACCCTTTATTTAAATCGATGTTTATCCTCGAATTTAATCATCTTGTCTCTCTTGTCAAGTCATAACCTCTTCATTAACTCTACTACGGTCAAAATCCAAATAATCACAGTCTAAGAAAATTCTATCTACAGTCATTCAATGTGCAATCTAAGGGAAACATGCATGGTTATGGTGTCTTTTATCATGATATTGCAGTCTCTATCAGGGTGTACTACTAACTATATTTTAACAAAAAAATTATGCATACAACTACGGTACTAGGGAATCAGTCAATCAATCAAATAGAAAGGAACAGAAGGAAGGAAAGAACAGAACCTGCTAACACATTACCTGCAGTATCGGTCTCCTCGACCGTCATCGCAAATGCCCCGCCCTGCTGGGGTGGTTTCCTTCGCGGGTGCTGAGCAATATACGGTTCCACAGGTGGCCTAACTGGATCTCTATTATTTGGAGTTGCGCGCTGAGCTAGAGGGCAATCCCTCATTCGGTGTCCTGTATCACCACAGCACAAACAAAGTCCTAGACTCAGTCTACAGCTCTCCCAAAGGTGACCTGGCTTCTTACAGAAATGACAAGTCTGCTGTGTCTCTCTCGGAGGCTGCTGTCGAGCCTGCTGAACACGAACTGGTGCCTGGTACTGCTGTTGATACTGAACCATCCTTGGCAGTTGCTGAATGTAGGGACGCTTGGCTGGTCCTGCGCTATCATTCGTATCTCCAGAAATATTGTGACTCCTCTTAGGCCTGAGATCCAGATCCTCTTCTGCAATATGGGCATCCATCAAGATATCCTCAAAGGTAGTGGTACGACGACCAGAAGTGCGTGACCTAATCTCTCTCGTCAGTCCCTTTCTAAACTTCCGGGCTCGATCTCCTGGGTCCCGAATCATAGACAATGCAAAACGGCTCAATCGACAGAATTCTGCGGTGTACTCGTCGACATACATGTTTCCTTGAACCAAGTCATGAAACTGACTTTCCAAGGTTCCCAATGCCACATCGGGAAAGAACTTCTCCTTGAAGAGCAACTTGAAGGTCTCCCAAGTAAGTCCTTGTACAGTAAGTCTCGGCTCCGTGCGATATCACGTGAGTGCGATATCGAACATCTGACTGCCAGCTGCCTCTATCCGTAAGCTCTCCGAAATTTGGGCCAATCGCAGGCTCCTCTAGCCAGTCGTCTGCGTAGAGTATCCTTTCGATACCCTTGAACTCTCGAGGCATCATCCTCTTGAAGTCCACTATAGTGCCTGATCTTTGCTGTTGCTGGCCAGGAAACTGCTGGTATTGTGCTACTCTCTCCAAAGCTTGGAGAGTCACCTGATGAGCATTCTCCATGCTCTCTCTCTCATCAACTCGGTTTGTGCATGGTACATTTCTGCTTGTACCCTCTGAGCCTCAGCTTGAACTCGCTGAGCGTCTGCCGTCACTCTCTGGGCATCTACCATGCCTTGGATCAAAGTAAATATCTGTGCCCCGTCAATGGGCAAACCTCCGGGAATCGGAGTCGGTGGAGGAGGAAGGTTGTCCGTCACAGCTGCGACAATCCTCTGGACAGGTGGGGGAGGAAGATCCCCGAAAAGTGCAGATACTCCCCCATGCATCGGAGATGTAGGAGGAACTACGGATGTCTGTCCATCAGGTGGAGAGGTGGCAGACCCCTCTAAAGCTGATGCTCCCACTCTCATAGATCGTGTCTTCGGCAACATCCTGAAGACAGATCCAAAAGAATCAATTAAGGCAATAAATGCGATATCATCAAGGAAGGACAGTAAAGTTCTAAAGAAACAACATTCAGAAGGAATAAGGATAACAAGATAAATATATTAGAAATATTCCTAATTGTGATTGCATAGGTCAATGATGCATCCAATGTTTGATACCTCTATCCCTTTAGGTACCACAGTTCTACTACAAGCACACTCACTGCTAGCTTTCTTACCTACTGCAATTGTTGATACTAGTTGTTCTTATCACTCATGTACATATCAGTGCAACACATCATACTAAGCACTTCTTCCTCTAGTATAACCCTAGATGGACACTCAAGTCAGTTTGTAGTGCAATCTCAATCTTTGCTCAAGCCAACAGATCCTTACACATGCACCTCATCTACTCATATACTAATATATATCTCTTCTACTATGAAATTTTATCCTCAAAATAAAATCCTCAAAACTAACTCCTCGAACAATTTAAAGTAAAATGCATATACTCTTCTCAAGGTCAAATATTCAATACTGAAACGAAAATTTAATCACTTCCAAAAATCCTTACAGCTTTGTCTAGGTTCATTGAATTGAATCTGAATCCTCAAAAAATTTAATAACAATATCTCAACTTCTCAAAATTCTTAAAAATTGTAATTCATTTTCGATCTTCAAATTATAATTTAAATCCGTATCTCGTAGTCCAAAAAGCCCTAATGTTAATCTCTCTCACTGTCCTTATCGACATGTGTCATCAGATAATACCATAAATTATTTCGTAAAATTTATCTTGATATGAAATCAAACTCTACAATGACACTAAGATCTTAATTAAATAACTGATCAACAATAATCAATTTCAATATCAACAAGTGAGAATGGACAGAAACAAGGAAAATATTTTAAATTGGAAATTATAATAAGATTCTCAGGGGTCATCCCAGGAATCTCTCAAGGAATTGTGATTGAGTATTCGCTCTCATCCTAGTATCCTATGTCCTAGATCCTATCGCAGACACGCAGTAGTGTAACAAAGATGTCACATTACCACGACATCGCACAACTTGCGAAGTCTGACCTGCAAGGGCCGCCACTAAAAATGTGTCACGACACGCACCCGAAAATTGGGCACGAGTACGTGGGTACGTCCAGCCTACGCCGCAGCATCGGCGATAGAACATTGTCTAGGTCAAGCACTATCTAAACAATCTCGCACGAGTATCCCACTCCATAAGGAGCCACGGATAACACAATATAAATGAATCAACATATTCAATAACATAACTACAGCACGATAAGAATTCGAAGAATAAAATAAACTACAACACAAGTCTAAAATATAAATAATCTAACTCAACAATAAATCCAAGTCTCAACAAAGTATGCCGGAGACAAATCTGGTACCAAATAAACTACTGAAAGAAACTAACTAGATAACTAGTGATTCCGGCTAGACCTCCCAGAATCACAACTGGACTACCAAGTCCAAGTCTGCAGCTACTCACCCTGTGGTCCATAAAGTGTCAGATACCGGTCCTCTAAGGCATAGTCTGGAAAAATGTTTCCAGTCAGGAAGGAGCAAAGTATATTTCTAATAGCAGTTCTATATCAATGATATAAGCTATATAGCAGTATATAGATGAAAATATACAAGATGCATGTACATGTACATGTACAAAAGATATACAATAAAAGAAATACTGGAAATACTGTAAGTAAATACGGGAAGGAACAATATGTCAATGAGCAAGAGTACTATGACTAAGTGTGTGAGTACTAGCTTTAACATGTGATCGGCTTGGAAACTTGAACAGGTATAATGGCCTGGCTAGTCATACGTGCAGTGTATGACCAACACTAACATGTGAACAAGTTTTGTACATGAAGGATATGATCACATATCTACACTAAAATACTCCCCACCCCTGACTGGTATAGTAGATCCAACCATGGTACGCTATGGCACGAGATTCCCTAGAAGGTAGCAAATCTCCCCGGAAATCAGTGTCTGTATATGCACAAGATAACAAGGAAACATGACTTGTACAAGCTACACCATGAACAAGGAATAACATCTCATGATGAGATCCGGATATACCAATCCGTGTAACCAGCGTGTCGAGAATATGGATATTTATACTAGATACAATGAACATAGGGGATATCATAAATAAGAAGCTAATCAGAGAATGTACTCGCCTTGGGTCCTTAGCTGGTAATACCAATGTCCTGTCCCAGAGTATCGTCTGAATGATCCAACAGTCCTATAGACATATAATAAAATAATATAACACTTGCATAAGATGCTAACACAATAAAAAATACATCGAACTCAGGGGCTATGCCAGGTATGGCACTAGTCAACCAGGGTTAAGTGCGGCAAGTTGCACGGGCGTCGCGTCTGTGATTGTTGTGCAAGACAGACGGTCAAAATGATACGGGGCTTGCCAGTACGTCAGTGTACATGTGACAGTCTGCTAACAGTTCACAGGGTCATAGGTCATGTGTAAGGACGGGGTATCCGTAATTACACTCGGGTTACCTAGTAGAGACATATAGAAATGTACATTTATACTCGTAATATATATACCAATTAAATATGTACTTAATATATATAAGTGTATATCAATAATAAAATTATATAACATATATATATAAGTTTAAAAATACATACCATATTTTATACGTATACAAGGAAGATATATATATATACTGAATGTATATATATATATATATATATATATATATATATATATATATATATATATATATATATATATATATATATATATATATATATATATATATATATATATATATACCAATTAATACATATACAAAATACGTATATACGTACATATATATACCAAAATAAATATATATATTATGCTACATTTATTTATATACCAAAATACATTTTATCAAACATATACTATGTATATATATATATATATATATATATATATATATATATATATATATATATATATATATATATATATATATATATATATATATATATATATATATACACACATTTATATACCAAAATAAATATATATATATATACCAAAAATACATACATATATATATATATATATATATATATATATATATATATATATATATATATATATATATAGGTATATATATATACCAAAAATACGTATTAATATACGTACTAAAATATATATTAATACTAATACATTGAATACAAGTATATACCCACTTAGAGAATATACGATATATATATATATATATATGTATACACGTATATGAATACGTATCACCAACACAACGTACACATATGCGCACATACACAAATACGTATTTATACGTATATATATATATATATATATATATATATATATATATATATATATATATATATATATATATATATATATATATATATATATCTTAATGAAGGAGGGAGAGGGAGAGGTCTCTCATAGTGGTGATCCGGTGGTTGGCCGGAGGAGGATGGCCAGGGTGGCTCGCCTGGTGGTGGTGATAGGGTGGCTCGAGGGAGGAGCTCGGGATACAGCTGACAGTGGTGGTGGTGGAGTATGACAATGATGGTGGTGGTTCGTGGCGAGTGTGGTGGCAGAGCCGATGGGAGGTGGTGGTGTGAGGAGTAGGCAGGCAGCGGGGTCGGGGCTCGGCCGAGATACAGGTGGAGTTGAGTCGATGCAGGGAGGAGATCACGGTGGTTATCCGGTAGTGGCGAGTCGGGTGAGTAATGGAGATGGTGATGATAACTGGTTCTGATGAGGGTGGCTCGGCTGGCCGGCCGGAGAGGGCTCGGGATGAGCTCGGTGCAGGGTGATGCAGCGGGAAGTCGGGGGAGACTCGGGCTGGTGGTGAAGTCGGCTGATGCAGTGGAAGATGGTCGAGAAAGGAACTTCGGTCGTGTCGGAGTGCATGCCGGGGTCGATGCTGCCGGAGTGTGGGACAGCAGCTGGGGAGGATGGCCGGGGTGCTCGGCCGGGTGGCCGGGGTGCTCGGCCGGGTGGTCGGGGTGATGAACAGTGGGTGATGTGTATTTCCCCCCTTTATATGTTCAAAATAAAAATAGAAGAAGAAGAAGAAGAAGAAAGGAAGAAGAAGAGAAGAAGAAAGGAAAGAAAATTTTGTTCCTACGTTGGAGAAGAGGGAGGAGTAAGGTTGAGAGAAGAAGGGGGCTTCCCTAGGCTTAGGGATTAGGGTTTTCTTGGGAAGGGTGAGGTGATGTGACATTAAATAGGGAGAGGTGTGAGGGAAATGAATGGTGATGATGCACCCATTTTAAATGGGTGGTCTAGATTTGTCATGAAGAAATCCTTCATGTAAGGATGAGGGTTGGGTTGATTAGTCAATGTTGGGCTTCTCCATTGGTTTGAACCAATGGGGTGTTGACACCTAATACAATATTTGCAAATTAGCCCCCTTAAATTTGGGTATTTGCACAGACACAAAATAATAAAAAATTAGTGGACAATTTGGTATTTTGTGTTTTGTAGGGTGAGGGGTTGTTGTGTGTGTTGTATGGGCTTAATTAGTAGGGTACTGGAATTAAATCGGGATTAACGGAATCAGTCAAAATGGTATCCCAATTTAATTAGAAATAAATGTAAGCTGTATTCTAAAATTAATTAGGAGTACATGGGGCCAAAATTAGGTTGGGTCACCAATATCATTAGTGAAGAAGACTCAGAACAGAATATTACCCTAATTTGGGTTGCACGGAAAATGGGTCAAGATTGCCTCCAATTTCGATTGGAACGCACAACGATACAAAATTGAAATTTATTTAGAAATTAATTAAACGTCCGCGATAAATATTGTGCGGCTAAAATGAAGCACAAGAGAGCATGATTATGAGTTACAAAAATGTCAAAATGGAAGGCGGGCATGTCTAGGACAAGGTTATGAAATTTGTTGGAAGGCAAAAGTTAGGGTAGCGCTCCAAATACCGAAGCAACGGTAAGGTGCAACAATTAAATAAATTACGGTAATTAATTACTACCTCCAATAATTAAATTCTAATTAATACAAATTAAATACAATATCCTATAATTTGGGCAGGTGTTCGTCTAGTGAGCTTCTAGGTCAAGTCTACCAGCTCAAGCATTAATGAACACTGTAAATATTTAAATACACATCTCATACAATTATTTAAATAAATATACTTATCATGCAATTATTTAAAATAACTACCACAATATTAAATATATATAAAAGTTGAAAATACCCCTATTTTTGGAATATGGTAGTGACAGTTCAGAACAGTACTGAGATAGCTGGACGGGAGCGATAATGTCGTCTTCCTTAGTCCGATCGGTCGGATGATTTGGAGAGCACGGCCTGCTCGTACGGTCATACCAGTTGAGTAGATTGCGCTTTTCATCAGACCACGGGTTCAAGGGATTGGCCGTATCGGCAGAACATGATGCTTAACGGGATCAAACATTGTGAGTGGGCTCTTTCCCTTCTTGTCTACTCCTTCATGCCTAATAATATGGAAAATACGTAAAGGCTTGAACACTTGGGCTAAAACTTGGGAATCACTACACTGAGGTGTGCATAGAGTATACGTCGTTTGCTTGGATAGGATTGTAGCTTGAATTAGTTTTCGCGTATGGATAGTTGGAGCTAGAGTTAGATTATACACTACTTGAGGCAGTTGGTTGGATAATCGGGATTATGCTTGGACAGTTGGAATGATATATTGAGGCATTAGGAATATCAGGAATTCGGGCGAGCGAGCGTGCATCTGTGCACGAGTATCACTTGGTCGCTTTGTCTTGCAAAGCGAGCAGTTGTGGTTCGAAACCGAACAACTGCATCGGCGAGGGTATTGTGCCACTGTTGGGGCATTGTGCCATAAGATTGTTCTGAGTTGGGGTGTTGCACCCAATTTGGAACACTGTGTTGAGAAACGGCATTGTGCCTATGGAAATAACTTGAGATTGGTGCCTTGGGCAATATATTGGAAGAATGGTTATGGATGTTTTGGTTGGATATTTGGTTGAACGAGTCTAAGATCGCTTGGTGGGGCGAGAACGTTCGATCCTCTCGTCATACCTACTTGGTGTCTGCATGTCACGGACAACCTGTGTACACATGGTTTGGTTTCCTCGAACGAGATTGGCTCCGGGGCACCGGGACCGTTCGGCCATGGAGGAGACAATGGCAACGCGTCTTGGGCGTGTGTGCCGGTAGTTTGACGGCCAGGCGGGCTAGCTACCCAGCGCTGGATCAGGTATAACTGCCTATTGATTTGTCCGATCAATGTCCTTTATGGCTTGGCCAGTAAATTCATATAGATAAGAGTTGGTTTGCTTTACTTTGGTTGGTTTGTGCTTCGTGTAGGTGCGGCCACCTTGCCTCGGCAAGAGTGTGCACTTTGAGATTGGATTGTACAAGTTGGTTGAGGAAGGATATTGAGGCTTGGTTGATAGTTCGATATGTTATCGTGCAAGCGATGGCTTGAGTAGGACGGGTTGCATGCTAGTTTCCTTCGAGTTGGTTATATAATTGCTTGTCGATTGGTTTGAGTTGAATGCTTGCATGCTTAAACTACTTTACAGCTTTTCTTAATATGTCATCCCTATGCCATGAAATGAATATAGGATTCAACTAGAAAGATCACCATTTTAACTGTTTGTATTCACTATTTTACTTAGTGTCGGCTTAGACGAGTGGGTTATCCCGCTCACCAGTACGGCTGTGTATTGACCCACGTTTGTGGGCAATATTTCAGGTACGCAGGTGTAGTGGCGCTGCTTGGATATACGGGACATAATGTATGAACTGTAAGTACCTTTGTAGGCTAGAGAAAGAGCAAGAGTATTTCATCGCCTTCGTGGCATCGCCTTCGTGGTATTTCATTTGGACCCTATCGAGAGCTTCGCTGCGTATTACTCTGATGTGTGCTTGGTACACAATACTTGACTTTCATTGCAACTTGGTTGTTTCAATGATAACTTTGGTGTTTAACAACATTGCCTTGTACGAGCGCAACTCCAGGCTCGTATGGCATCACGTCCCAAAGAGAACGATTGTCCTGCGGGAGAGCTGCAACGTGGTGATTCACATTCAGCGGGGACTATTGAGCTTGCGGGAGATTGGGGCATGACAGAAGGGACCACTCCATGTAGTTGCATAAATTTTTGGCAAGAATGTGATACCTACACTAAGATCAGAGTTGATTTCAGCCCCCTTTTCCCAGCGCACTTTGGTACATGTTGTCTTTTGCACACTTTGGCGCATGTTGGTTGCTAGCCCAGCCTTTGTTTAGACCAGACTCGTAATTTGTGGAGAAGAGTGGGTTTGGTTGGGTTGGTGGCATGTGTGGCTTGGATTGGTTTGATTGATCCAACTGTCCACATCTCAAACCTAAACCTTTATATTCCTATTTCTTTCTCTCTCTCTACTCATTATTTTTTCTTTCCATTTTTCTCTTTTAGGTTTTCTCTCCCTCCGTAGGCAAGTACATCTTGCACAAGAGAAGAACCATGGATTTATGCATGCTTTTAATACTTAATAATGCTTGATTATTTCTAGCTCATGTTGTTGGGACTGAGCACCCCTTCATCTTTAATACTTGTTCTTGATTTTTTTCTTGGTTGGAATTGCATGGACCAGAGTTTGGGTCTATGGGTTGACTTTTATTTTTTTTGGGATGGATCTCACAAAACTTTGTGTTTTATAAAACTAATTAGCTCATAGTGTAGAGCACCATATTTTATGTAACTTTGCTTCTGGTCGTGCTTGTTTTCGAGTCTGACTAAGTTCAGTATTGAAATTTGATACAATACGTATATCAAATGGCTTACTAGAGAAGAAGAACAGTGCTCTGTGAAGAGTATGCAAGAGAACTCCTTTGACGTAGAAATATGTATATTTTACTTTGGGCGCATTGGTGTGATGTCCCAACTCCTCGTGCGTACTAATCATAGTGCACTTAGTCTCCTAAAAAAGTGCGCCAGTCACACTCCTTGAGTCAGTGGTGCACTTTTGAGAGAAAACCCAGTTGGCGAACTTTTGTGCGTATTAAATCAAAGTTCTCCCTGAGAAACCAAAGGAAAGTGCGCCACAGTCGGTCCACGCACTTTCTTCGATTTGATTATCTAGCTTACTTTTTTCTATGTTTCATTAGTCGGCACACTTTGCTTACATTTGGTAAATCGTGCACTTTTTCCTCTTCGTTTCCTGAGAGACGAATCTTTGGTTGGTTTCTCAATTTATGTGTTATTGATTTGTGTGCTCCTCGACTGACGAGTTTCCTGATAGTCGAGCTTTGACCTCGGATTGTGTATTTTATCTTTTAGCTAGCTTGCTCACGCACTTTCTGTTAGAGCGCGCCTTATTATCGCCCGCGCACTTTTGTCAAGTGCGTTGTGTTGGTTAACTTGACAAAGTGTGCCACCCTTTGTAGCTCGCGCACATTCTTGCAAAAGTACTCCAACCTCGCTTTTGGTCGTTTGTGCGTCACTGCTCAGTTTTGGTCGTTTGTGCGCCACTGCTCAGTTTTGGTCATTTGTGCGCCAACCTTACTTTTGTGTATTTTGTGTATCAACTTGCTTTGTGCGCCTACTATTTCTTACGCACGTTGAGCCCTATAGATGTGGCCCTATATGCACTTGCTATTTTACTTGCTAATTAGATTATTTTTCCTTGATTACCTTATTATACGTTGGATAAAATAAGAGGCGTAGTTCAACTCGGGTGACGTTATGCAACCCCGGTTCTTGTTTGGTTTAAGGGTTGTGGATCTGATCTCGAGGGGTTCTCGCACTACTCTTATTCTCATTCATCGATATAATAAAGTGACAAATTATATGCGACCAGTATTAGACTAATCATGTCCTGAATAACTTGTTATTTGATAACTTGTCCATAAGCTGGATACTAGAACTTGTTCCTGCCCTGACTATTATATCCGTGCTGATATACTTTATCGCACTGTGAGTGATAACTTTATATATATATATATCGTGCCACATACTCCTGCTATGTGATATATGTAATTATTTTCATGCCCGAATATGGTAGTTGGACAGTGACTTTAGTAGTGGCTAGATAATATTGATTGTTGCATCACACTTGGGTAAATCCAGATTTAACTTTCGAGTGACAATATGGATTCATATCAAGAGTGCCCATACTTAAAGTACGACATATAAGAAGGAATATCCATGTGACCAAGACATGAGATTTTAACTAATCTAGGGTTAACTAGGCAACTTAACTGTAGAGCATTGGGAGGGAACGGTATCTCGAGATCGTGCATGTCGAACCACCATAATTAGTTAGAAATAAAGGCTGGCCACCATGGATATTGTATATCATCTGCACCAATGGAGTGCAGTATCTGATTTAATTACAAGATTGAGCCAGTATCTTTCCTATAGAAAGCCTGGAACTGTTACTGATTATTAATTAGCTCAGGGCCCTTGTAAGGGACTGGTGCATCATTTATATATATTCTTGCTTGTATATCATTGGTTCAATAGTCCTGCTCAATTATGCCACTATCTGAGGATACCCATATATTGCATTACTGGGATAACCTAGAGATCACAAATCAAGCCGTACTACATGATTGATCGTCTAATTTGCTTATATAGGTGACTAGCCAAGAAAGTGGGCTATTGTGGCATGATAGTTCAACTCATGTCCTTGTTTTGTTGTTGGGTTGCGCTATTGTGTTACAATAACTTTTATGGAAACATATAACAATCTATATTTAAGCAAGCAAGCATGAAAACAGTTCTCTATCTCTTTTTAATTAAGCATGCAGTTCTACTCTTTCTTTCTTTCTTTCTTTTAGCATGGCAATGGTTCGATTGATAGTGGTGTCCATGTATCTAAGTATGCAATATTCCTATCTTTAACTAGCATGGCAATGGTTCTATCTCTTTTAGACAAGCATTCAATTTCTCTAGCAATCTCTTACTCTTTCTTATTAGCATAGCAATGGTTCTTCTATTGACAAGCATTCAAGTTCTCTAGTTAGGCAAGCATATTCGTTTCAATGATAAGCAATACGAGTTCTCTTATTAAGCATGCAGATTCAGTTTATATCATTCTTCTTATGAAACTATCTTCTTAGAACAAGCATTCAGAAACTCATATTCATTATTAAGGCATGCAAGAATCAGAGAATGAAGTTCTGCCCACTCACCTAAATCAATCGTCTTGTGTTTCAATCGAAAACTCTTCGAGAAGGCTTCTGCTCGAGTCAGCAAAGCGATATCTCTTGTACATAGTGCATATACGGAGCGGGGCACTACATACTTACCCACCAAGAAAGAGTTTCATCCTCGAAACTTCAAGGAGAAACTTTTGATATCCAGAGCAGCGATAGTCCTCATCTCTTACCATCCTCAATCAAAAACTCTAGCAATCTATAACAATCATTCAAGCAAACCGAAATTAGAAGCCACAACTCTCAAGCGATAAATTAAATCTAGAAAACTTTTGTGCACATCTTTGAGAATATCTATGGATTTATTGTATGGAACACTCTACTCAATAACGATATCAATGTACAAAAAATCGTTATCTAAGAACAATAGTGAAATGGGAATAAGGCCAGAGGATCGAGTTGCTCTGATACCATTATGTCACGTCCCGATCTTTCGCAGGAACCGGCCGTCCCCGCCGGACGTGAATCACCGCGCCAGCGCTCCCGCTGGACGATCGTTTCCATCGGGACGCGATGTCTTACGAGTCTGGGGTTGCGCCCGCATAAGGCAACATCGTTAAAGTTGTTGGCTATCATCGAATCGATCGAGTATGCAGCGGAGGGACAGTATTACAAACAATAATCCCTATGAATATACAGGACAAAGATCAAGATACGAGGTTCTCTGAATACAATGGCACCGTTCCATACATTATGTACCTCTATACAAAAGCAGCTCAAAGAAATCGATACGGCTCAAGGCATCAAAACCAGATTTTTGGGTCCTGGGGATGAGGCACGACTATCGCTTCCTCGGACGATCCAGCACCTGCAAACAAGCAAACTGTTGGTGGGTCAGCACTTTGGAGAAAGTACTGGTGAGTCTAAAATCAACGAACAGAAGCAACATTCACTAAAACCAATACTAAGTAATTATGTTATAAAATATTACGTTACTAGTGATCTTTCTAGTTTTACCTATGTTCGTTTCATGCAGTTCAATATCATAGTCATATTACTTCTTTTTGGAAACATCTTTGAAAATAGAGTTCATATTCGATATACAAGCAAGCAGACAAGCAGTTCATATACAATATGCAAGATTCATTTACTATAATTGGTGCGCAACGTGTCTCGTGAGTCATATTCATTTCTATAAAGACTCTAGCATATGCATCTAGTGAACTATCTTCTTGGCATCTCTCTCTTTGCATCTCTATCTTTCTCTTATTAGTTAACATCTTATCGTGTGAATGAGATAGAATCATATGCGAAAATAAGACTTCTCTATGAAAGCATTTAATATAAGAGAGCATGTTCGATAGCATGCATATCACTTATTCAGTAATTCTTATCCTTTTGTCGAGCGGTTATCCCTGCAGCAGCCATACAAGTTAGCAACAATTTGCATAAACATATATGAATAAGGTTCTCTTTTCTCTGTCCATCTCCGCATCAAACAGTTAGGTATGCAAGAAGGCTGAATCCTAGCATACGACCTAAATATATGATGGTCCATGAGTCTACTTCCTCAAGATTAGAAGCGGTGTTATCACGGCCCAGCACTACACTAATGTATAATCGCTCATATACTTAGTTGCTTTGACTCATGAACCATCTATCTAATAGACATGAATACTCCCTGATTGCGAGGACTTCTTTGCCTCAGGGTATTTCTCTGATCCCCCCAAGGCGAACGATCCCCAGTGCCCCAGAAAATTGTTCGTGGGATGATCCTTGTGCACAAGTTGTCTAAGACCAATACATGAATGCATATATATCATATAAACTCTATATGTATGCATCAGTTTAATAACAAGCATCTAGTCAATCTCTTCTCTCTATCTCTATCTCCGTCTCAGTGCGGACAGGCCGCCATTTCTATCTCTTATGCAGACTGGCTGCCATTTCTCTGATACCGTTCTAGCATTTCAATAACTTTTATGGAAACATATAACAATCTTTATTTAAGCAAGCAAGGAAAACAGTTCTCTATCTCTTTTTAATTAAGTATGCAGTTCTACTCTTTCTTTTTTTCTTTCTTTTAGCAAGGCAATGGTTCAATCGATACCAGTGTTCGTGTATCTAAGCATGCAATATTTCTATCTTTAACTAGTATGGCAATGGTTTTATCTCTTTTAGACAAGCATTCAAGTTCTCTAGCAATCTCTTACTCTTTCTTATTAGCATAGCAATGGTTCTTCTATTGACAAGCATTCAAGTTCTCTAGTTAGGCAAGCAGATTCGTTTCAACAACAAGCTATGCGAGTTCTCTTATTAAGCATGCATAGCCAGTTTCTATCATTCTTCTTATGAAACTATCTTATTAGAACAAGCATTCAAAAACTCATATTCATCATTAAGGCATGCAAGAATCAGATAATGAAGTTCTGCCTACTCACCTAGATTAATCGTCTTATAATTCGATCAAAAACTCTTCGAGAAGGCTTCCGTTCGAGCCAGCAAAGCGATATCTCTTGTATATAGTGCCTACGCAGAGCGGGGCACTACATGGGGCACTGGGAATCGGTCGATCCAGAAGAGATTTTGTTGCACCCTGAGGTATACGGTCCTTGTGATCTAGTGGGATATTTTTATGTCTATTAGTGAAGAGCGGAACCATTATGTCATAGCTGCTAGTATTATCGTGTATTGGTGAAGAGCTGAACCTTGAGTCACAGCCGCTGACATACACGTACTAGTGTAGAGCTGAACCTTGAGTCACCACTACTAATTATGGGGCAACCCATGGACCATCATATAGTTAGGACGCATGTTAGGTTAGTCATCTTGCATACCTAACTATTTAATGCAGAGACAGATAGGGAATAAAACCTTTATGTACATGCAAATTATTGCTAACTTGTATGTCTGTTGCAGGGATAACCATTTGGCGAAGGGTAAGAATCACTAAATAAATGATATATTGAATTCTGAATATGCTTGAATTGTGTACTGCCCCTAGACTTGCATATTTTACTTGATTAAGCTACTGCCCTTTGTATAGAATGAATAAGTCTACTAGAGATAACTTGTGTTTCTAAAGAGTTAGTATCCCTCCCCCGAGTTGAACTACGCCACTTATTTTGTCCAACATATAAGAAGATGATCAAGGAAAAGTAGCCTACTTAGCAAGTAAGTACATGTAGGGCCACATCTATAGGGCTCATGCCAGGTACTTAGTCATTTAGCACATGGTCATATCTGGGTCATACAAGTCATTTCTATGTTCAACACATAACATCACAATCATTCAATCAACATCAACATTAAACCAAGCAAGTGTCCAAAGTGTGCAAGAAACAGTTGGCGCATAGGAGCAAATGCGCATAGCAAGGTGTCGCATAAAGTCGAGGCCCCATAAGATCAATACCGCATGTTTGTGGTATTAAACGAAAGAACGAAGTATATATAATACAAGGTTTTACACGAAACCCGCCTTCTTTGGTTTATAAACAAACTTGTACAATTTTATCCTACATGAGGATGTGGGAGTACAATTTATTTAATCTGGATAAATATTGCTATAGGTGTCTGATCTGCAGTCGGTCACTTTAGCCCTTGGACTACACGATGATGAAGAAGTGTCGTAGAAGACAGGAAGCAGCTTCGAAGGTTGCAAAAGAGGGTAGATGCACGATGCCAAAGTCGTCGATCGCTACTCTTTGCCTGAGCTCCGGATTCTCTCTCTCTCTCTTGACCTCTGATTCGATCTTTCTTGGAAGTTCGACCTTGGATCAATATCTCAAAGTCTCGACCTCGTTCGATCTTCTATTTTGAAGTTTTTCCGACCGTGGATCTGATATTGGTTTTCTTGACCAATTTCCGACCTTCCAATTTGTCCCCCTTTTCCTCTGTTGATAGAGGTCTCTATTTATAGAGTTTTGGTGACAGTGACCACTCTGTCGGTGTAGAAACCGAGTAGTGGAAAGTACAGCACCCTTTTACACAACGGTTAAAATAACCAATGCCTGCGTATAGATGATCCTTTGAAAGAGCGTGTGACGCAGGTCCAACTAAGGGACAAAACGCGTATAATCGCTACGAAGATCACGACGTAGAAGCCACGTAGGTAGGTATCCCTTGTGTAGAAGAGGTGGGCATAGAAGCCAATGTCTGTCACCATGGCGTAGAAGCCAAGTAGGCATAGAAGCCGAAATAAGCGTAGAAGCCGAGTGGTCATAGAGGCCGAGTGGGCGTAGAAGCCGAGTGGTCGTAGAGGCCGAGTGAGCACCGGAGCTGAATTGGCGTAGAAGCCGCTGCGTACCGTGCCAGAGTGCTGATGTGGACGTCTTAGCCGGAATTACGGCTTTTGAAGATATAATCAAATCTCTTGCATTAAATGCCGAGATTTGCCACCATCCTGTGCATTAAATACGGAGGCGTATTTTTAAAGGTCTGCAGCCCTTCTGTGCATCGGTCGCAGAGACGTGCCTCAAGAAACTGTTATCGCTCTGTGCATTAGACGTAGAGACGTGCCTCGAGAAACTGTCATCGCTTTGTGCTTTAGACGTAGAGACGTGCCTTGAGCCCCGTACGAAGTACAGCTTTTGATATGGCAGACGGTTTGTCTACTGTGGAGCGCAAATAGCTCATGTCTGCCTGTGTAAAACAAGGCAGCGTATCCCTTTGTGCACGTAAAAGCAGTTTACACAAAGGAGATGGCGGTAAATGACAGCCTGGGTTGCAGTGCTGTGCCATCATTATAGCCGTCGTCTGGGTAGCCGTGCAGTATCCCTTTGTCAGAAGTCCAGACGTCAGGTTCATTGCAGGATCTGACAGGTTCACTTCGGAGAACACGAAGCTTCCCTTGTACACTTTAATGCTATATTGAAAGCGGATGGGTTTTACGCCCAGGAGGCGACGAAGAACCCTGTCTTACGCTGAAGCATCCTGGACATACTGCACTTACGCGGATGGTTCTTTGAGCTTTTAATATTTCACGCTGTGTTTAGCGAAAAAAGCTCTGTTGCACCTTTGATGGCTCTGAAGGCCTCTGTTCACGCTGCTCTGCATCAATATGCTGCATATAGCCATCTCAACGTATTTTTTATGCTTCTACAAGACCCCCTTCAAAGCTTTCAAATTCCTCGGAATTTGAAATGCTTTGAATGAAGCATGAACCACTCCTCGTAACTCGAAACGTTTCTGAATGGAGCATTGAAACGGTCGATGCTGACTTTATGGCGGATTTATCGGGGACCGGTGTGACCTCTTTCGCCTATAAAAGGCTGAGGGTTTTAACCTGTTCTCCCCACATTTCCATCACCACGCAGAGATGATCGTCGGAGTTCGTCGGGTCGACCTGAGGAAGAAGGAGATCATGTTCTTCCAGCGTGTAAGGAGCCGAAAAAGACGGCATCTTCGAGCAAGTGTCCACTGCAACGATGGATCATGGAAGGATATCTTAGCCTCCCTTGCTCGGGATAATCAGCAACTTTATATGGCGGTTCTTCCAGGAGAAGGGAAGGGTCGTATTAGACCATACAGCTTGCAGGCTGTATATTTCCCCCATGAGACCTCCACGGACAAGAGCAGACAAACTGTAACTGTTGTCCTCGATCGAGTAGGGTCTTAAATAAGCCTCAACTAGATCGGTCATGGCATACGGAGCATGGGATCTGCATTATTTATGCATGCCCAGTTCTGTATCCTCCCGCCATCGATCTTCTTGTTCATGATTATGGTGGTCGATGAACTGCCATGGAAGAAGAGGAAGACCTGCACCGATGCGAGAACCCGGTAGAACAGATTCTGGGGCGGCCTTCCAATGAAGACGAGGAAATCCTTTGTAGATGGGATTTCCCTCATATATAACCATGAAAAATGAAGAAAAACCCCTTGTAGACAGGATTTTCCTCATATGTAATCATGATTTTGATTTTAATAAAATCGTCTTTCTTCTCTGCATATGATCGTTTTGCCATACGTTGCTGTGAAGTCTGAATATGTGTAGCTTCGACACGTCTGATTATTTACGCTGACTCTGTATAGAAAGAGTGCTAGGTCCAGTCTTTTACGCATAGCGAATAGTCCATAGAACGCTGTTGAGCATTTTGAACATTTAGAACTGTCCTGCTGCTAGGACTGAGGAACCGCGTAGAGCTCTGAACTGTTGTTTTTACTTCTGATGAACAGAATTGTTGTTCAGACTTCATTTTCAAGAATGATTTCTCAAAAATCCCTTGGAACAGGGTCGAGAAATGGCTGTCAAACTGAGTTGCCATCTTGATAGACGAGATATTCAGACTGGAGTCTGGATGAACTTCGAATCGACCCATGAAGAAGAGTAATTTTTTAATGTAGAACTCTGTATGCTTCGGGTACTTGGGATATTTTGAGGTCAAGAAGGAGTATCTTCTGTGTGAACTCCTGTAATCGACCGTCTTGAGAACTGTTCGGATATGCGGAAAGTCAGAGATCCATAGTGTAGATGAGCTGAAAATCCTGAGTTCGTAGCCTATTGAGCGTAGAAAGCCACCGAGCATGAAATCGTAGATTTGTAGCTTCTGAGCGTGAAGTCGTAGGTTTGTAGCCTCTCGAGCATAAAAGCTACCGAGCATAAAGGCATCCGGGTGTAAAACTATAGACTGATAGCTTACGAGCGTAAAATCGTAGATCTGTAGCTGTCGAGCGTAGAAAGCTCCTTAGCGTAGAACTGTAGATTTGTTAGCCTGTGGAAAAAAATCTTCCGAGCGTAAGGTTGGTGGATATGTTGCCTCCGAGCGTAAACTAAACGCCACCGAGTGTGAGATCATCAATTTGGTATATGCTGAGCGTAAAGTCGTAGGTTTGTAGCCTCTCGAGCATAAAAGCTACCGAGCACAAAGGCATCCGGGCGTAAAACCATAGACTTATATCTTGTGAGCGTAAAACCATAGATCTGTTGCTGTCGAGCGTAGAAAGCTCCTTAGTGTAGGAACCGCTGACCTGCTTTGCGCGAAAAACTCTTCGAATTCGCTGACTGTCCGCCTTCTCTGAATAATAGGATGACGTAGGACCCAATCATAACCGAATATTAATTAGGAGATTTGGTTCGGGTTTCGAGGAGTCCGTCCGAGGATTCGAGGAGTCGACCCGAACTCTATATATATCCCAAGCTTTTGAGAGAAAAACTTTTCATCCGTCTTCTGCGAAAGAGAGCCTTCGACTGTTTTGAGTTTTTCTCCTCGTCCTTTCTCCGAGCACTCCGAGTTTTCAGAAATGGCGCCGAAACAAATCCCCTCCACTAAGGGAAAGAGTATAGGTTCTTCTTCTCGTTCTTCTGCCCCAGTACGAGAGTCTTCGGTCGGGCAAGGTAAACTTTCTTCTGAGCGAAGCATCCCGCCGACGAGTAGCGCACCCGGCCTTAGAGGTAGAGCCTTCGGGATGACAAAGAACGACGAAAAATTCTTCGCACACGTTGAACGTGACCGCGCTAGGTTGTCTTCTGTGCTGATAGCCTCTTTGAGGAAGATGACACACGGAGACGTTTTCATCTTTTACGCCCACATTTCTAATGTGCCAGCGTAAAAACTCCATATTTTTGCAGTTTTGAGCGTAAAAGCTCTGACTGCCGAAAACTTGGTGTATACTATAAAATTTTAGTTTTACGCTTGTGGATGGGACCTCCGGCGTAATAACTAGAATTTTGGCAGTCTGGCGTAAAGCACGGACTGTATACCGCCAATTACGCTTCTGGATGTGACTTCCGGCGTAAAATGACTAAATTTTGTACAGTCTTGGCGTAAAGCACAGACTGTCATTTCTTGGTTTTTATGTTGCAAGATTTGTAATGATGTATTTTCCTTGCACTTTTGCAGTTAACTTGCATGAGTCTCCACTGGCCAAGGTGATGGATTCCGCTGCCGGGATGCTGCACTCAAACTATCTGAAGGATCTGTCCCACGTGACATTTCCTATCTCCGGACCCCACTATCCTGAAGGAAGGGAGATCTTGATATCGGCTCAGGGCGAGCGGACGTTGCTGAACATGATTAACGGGGAGCCCCTGACGTACATAGACGGGGACCAGTACATAAAGCCGACTTTTCTCTTTGGGGACATGATTGACAAACAGTCCCAGACGAAGCCCAAGAGAGAACCCTGGGTTTTCCCCGCCGAGAGTGTGGTCTTGTATCTGCCAACGATGCCGAGAGATTATCCCATCTCGGCTTTCTCCCATGCGACACATTCCAGGAGTATGTCGTGGGCGCTGACTCCCGATCTTCACAGCAAGTCGGGGAAGATCTTTCATCTGAAAGGAGCTGACCAGGGGTCGTTTGTCAGTCGCCCTTCCGGTGTTGTGACGGTGTTCAGGGGACTGTGCCCGGGCAGCGTCCTGAGTGAAGACAGTTCAATGATCCAGTCGGTCCAATTGCCAACTTTTTGCAACGACTTCATGGGGCGAGGGGGGGTATACCCCAAGGAGAATCCTCGGTGCAATGGGTA
The DNA here is from genome assembly GCA_036927795.1 of Iris macrosiphon. Taxonomy (NCBI): domain Eukaryota; kingdom Viridiplantae; phylum Streptophyta; class Magnoliopsida; order Asparagales; family Iridaceae; genus Iris; species Iris macrosiphon. Next base: position 131,493 of record JAYESA010000173.1, read on the forward strand.
GATCACCCCAACAAACCTCCGATGGGCTTGCCTAGTTGACTGGGCCTTGAAGCATTTTCGGAGAGAGCTGGAGGGCATTGGACTGTATGCTGCTGTGAGTGCGACGAGTGTTGGGTTGCCTCCCAACCCTAACCTGTTTCTGGCACTGATGGAGCGATATATTCCGTTCACCGGGATCTTCGCGACTCCACTGGGGGAGTTGGGGTTGACCCTCCATGAGATGGCAGTGATCTCGAGACTGCCAATGGGGGATACCCCATATGAAGAGTATGTTCCCACCAACCGGGAGTTGGAGGACTCGGACCCTCGGGTTGTGGAGGTGTATCAGGAGCTGATGTGCCACTACTTTGTGTGCACCACTTTTTATGATGAGCCTTCTGATTTGGCTCACACCACTAAGTGGACGTCCTACCTCTTCTTCCACCGGGCCAGGGCCGCCAAGTCGGAGAAAGTTTCGGGGGGCAAGAATGAGCCCGTGAACTGTTTGGGCGTGCTCAGTGCCCAGGTCGTCGAGGATCTTATGGAGGATGCTAAAGCTCCAGATCAGATTCTCAATGACGGGGTAGGAAAGTAACCTGAAGGCACTAAGGTCTACAGTTACTTGAGGCGCTGCCGCAGGCCTCTGTCTAAGGAAGCCCGGCTGGCTGGCTTTCTCTCCATATGGCTGCGTCGAGTCGTGGTGCCCGGCATCGCGTCCGCGGACCGCATTCACCGGAACATCTTGTGGCCTGCCGTGCGTCTGGTGTTCGGGGCAAGACTGGGCTTGCTCCCTGCCATGGTGTGCCGTATACAGGCTGGCTTGAGAGCCATGACTGATGGGCTGCTCGTCGATGAAGCTCGACGTGATAGCTTTCCCAGGGTAGAATTACCATACATGTACTTGATGGGATGGTTAATTCTTCACAACCCCCGGGTGATGTCTCCCGGCCCTGGCAGTAGTTCGGGGGGTAGTTTCTTGTTGAACTACAAGGACTCTCCCTGGAACGTGAACACAGTTTTAGACTGTCGGCTGGCGCTGAACCTCAGTTATTGCTGGAAGCTCCTCTGTATTGTCCCCTCTGTACATCGCAACCAATTGGGGATTAGGCTTGAGGATTTAGGTGGAGAGAAGACCAATCTTTCTCCGGAAGCTTTTAATTGGTTGGTCTGTATCAGACCCTCCCATTTGCTGTACAGAAGCGAAGATCATTGCTTCTTCGAGCCCTACTTGCCTAGTCGATTTGCCAGGCAGTTTGGGTACGATCAGTTGCACATGGGCAATGCCGTCACCAGCTTCAGGTCCAGGGGCGGACTCATTGATGGAACCAGAGGATGGCAATATTTTATCATGGGTTGCACGGGAGCAATCTTTATCGTGTCGGTCGTCACACTCTCCACGGAGCTGCGCATCCTCCATTCGTATGCCCAGTTCTACGTGGCGATCAACACCTTCCATCGCGATTTTGACATGTGTGGAAGCTTTAGGGTGCCTTCTCCCAAGCTCGGGGGAAGAGTCGAAGTCCCCTCGGTTTCTTCTGACGAGGGTGAGGAGTTCGTCACTCCGGATGAGCCTCTGGTGTCGGTGTCGAGGTATGAAGTGCCTCTACCTGCGGGGGCTTTGGTAGTCTCTGGGAAGCGAAGGGCTCCTGCTTCGAAGCAGACTTCCCCTCGCAAGAGTAAGAAAAAGACGGTTAATCGTTCTCTCCGGATTCCTGGTACTGAGGCTCCTAGGAAGGAACCTGCTATCTCCCCTGTTGGGGATGTCTCTTTGATTGGAGGTTCCTCTCCTTTCGGAGAGGGACCCTCAGTTTTGGCTGGCGATGCCGGAGAACCCCTGCTTGAGTCTGTCGTTGCTACCACCGCCTCCGGTAGTGGAAAGAAATCGCCTGTGTGGCCGAGGCAAATGAGAGAATCTTTCCCTAGACCAGCAACGGATGAAACTCCTGTCGTGTCCGTGAGCATGCCTAGCGAGATTCCAGCTGACGAACCTCGACTGCGTCTTGGTGAGGGCTCGGTAGAGCACCTGGCGATGTCGGTTGGCCCACCCCCTTCTCCAGGTATGATAGTTTGCATTGCGTCATTAAGGCGTGATTTAGCTACATCGGCTGCAGATGCGACATATATACCGTTGGCTACGGGTAAATGTCATCTTTATGTCTCCTCTTAGAAAGATTACCATCATATTGATATTAACTTTCTTGTCCTCTTCTCAGGGGACGGCGTCCATGGGGAGTATAGCGTTGAAGCGCCTTCTGGCTCTGCTCGGGCTCCTGGCGATGATACGGAGGCGCCCGACTTCGAGGAGGAAATATCTTCGGGGGCCAGCTCGCCCGGGGTGGTTTCGTCATCTCAAGAGGAGGACGAACCCGTTATCGTGACCTCGCCTCTCGCGAGTATGCCGATGACTTCGACCGTCGTTGTCGCACCTCCTTCGGTTGCACCACCCGTCGAGGCGGCAGCTGTGGCCACCTCGTCTGCAATCATTCCTGGAGGGAGACTCGCCAATATCGCGGCCACTCCTGGCGTCCAATCGGATCTAGTTGTGCTGACCGAGCAATATACCAGCCTCTTTTACGCCAGTTTGAAAATACTGATATCAATGGTGTTGGCGAAGAATCTAGACTTCGAGCGTTTGAAGAAGGCTTATCAGTTTTCGATCAGGGCGGTCAGGGAGTTTGGCGATTCTGGGGTAGCTGACGCCCTGGAGGCGATGGTCAATGGTTTGGAGCAACCTATTAACGAATACTTGCAGCTAACTCGGGGCAGCCTTGAAGCTGAGGTCCAGGCCAGATACGACCTCATGACTGTGCGGCTTACTAAACAGCTGAAAAGCCTAGATAACTCCATCAAAGCACATAAGCTGGAGATGGATGAAAGAAAAGCTGTCGTGGAGGAGGCTCTTGCTCTTCAGACGAAGTGCCAATCCGAGCATGAAAGGAACATAGCGAGGGCCCGCAAGTTGAAGAAAAAACTCGCTCTGGCAGAGGAGTGGGCTTCTCAGTCGTTGGCAGGTCTAGATGTAGCGACTGGTCGACTGAGCACAGTACGACAGGATCTGGAGCGTGCAGAAGCTGCCCGTGCTGGCTCTCTTCGGGCAAGGGCCGAACTGTCCTTTATGAGCAACCCCGAGGCACGGCTGGAGCGGGCCCGCGCTGATGCCTTGGTTTCCAGGAATGAGAGGATAGCTGTACTGGTACAGCTGATTCGCGATCTGACCGCTCCCCCATAATGATGTACCCTTTCTTCTTTTTGCTTCCCAGATGTAATTCTGCTCTCTTTGGGAATAAATAAAGCGAATCTTTTCTGACTCTGTGGACCCATCATTTCGGAATGTAAATGACAGGTTTGGGCGAGAGTGATATCAGAGGTAGTATGGACGTGATAGACTCTCGATAAACTTTTAGCAGGACATATCTATTCAGAGGTCATACGGACATGATAGAATATGCTTTGGTAGGACATATCTATTCATAGGTCATAAGGACATGATAGAATATGCTTTGACTAAAGTTTGTAGACAAGACGCTATCAGAGGTAATATGGACGTGATAGGTATCGCATTTCCAAATTAGTCGAACATATCTATTCAGAGGTTATATGGACATGATAGAATATGACCCAACTAGTTTCGTTTTGGAAGTAGTTTTGTCAGAATTGAGATTCTCGCTATATTCCACTTGAGCAGAGGAGATTAAGCATAGTACCTTTTCAGGAATTTACCGTTGATAGGAGCCATTAACAGGTCTCCATTAGGCTGGGCTAACCTGTAAGCGCCGTTTGAGAACGTTGTCTCGATCACATAAGGGCCTTCCCACTTAGGCTGGAATTTGCCTTTACTTCTGTGAGTAAGAATCATCGGCCTTCTTACGGCTAAAACTAGCTCACCGACTTTGAACACTCTTTTCTTTACTTTATGGTTGAAAGCTCTGGAAATGCGTGCTTGGTAGAGCGTGATGCGCTGTTGAGCTTGGAGGCATTTTTCGTCTAATCCTTCTAGCCCTTGAAGCCTTAACAGGTCATTCTTTTCTTGAGTCAGCTCATTAGTCACAGCTATCCTGAGTGACGGGATCTGGATTTCAATGGGGAGAACTGCTTCGCTCCCGTAGACCAGTAAAAATGGGGTACAACCTGTCGGTGTTCGTACCGTTGTGCGGTATGCCCAGAGACATTCGCCCAGCTTCTCATTCTAATCTCTTTTGTTTGAAGAGACGAACTTCTTCAAGAGTTTGATAATGGTTTTGTTAAAAGCTTCCGCCAAACCATTAGCAGCTGGATAATATGCCGTAGAGGCAATATTATGTATCCGATTTTTATCGCAAAACCAGTGAAATGCTTGGCTGATAAACTGAGGCCCATTGTCGTGAATTATCCTCCGGGGTACCCCGAAGCGATAAATGACGTGATGCTTGATGAAGCTGATTACATTAGACGCCTTTACCTCAGCAAGAGGGATCGTCTCTGCCCATTTGGAGAAGTAATCCGTGATGGCCAGTATGAACCGGTGACCTCTGGAAGAAGACGGGTGAATAGGACCAATGATATCCATACCCCATGTTTCGAAAGGCCATGATGCAACCGTAGGATGTACATATTCAGACGGTTGATGTATGAAGTCTGCATGAACCTGACAGGCTCTGCATTGTCTTGCATAGTTGATCGCGTTTGCGATCATAGTGGGCCAGTAATAGCCCATTCTCCTGATACGATCCTGTAGCTTAGGACCGGGTTGATGCGCTCCGCATACGCCATCGTAAGCTTCCCGGATAATCTGCTGTGCTTCGTCGTCAGAGAGATATCTCAATAGCAGTCCGTCGTAGGTCCGACAATATAGGCATTGTGAAGATGCATCGAAGTAGAAGCGTAATGATCGTCTTTTGACGGATACTGCTTCTTTGGGGTCCTCCGGCAAGATTTCGTATGCGACAAAATCTATGAAGGGACTTCTCCAGTCTTTTCTAGGGGGATCTGTGTTCACAGCGTAGCTGCGTTCTATGTGAATGTTGTTCTTCACACAGAATAAATCTCTGTTAAGAAGGATTACCGAATTCTGCCTTCTTATAGGAGTGGCTAAATCCGCAGCTAGACTGGCTAGGGCATCAGCTTCCAGATTCTGAGATCGAGGTACATGCTCTAGGAAGAACCCTTTGAATGTCATGGCTATCTCGACCGTTGCTTGGTGATAGGGGATGAGGTCTGGATTCCGGACTTCATTTATTTTCCTGACTTGATTGACGATGAGCAGAGAATCACCGAAAGCTTCCAGGGACTCGACCCCCAGCTCTTTAGCGACTTGGAGCCCAATTAGCAGAGGGTTGTACTCTGCCACATTGTTGGAGCATGACTCGCTAAGAGAATATGCTCGGTAGATGACGAGTTTATCAGGAGTGACCAGGACGATTCCTACCCCTGAAACCACGTTTTCCTTGGGACCAGTCCTGGAGGCGCCGTCGAAGAACAGTTGCCATGCGTCACTTTCCATTGCGGAATTATATTCTGCAACTTCGTCGGGAATGTCCTCGTATAATTTGGAGGCCTCCGGGATCGGATGAGCAGCTAGGAAGTGGGCCAGCACTTGGCCTTTGATGGACTTCTATGGGACGTATACCATGTCATATGGTGTTAACAGCATCGCCCAAGTCGTGAGTCGGGAATTAAGAGCACTTGGCTTGCTCATCAGTACTCGAAGAGGCTTGATCCTAGAGATGATATGAATAGTCTGACCAGTGACATAGTACCGCATCTTCTGGATAGCGAACATCAGAGCCAAGCATTCCTTCTCCACTGGGTTGTACCGGTGTTCGGCTTTGACCATCATCCTGCTGAGGTAGTAGATAGCCTGTTCATGACCTATATCGTTCTTCTGTGCGAGAAGAGCTCCTAGCGAATGATCCATCACTCGAACGTACAGCAAGAATGGTCTTCCCATAACGGGAGGCACCAGAACTGGCGGACTGGTGAGGTAGCGTTTGATATCTCCGAACGCTTGCTGACAGGTTTTATCCCATATGAAGGATACACCTTTCTTCATGAGATGAGAAAAAGGGCTGACATCTCCCTGAGAGGTTGGATATGAATCTCCGGATATAAGCCAGACGGCCTTAAAATCCCCGGAGTTCCCTCAGATTGCGGGGCGGTCGCATTTCTACGATGGCCTGGACTTTGTCAGGGTCCACTTGGATGCCTTTGGCGGTGATGACAAATTCCAGGAATTTGCCACTAGATACACGTAGAAAGGACTTCGCAGGGTTCATCTTGAGTTGATGTTGGCGCATTAACTCGAATACCTTCCTCAAGTCTTGAATGTGATCATCTTTGAGGCGGCTCTTGACGGCTATGTCGTCCACGTAATATTCTACTGTTTTGCATAAATGCTCATGGAATATGTTATTCATAGCCCGTTGGTATGTAGCCTCGGCGTTTTTTAATCCGAAGGGCATGACCGTATAGCAATATACCCCCAACGGGGTTCGGAAGGCAGTGTGCTTCTCGTCTTCAGGATGCATCTTGATCTGATTGTATCCTGAGAATCCGTCCATGAAAGACATGCATTCAAAACCGCAGGTATTGTCGATCATGATGTCCGTGATGGGAAGAGGGAATTCATCCTTGGGGCAGGCTGCATTCAGATCTCGGTAATCGATGCAGATACATATTTTCCCATTTTTTTTATGACTGGGACAATGTTGGCAACCCAGTCGAGATGTTCTTTCTGGATGAAACCGCAGGCTATCAACTTCTTGACTTCAGCTTCGATGGCGTCCATCATATCCGGGCGAAACCAGTATTGGTGCTGCTTTACAGGCTTTGAATCGGTCAATATATTGAGTTTGTGAGTAGCCACCTTTGGGTCAAGGCCCGGCATGTCCTCATAATCCCATGCAAAGACGTCGATATACTCTTTTATCAGCTGGATAACTTCTTCCCTTTCAGCTGGGGAAAGATTATTACTAATAAATATCGGCTTTGGCAAAAGTTCACTCCCAACATCAACCTGGATAACTTCGTCTTTGGTGGGAGGTTCCCTTTGCTCGAAGCAGAATTCCCACTGCATATCCATTCGTTGGGCCCAAGAGTCATTCTCATACGGTTCGGATTCTCGTTCGTCTGATTCGAAGGAATTCGTCATTACCATATTTGCTGATAATGTTCACTCGAGAGCATGAGATAAGTCAGAGGGCGCTGAGTTGAGATGTCGACCGATGTGATAATCGATAGCCAAAAACTCGGAGAGTTTGTTCAGAGGTAATATGAACATGACAAACTTTGTGGACCTAACACCATTGGCGTACTTAGAGTTAAGTACGGGTGCTAAGTTGAGATGACAACCGATGTGATAATCGATAGCCAGAAACTCGGAGAGTTTGTTCAGAGGTAATATGAACATGACAAACTTCTTGGATGCAATTCCATCAGGGATGGAAGTGCATATCTGCTCAGAGGTAATATGGACATGGCAGTCTTTGTGGATCTAACACCACTGGCGTACTTAGAGTTAAGTACGGGTGCTAAGTTGAGATAACAACCGATGTGATAATCGATAGCCAGAAACTCGGAGAGTTTGTTCAGAGGTAATATGAACATGACAAACTTCTTGGATGCAATTCCATCAGGGATGGATGGAAGTGCATATCTGCTCAGAGGTAATATGGACATGGCAGTCTTTGTGGACCTAACACCACTGGCGTACTTAGAGTTAAGTACGGGTGCTAAGTTGAGATGACAACCGATGTGATAATCGATAGCCAGAAACTCGAAGAGTTTGTTCAGAGGTAATATGAACATGATAAACTTCTTGGATGCAATTCCATCAGGGATGGAAGTGCATATCTGCTCAGAGGTAATATGGACATGGCAGTCTTTGTGGACCTAAAACCACTGGCGTACTTCGAGTTAAGTACGGGTGCTAAGTTGAGATGACAACCGATGTGATAATCGATAGCCAAAAACTCGAAGAGTTTGTTCAGAGGTAATATGAACATGACAAACTTCTTGGATGCAATTCCATCAGGGATGGAAGTGCATATCTGCTCAGAGGTAATATGGACATGGCAGTCTTTGTGGACCTAACACCACTGGCGTACTTAGAGTTAAGTACGGGTGCTAAGTGTTGATGACAACCGATATCAGAGGTAATATGATAGTCGATAGCCGAAAGTTTATTCAGAGGTAATATGAACATGACAAACTCTTTGTTCGAAAAAGAATTACTATAGAGTGATTTTTCTTCTGAAGGATCTACTGGGAAGACTTTTGCGAGACTCGTCATTCGATATTTTTCTGTAGTGATTGTCCCCCTTATTTTATAGATGCAAGGTGATGATCTTGGCATCGATCAACTCCTGTATTCTTCTTTTTAGCACATAGCAGGCCCTTGTGGGGTGATGAGTGTACCGATGGAAGAGGCAATAATCTGGGTCATCCACTTTGCCAGCCCTCTCAGGATGTCTGATGTTGGGTAGCTGAAGCTTGCGTTCTTTTATCAATATATCGAAGATTTCAATGATGTCGTCTTCATTGAAGGAGGAAGTCCCTTTTGGTTTTCGGGTTCCTGATGCCTGGATTTTACGGTCTTGCGGGAAGATCGTCATCGTTGCATCATCTTCGGATCTTGAGGGAATTCTACCCCCAGCTTGGGATGCCGCCTTATTTTGCCGAGGTAGGCTACCCCCAGACATGCCATGGCATCTGTCCACAGAAGCTGATTTAGAAGGAGCTGCCTCTAGTTGTACAGGATTAGACCTTAAAGATTTGGGTTTTGCAGGAGATGTAGTATACCCCAACCCAAAACGAGTTTGTTGACGATAAGAATTACCATGCAGCGGTGTTCATCTGCCCTTTCCATTGTTGAGGCCTGGTTTTAGCTTCAAATCATAACCCATATTTTGTATAATTTTTAACGCTTGTGGGCTATATCTGTGGATTTATATTCTGCCAGTTTCAGACTCGCGAAATTCTTCATGTATGATCGGGCTGCTTCGTATGCGACTGAAGACTATTGGATGTTGGTCGTCGCGAGTTGGAGGGATAATAAAGATGGAATCTTCACGTGGTTCACCTGTCATGACGATATTAGATGTTGAAGCATCCTCCCACAAGATCTCCTCGCGTTTGACCGTTAGGGGAATTGAAGCCTGTTTATAACCCTCGTCTTTGTGTTTCTGGATCAGATAATTGCACAGGTCAGGAGGAGTTGCAGAAGAAGAAGACTTGTTCCTTCTGTTCTTATTAGTGGGCATGCGGATGTTGGGAACAACAGTTTTCCCTGTGCCACCTATATACAACAGGTTGGCCATCTGGGTGGCGGATAATCCCCGGGGAGGGTGTCTTTCCGCAACCTGAGCTTGCTTTACGCCGTGGGACTTCACCTGGCGTAGTTTGGAGATTTTCTCAGACTGGCGTAAAGCTGAAGAGGTCCTCAGTCGGCCATCGGCTTCCCGCGTAATCCGGAGGGTAGGCAGATTGCTCCCTCGCTGGCGTAAAGGTCGAGAAGTTGAGTACTCTGCCGCTTGCTTTCCCTTGCGGAGATCACAGCGCTCATCTGGTTCCCCGTAGAGGTCAAATGTTGTCTTGCGCACGGAGCGTGATTTGTACTTCCGATTTGGCGCTGAGGCATCATCAGAAGTTTTGTCTGTACCGCGCGTAGCGGGAGACTAGTTTCTACGTGTAGGGCACAATGGATACTTCTGGGTTAGCGCTGAGGCTTTGTCCGAAGTATTGTCTGTACCACGTGTAGCGAGAGATTGGTTTCTACGCGTAGAGCGCAGTGGATACTTCTGGGTTAGCGCTGAGGCTTTGCCCGGAGTTTCGTCTGTACCGCGCGTAGCGGGAGACTGAATTTTACGTGCGGGGCACGGAGGGAGCAATGCTACAACCTCATTGGTCGGAGAGATCGGAGAGTCCACAGGAATGGTAGAGGAGGTCTTGGGAATCCAGACCTTGCGCAGCTTCCTGTTGTCTTGGACGGAGAGAGGGTGAGAGCTACCCCCGGTTCGAAGCATGTCTTCGTAGGCAGACTGGTCGAATTGGACGACCAGTGTCTTCTTCACGGTTCCTACAGATACCGCATCATGTTGAGCAATTACTTCCTCATCAGAAGAGAAAGACGTCCCCAGCAGAGTCGCCATCTTGTTTGTGGTATTAAACGAAAGAACGAAGTGTATATAATACGAGGTTTTACACGAAACCCGCCTTCTTTGGTTTACAAACAAACTTGTACAATTTGATCCTACACGAGGATGTGGGAGTACAATTTATTTAATCTGGATAAATATTGCTATAGGTGTCTGATCTGCAGTCAATTACTTTAGCCCTTGGACCACACGGTGATGAAGAAGTGCCGTAGAAGACAGGAAGCAGCTTCGAAGGTTACAAAAGAGGGTGGATGCACGATGCCAAAGTCGTCGATCCCTACTCTTTGCCTGAGCTCCGAATTCTCTCTCTCTCTCTCTCTTGACCTCTGGTTCGATCTTTCTTGGAAGTTCGACCTTGGATCTATATCTCAAAGTCTCGACCTCGTTCGATCTTCTATTTTGAAGTTTTTTCGACCGTGGATCTGATATTGGTTTTCTTGACCAATTTTCGACCTTCCAATTTGTCCCCATTTTCCTCTGTTGATAGAGGTCTTTATTTATAGAGTTTTGGTGACTGTGACCACTCCGTCGGTGTAGAAACCGAGTAGTGGAAAGTACAGTACCCTTTTACACAACGGTTAAAATAACCAATGCCTGCGTATAGATGATCCTTTGAATGAGCGTGTGACGCGGGTCCAACTAAGGGACAAAACGCGTATAATCGCTACGAAGATCACAGCGTAGAAGCCACGTAGGTAGGTATCCCTTATGTAGAAGAGGTGGGCGTAGAAGCCAATGTCTATCACCATGGCGTAGAAGCCAAGTAGGCATAGAAGCCGAAATAAGCGTAGAAGCCGAGTGGTCATAGAGGCTGAGTGGGCGTAGAAGCCGAGTGGTCGTAGAGGCCGAGTGAGCACCGGAGCTGAATGGGCGTAGAAGCCGCTGCGTACCGTGCCAGAGTGCTGATGTAGATGTCTTAGCCGGAATTACGGCTTTTGAAGATATAATCAAATCTCTTGCATTAAATGCCGAGATTTGCCACCATCCTGTGTATTAAATACGGAGGCATGTTTTTGAAGGTCTGCAGCCCTTCTGTGCATCAGTCGCAGAGACGTGCCTCGAGAAACTGTCACCGCTCTGTGTATTAGACGTAGAGATGTGCCTCGAGAAACTATCACCGCTCTGTGCTTTAGACGTAGAGACGTGCCTTGAGCCCCGTATGAAGTACAGCTTTTGATATGGCAGGCGGTTTGTCTACTGCGAAGCGTAAACAGCTCATGTCTGCCTGTGTAAAATAAGGCAGCGTATCTCTTTATGCACGTAAAAGCAGTTTACGCAAAGGAGATGGCGGTAAATGACAGCCTGGGTTGCAGTGCTGTGCCATCATTATAGCCGTCGTCTGGGTAGTCGTGCAGTATCCCTTTGTCAGAAGTCCAGACGTCAGGTTCATTGCAGGATCTGACAGGTTCACTTCGGAGAACACGAAGCTTCCCTTGTACACTTTAATGCTATATTGAAAGCGGATGGGTTTTACGCCCAGGAGGTGACGAAGAACCCTGTCTTATGCTGAAGCATCCTGGACATACTACAATTACGCGGATGGTCCTTTGAGCTTTTAATATTTTATGCTGTGTTTAGCGAAAAAAGCTCTGTTGCACGCTTGATGGCTCTGAAGGCCTCTGTTCACGCTGCTCTGCATCAATATGCTGCGTATAGCCATCTCAGCTTATTTTTTATGCTTCTACACCGCATACAATCGAGGCCGCATACCATTGAGGCCTCATGGTTGGCTTGGACGCATAGATAGAGCAAAGTCCACTCTTTGAAAATGTATAATGTGACAATCAATAAATACAAGTCAAGTCAGAAAAGTGACTGATGTGACATGTGATAAAAGTGTCAGAAGAAAAGACAAAATTCATGAAAAGTCGTGCCAAGTCAGTCAAAAATTATGCGTCCAGAAGGAGAGGGACGCATAGCTACTGGTTGCATGGTCGACATGGCCACATACTCCTCTTGGCCGCATGCACACTTGGACGCATGAAATCTTTTGGGACTTAGAGAAATTTTATTCATTCAAGTTCATGCATTTGGCCAAGGGGCACATGTGCAAATTCAGTCATGCGTCCAACAGGATTCGTCGCATGCTGACTAAAGACGAGATTTCCAGGCCACATAGCACTTCGTGCCACATAGCCCTCCTTTGTCTCCTCCAATAGCAGCTTTTCGGCCATGGCCAAAAGCTCAAAAATAGAAATTATTTCTTCCATAGAAACCTCAAATGATGCCCAAATCTAACAGAGTAAAGTTCTAAACTACTCAAAATCAAGTGCTCATCAACATAGGACAATAAGTTTTCGAAAATATTAAGTTTTAAGAGATCAAAACCCAAGAACTCTTAAGAACACATAGAAAATCCTAAAACTTAAACTTAAATCTACACTAATTCATCCACCAAATACGAAAATACCAAGTTCTAAATGCATGGAGAATCATATAAGGAATATAATGGAACAAAAATATAAAGAGTTTCTCCATTTTTTGCAAGATGTACTTGCCTATGGAGTGGGAAAGAAAAACCTAAGAAAGAGAATGGAAGAGAAAAAATGAGAGGAGAGAGGGTGAAGTTGGGTTATATATAGAGGGTTTGAGGTTTAAACCAAGGGTTCAACTCAAGATAAAACCAAACCAAACAAATAAACCAAGAGCCAAGTGAACCAAAGAATGAGTCCAGTCTCTCCATAATATACAACTATGCTAGCAAAAAAATAAATATGCTCCAAATACGTACATTGGAAAAGGAGAGTGATACAGCGCGACCTTCTAGATTTGTAAGAGAAGCGCGATCGGCTGAGCGATCTCAGGGAATGGTGTCTCTCCCGGCGGTGGAACCTGACTGAGATCATTAGGAATCTGCAGGTTGAGCTTGTTGTACTGAAGAATAGGCTGCGGGAGACCCAACAGGAAGATGAGGAAATCTGGGCTGAGGTGAGCCAAGTGGCAAACAATACGGCTGGTGTCGAGGTTATGGTGCAAAAACTCGAGGACAGCTACGAGTCCTTCACTCGCTATGAAGATCCCGAAGTCATGGCCAAAGAGGTTGAGCGTCGGGCCCAAATGCGCCTGGATGGCCGTATAGCCTATCTCCATAAGCGAATAGCGAAGTTATGCTCCGACTCATAGCACCAGTAACTCTTTCTTTGCTTTTTGTGTCTTCATTTTGCCTTCAAGCTTAGGGATCTTGACAATCCCCAAATGTAGTTTGCTTTCAATTTCTCTTCGTGGAAAGAAATAAAAATTATTCCATTTGTTCACAATTTGTTTGTGTGAGCTTTGGATATCGTACTAGAGGTAATATGGACGTAGTACAATATCGTAGCCTATTTAGGATGTTCCACCGTAGGACTTTGTCATGCCCCGATCTCCAACAGGATTGGTCGTCCCTGCTAGGGGCGAATCACCGCGCTAGCGCTTCCGCATGACGATCGTTCCCATAATTTGTTTAGTCAAATCGTCCAACTTCAATGTTACCGTTCGATCAATCTGTAGTCTACTTCTGGAATTCCTAAAAAAATCAACTAAGTTCAAATCATTTAGCCAAAGTCTATTCACTTTCGATACGATCCATTTTATCGAGTTTGTCTGAATAATTATCGAACATGTTCCCATAAGTTTGATCATCCCTACTGGAAGTAAAATTACCATATCAGCGCTCCCGCGGAATAATCTTTCTTATCTAGGTCTGATATCGACTTTTATCTCCCGCAGAATAATCGTTCCATTATCGCCAACCTCAATTATTGAACCATAAATTTGCTAACTTGCATCAATCCATGCTATCTTCCAACTTATCGATATCGTATCAAGTCCTTCAAATTTGAAACCATACCATTCATACTCAGGCTAAATTCTATCGAGCGATATCTTACTCAATCTAAATTTTTAGTGCGCACTATCTTCCATCGCGCTAACACCGATCGCATCCTCGATTATTCCATCTCAACTCAAGTTTCAATTCGTTTGATTCAATTCAAAATCGCTCGTACGACTTACTAACTTCTCTCAACCAAGATATTAATTCCAATACTCTGAATTCTTATCCGAAATAAGAATTATCACTTGTTCAACACATTCTAACTCGTTCGAATCAAATCTCGCACGATTCCTTCGAATTCACTTACTTGCTAGGCATTACTTATACTAAGACTTTACATAATCACGTCATTTACTGCTAGACTCGTTTGCTATCCTGAAAAACTTTATTCGCTCGAATATTTCTAAGACTATCGATACACCACTCGGGGTTCGAGCTATACTCTATGAATCCTTAAATCGCTTATTCGTTCCTGAGCTATCGCATACACCACTCAAGAATCGAGTCATCCAATTAATCATTAATTATGTTTGCATCAATCCATCCAACTCGTTTCTTAAAACTCCTGTGCGATCCCTATGCATCGCCTCGATAATCTTAGTCTCGTATATACCTCTATCGATAGGCATCCGTACAAACTATATTTGAGTCATAACTTATCGATCCGAATAACCATCCAAACTATATCACAAAATCCAAATACTATTCTCATTATTTGTCGTAGCGATAATCTGATAACATTTCTATCGGTATCCATTCTAAGTCTAACTTTGTTCTTATCCGAATGATACCCAATCTCGCTCCCAACTCATTAGCACCAAGGATCTTAGCTTGCGATACTCAACACAACTTAACCAAAAGGTTGTGTGCATAGCTATCAGTCCGAATGATATTCTATCTCGTCCACTAACCTACTTGGAAATCACGTATAGGTATTCAGGTTCGCACACAACTTGCAAATTTCAAGCACGACTCTATTCCCACGAAGTCTGACACAGGTCGGCACAAAGGGCTTCGTATTACTAACCCGTTCAAGCGACCATATCATTCACATGTACTTTCAAAGTTATTTAGACTCGTTCTATGAATATTCCGTTGGAACATTAAGATAGAGCGTCTATAACATAATCCACGAATGAGCTTTCAAAACTAAGAGAATCGATAAAAGGTCCAAGGACGTAAAGCCATGCTCTGATACCAATATGTCATGTCCTGATGTTCCGCAAGATTTGTCGTCCCCGCTAGGCGCGAATCACAGCACCAGTGCTTTTGCAGGATGATCATTCCAATCAGGACATGATGCCGCGCGAGCCCAAACAGCTTCCGCGTAAGGACATGATCCGAACAGGCGAAGAAATAGCTAAGCCACAGAGTCAAACAGATAGTCCGAATGGAGCAAAATAAGAAACTAAATATGCGATATATAACAAGTTCACAGAGTCGTCATAACAAAAGTATTGAATGAACACAAGTATGAAATAATAACATGCTCATTATTGATAATCAAGCAATATTACAAGCGACGCTAGGCTGAGATTACAAGTTGCTCAAGCTCTCTCTCTCTCTCTAAATAATACAAGCGTGCCAAGCGGCTTACAACATGGAATGATATATAGGCGATGTTCCAATATTATGTCTTCTATATTTTCTTCAACTCCGAACGCAATACTCCAAGGCTCT
Organism: Iris macrosiphon; assembly: GCA_036927795.1. Lineage (NCBI taxonomy): Eukaryota > Viridiplantae > Streptophyta > Magnoliopsida > Asparagales > Iridaceae > Iris > Iris macrosiphon. The sequence goes on from JAYESA010000173.1 coordinate 147,096, forward strand.
AGAGCGAACTCCGCGCCTTAGCACACACTAGGGGACACTCTGCACCGAACGAGGTTCTCATGTACCCTACAAGCAATCTGGTGGGTTATCAGTACATGAATGCACTGGTAAGAATACTTCTCGCCCGCTCGACAAATCCAAACATATTATATTAGTTCCGTGCACCATCAATTATGTTATCTTTCTAGTCTTGACTTAGGATCAATTTTATAACAATAATGTAAAGCCTAACTCGTGTGGCAGTATGTCGACGATATATAAAAGAAACATGACAAAACTTACCAACTTATCCTTCGCCCTTCCCCATCCAAACCACAAAACCAAGTTAACCAGCATATGATATATATATAATAAAATCCATGGAATCGCATAAATAAAGACAGGTATTGCGAGCGGGCTTCTGACTCAGGTGAATGATGTATTCAGATATATGATACTCAGGTTACTTCGTTACTTCGATTGTTCAAATACATGATACTCGGTTCGTTCAAGTGTGTTATATTCTGATTACTTGTTTCAATACTATGACTCATACGCAGATTGCCGCAATCGAGCTTAACTTAATCTATATGAACAGAAGTTGCTGGCCTGGAAGCCATTGAGGACAGTAATCTGGGCGGATGACGGTCGTGAAAGTACGGGTATATTTCCACACTACGAGTGGCCGACTCCCCTGTGCTGATGCTGCTAGCTGACTACCTAATTATTCCAGCCTAGGTCGACACGGACCCGATGCCTCGGCGGCTATTCGCAGGAACCAATAACTATACCTTTTGTACAAGTTGTCCGCGATGATGCAAGTCTCTTTTATTTATTCTTGTTCTCTTATCTTTTCACTTCTTGTTCTTAAACGACGACGGTGGTAGCGTGACTCAAGTCCGCTACGAGCCAACCCGAACGGTGATTGTGGTAACATGGCGCAAGCCCATTACGAGCTACCCCGAACGGGGATGGTGGTAGCGCGACACGAGCCCGCTACGAGCCATCCCGAGCAATTCTTGTTATTTTTTACTTATCAATGCAATTCAGTTCATTTACTTGGTAATTTTATACTCTTTCTTATCTTTTCTTCCAATCTTAGATTATGCAGTTCCCGATACGGGAAACTGCCTTGGCGACCTTATGGTCCCGAAGCATTTTCATATTTTTATTGCTTGGCTCGGAATGACTATTTTGATAGTCTTCTTACCTCAGGTAAGTGAACCATGTTCCATGTCGTGCTCCAGGCTGTGGCATAAATCTACGAGATAAGCAAGGCACGTATAAAGGTAAAATACTATACTTGATCATATAAATTCTACTCGAAAGCAGTACGACTAGCACGAGCGTGAAGGTATCGTTGAATCGCGGCATAATATCTAAGATGAGCAGTGTTAACATGTGAAGCAGTGTGTTACGAAGAGTATATAGTGATCTACTCGAAGCATTAGCGAAGTCTACTTGCACGAAGCTAAGGTAGCATACGAGGGTCCAACTATGAGCCAAGTGCCAAGTTTCATTTCCATGTTCTAACACAAGCAATACAATATGGGATTTTTAACTCCTTAATTTTTTTTTATATAAATATTTAAAGTTGAATAATTGTTAATATTAATATTTATATAAAATTTCTTAATTATTTAGTGCCAACCAAATTAAGTTTTATTATTTTGTGTATATTTGTTGTTCCACACAAGCCTAGCAACTTGCTAGCTTGGAGCTAGTATGCACCATGCATGGTGAATGGTACTATTCACACTTTGTGAGCTTATTTTGACTCAACCTAGAGCTAACCCTCAAAACCAACCTTAAAACCTAACTAAGTGGTCTAGTAAAACACCAAACACCCTCTCTAAACTCACAAAACACCAAACACCATACACCAAAACCTATTTTTTGTTAGAAGAATAATTTAGCCTATAATCATTTCCCTCCACCTCCCTTTCATGACCAAAACCCCCTACATTTTCCTCTCCCCACTAGGAGTTTATAACCCCCAACTTCTCATCTCTCCATTAGGCTGGCCATAACCCCCATCTCTTTACCTCCCACATTCAAACCACCTGAAGAACATTCCTTCATAACTCTCTTTCTCACATTTTCTCTTTACAAACCATCTCCAAAATCTTTCTCAATTTCCCTCCACACCTCCATCTATCCTTCCCTACCCAGACTGAATCCGAATTCAGCAACACCCCCACCAATCCGGCCATATCTCCCTCTACAGTAAGTATATTTCTAAAAAACTTAGTATGCTTATTTATCTCCCTATTTCTCACACTTTCTCTTCACAAACCTTCCATCAAAACTTACTCTAAGTTTCTCAAAATAGTCCCGCCATCAGAGGTGTCCAGGTTGAATCCGAATTTAGCATAACTACTTCTCAGACCACCCCACCACCTCCACAGCCTCCATACCACCACAAAAGCACCCAAATATCCTTAATCTACCATCCTACCATCTTCCATAGTCACCACAACCCCTAGAAAAAACTACACAAGCATTACAAGGAGCTACAAGGAGAAGAAGTCAAATCTGGAATTGTTTCAAAGAAGCTACGATTCGAGGCACTTTTAACATATTCTTCCAAAGAGGTTAGTGATCAAAACCCTTCTTCTTGAACCCCCTTAGATGTACTAAATAATACCCTTTAGGTTCTATAAATATTTTATCAACTTTTTATATATACTTTGCATGCTACACTAGGAAACCCGATACCAACCTAGTTTTTACCCGTAGTGAGCACCAACTTGTAATTCTTAATATTATTAAAATAATTTTAAAATAATTTTTTTCTGATTTATATTTAATTTTACTTATTTTTTCATATTATAAATTATTATTTTTAGAATTAAGATTGGTAGAAATTCATAAGGATAATAGTGTTGAGCATGTGTAAACACTAGATTAATGTAACTAGTTTGTATTTTTATTATTAGAAGGACTAATTTTTATGTTAAGAAAGTAATTATATATTATATTTTGGTTAATTTCATAATTTTAATTGAAGTTTTTAAGGGTGTTATACATGAGAATTCATGAAGAGTTTGCATTGGAAAGATGTGCTAAAAACTAGTCTATACCGACTAGCTTAATTTTATTATTTTGTAATACATAAAATAGTAAGATAAATAGAGAAAATTATAAATTTTTACTTTAATTTCCAGGACTTATAATCATGTTTTTGGAGTTGGAAAATTTGTATATTTTGGAAACAAATTTGGTTTATAATTGTACAGTTACTAGTACTAAATAAACTAGTATTTGGTTGTTACTGATTTAAGATAGAATTAAGAGTGCTTAAATAAGGGTTAAGGATAGATTTGGTTAGTTAGAAATTATCTAATTATGGAACCAAAGTTTTATCCTCTTTTTCACACAGTGAGAGGACCCGGGACATTATCTCTTCTTAGCTCTATACCCTATCTTGGAGAAGACAAGTACACTACATCTTTTACTAAACGGAACATGAACTATAACTTTGTATGTTGAACATTCAGGACATGTTTCCTTCTTATTACTAGTTGTATTTACTTTCCAAAATAAGTTATATTTAATTTCTGCAATTCGCTTTACTTTACACCAGTTGTCTTACTTTTCACAGTTGCCTCTTTACTTATTCATGTTTTCTTTTATGCATAGGATTGGGAAAAAGAATAGTTAAATACATGATCAAAGCCCATAGTTATCTTGACATCTTTTAGTTATTATGGTTTTGTTTGATCGGAACAATCAAGAAGGCAAGATTTTAGATTTGAAGCCTTGGAAGAAGGGTCAACTAAATCGAATTATAGCCACTCATAAGTTGGTTGGAGAGAGAAAAGAAAATAGGTGCTTAAAGACTCCGCTCGCACGACGTCTACTGCACGATCACCTATATTGTAGTGCCCCGTTCTCCCGGTGCGGAGAGCGCGGCTAAGGAACACAAGTCGGTATCGTGCGATCGGGATAGATTGAATTAAGAACTCGTCCTCGTTATGGATTTGTTTCTTCGGAATCGATTCCCATATTCAGTGGACTGCGCCCCAAGGATCGGCTTAGCGGCAGAGTCAGGAGGGACCTCTCCGCTGCTATCTTTTATTGCCTCGGTTTTCGATGTCGCTTGTTGCTTTCGTGCTTTGAGTTGGGTTTGGGATTTGCTTGTTTTCCTTGAACGGTTTCGATGGTTTTCATTGTTTTCGTTCATTGAACTGCACTTCTATTCTGAGATTGGAAAGAGAGGAAGAAGTATTAATCGAGCTGTTCGTGTGCAGGTGAACGAGCAGTAGGCGGCTTGCGGACGGAGTCGTGAAGCGCCTCTTTCCTTCTTCTTTCCAAAATCTAAGTGAGTGGCTACCAACCCGATTAGCTAGTCCTGCTTCCAAGCTTCACTCCTTCGCCCCGATCAAACGATACCAAGTAATAATAAAAGAAACCAAGATAAAAGACAATAGACTTGGTTATTACTGCTTGTCAATCAAACTCGTGAACGGTTACTTATTTGCATGCTTGTTCGTTCGAAATGTTCATCATATGCATAAATTGTAGTTAGAATATAACTTCTTCTATAAATTGTGCTATTATGAATCATATCGTGTATGCGCATAACTGTTCCTAGAGGCTATGCAAAAGAAATATGCATTACTCGTGTTGCCTCAACTGCGTGAATGGATAACTTAACTAAACAACGTGTGTTCGATCATGGACAACTTGTGCATAAGGGTATAAGTTCTGCGGACGGTCGCTGGGGCACTGGCACCGATCCGATCCGGGCGGAACTTCGTGTGTAGTCATCGTGTGCGGACTGGATGGCTTGCAACGCATCGTGTGTTTATCGTGTATCCATTATGAGCTCTCGTTGCATGCTATCCTAGTCCATGACTAGTCCAAATGGCTATCAAGCCAGTGATCACCTGTGGCATAGTCATCGTGTGCGGACTGGACGGCTTGCAACGCCTCGTGTGTTTATCGTTGCATCCTATCCTTGTCAATGACTATTTCCACCTTGTATATTTAAACCTGTTGCATACTAACTTGTGTCTTCGTGGCAGAGAAGGCATGGTAAGTATTGTGCAGGTAATTCAGACGGGCAGGTAAAATCTACCGAACGGTGGCACGTTCATTTCAGTATAATTCTATATGCTTCTTACTTGTAAATGAACTAAGGCAAGATAGAAACCCACAAAATATGCATGCTTCAATAAACAACGTGTTGATTGGTATAGTCAGGCTAGCTCGCCTTCACCAGCATGTTTCTATATGCTGACCCTCGTTGAAACAGGTTCTCCGCACCAAGGCGAACCGAGCGAGGAGCCGAAGTCGTCTTCCCGATCCAGTCCAGCTGTTGGCGCACCTTCACCGCGCCCCTGAAGCCTTCTGAAGTCCGAAGCTGCAACTCTTCATACACAAATGCAGCTCCGTGGCAAAGCTATCCTCCAGCTTGGAGGTCTATAACGTTTTGAGTTTATAAAGGGATGTAATGTACAGGACTGCTATCTCATTTTGAGTCATCTCTTTTGTAAGCCGTTCGGCATATTAGCTAACTCGTTCAAGAATTTGTAATAGATGTTCATTATCAATAAAGAGAACTTTTCCATGTTTCAAATCTGTGTTTCAATTTATCTGCGTACTCTGAATATGTGCTTGCTATGCAAATCATTAAAGCCTTGTGCGGGCGCAACTCCAGGCCCGCACGGCGGTCACGATTCGGGGGACGCCTCAAGTGATTCTACGGAATTGGGTCGTGACATAGTGGTATCAGAGCACAGATTCAAAGTTTCTTAGACTTCGTGCTGGAAAAGTTCCTTTAACGATCAATTCCTGTGCGAACTCTTGAACTCGCTAGGCCAAAATGAGATACGTTCATGCAATAAGTCCATAATACATTATGATCCTAATGTAATTTACCTTCTTTTGAAGGAATGGATCCAGCGCAATCTGCAGCGCAACCACCGATCGAAACACAGGAAAGCAGTTCGGGCAATTCGGAAAGCTCTCGGAGCCAACGAGGCATGTCTCAAGTCGACCCGCTTGAGCGGGTGCTACAAATGTTAGAATCGCAACGACAACGAGACGATGCTCGCCAAGCCAAGCTCGAGAGTAATCTAGAGACCCGATTCTCAGTCCAACAAAAGCAGGTAGATGCCCTGCAACAAATCGTTCAGACTTTGGCTGCCAACCAATCCGCCGCAACAGCAACGACTCCGGTGGAACAGCCCGTGCTTGAAGTGGAGACGCCTCAAATTCCAAGGCCGAGGGACGTGACTGCCTTCAACTTGGGCCATTTCAAGAAAGTCTGCAACACCCCATTCAACGGGACTAAGGACCCAGTGGTAGCTCTAGATTGGCTAGCAGAACTAGAAGATCACTTCACTCTGCTAGAGGTCCCCGAAGAGAAGCGCGTCTCCTGCGCGCAACTACAGCTTCGCCTCAACGCACACGATTGGTGGGACGTGCATCGACGATCTCTCCAATTTGATCACGGAGAGGAGGCGATCTCGTGGGCGACCTTTCGTGCCACGTTCGAAGAGGAGTTTATACCGCCTCCAGTACAACGTCAAATGGAAAATGATTTCGTGCAACTGAGGCAGGGCAGTATGACAGTGAAGCAGTACTCCGCCGAATTCAACCGACTCTCCAAATTCGCTAGGGCCTATTTACCTGATGCAGTGAGTCAAGCCAGAAGGTTTGAAGGTGGACTACGCCCTGCCATCCATTCGTACGTGGTCAATAATCAATATGGAACAATGCGTGAAGTCATAAATCACGCCCTATCTCTCGAACCGCAGTATCCTCACGTTTCCACCGGCGCTGTGCATACCTACAATCACAAACGCCAAGGCAACGATAGAGGAAACACCGCTGCAAAGCGCCCTAACCACGGCGGTCCCCGGAGAGAAAATCAAGAATGGTGTAACTTCTGTAAGAAATCTGGGCACACCATTAATCAATGTCGTAAGAGACTTGGGTTATGTCTTGCTTGTGGCAATCTAGGCCATGCCATAAATTCCTGTCCGAACCTTCCTGATCGTCGTCCTCGACGAGATAATCCCTAACGGTAAGCATTGTTCTTAAGTTTCGGGACAAAACTTCCAATTGGTTGGGTAGGATGTAGTGTCCCGTTCTCCCGGTGCGGAGAGCGCGGCTAAGGAACACAAGTCGGTATCGTGCGATCGGGATAGATTGAATTAAGAACTCGTCCTCGTTATGGATTTGTTTCTTCGGAATCGATTCCCATATTCAGTGGACTGCGCCCCAAGGATCGGCTTAGCGGCAGAGTCAGGAGGGACCTCTCCGCTGCTATCTTTTATTGCCTCGGTTTTCGATATCGCTTGTTGCTTTCGTGCTTTGAGTTGGTTTTAGGATTTGCTTGTTTTCCTTGAACGGTTTCGATGGTTTTCATTATTTTCGTTCATTGAACTGCACTTCTATTCCGAGATTGGAAAGAGAGGAAGAAGTATTAATCGAGCTGTTCGTGTGCAGGTGAACGAGCAGTAGGCGGCTTGCGAACGGAGTCGTGAAGCGCCTCTTTCCTTCTTCTTTCCAAAATCTAAGTGAGTGGCTACCAACCCGATTAGCTAGTCCTGCTTCCAAGCTTCACTCCTTCGCCCCGATCAAACGATACCAAGTAATAATAAAAGAAACCAAGATAAAAGACAATAGACTTGGTTATTACTGCTTGTCAATCAAACTCGTGAACGGTTACTTATTTGCATGCTTGTTCGTTCGAAATGTTCATCATATGCATTAATTGTAGTTAGAATATAACTTCTTCTATAAATTGTGCTATTATGAATCATATCGTGTATGCGCATAACTGTTCCTAGAGGCTATGCAAAAGAAATATGCATTACTCGTGTTGCCTCAACTGCGTGAATGGATAACTTAACTAAACAACGTGTGTTCGATCATGGACAACTTGTGCACAAGGGTATAAGTTCTGCGGACGGTCGCTGGGGCACTGGCACCGATCCGATCCGGGCGGAACTTCGTGTGTAGTCATCGTGTGCGGACTGGATGGCTTGCAACGCATTGTGTGTTTATCGTGTATCCATTATGAGCTCTCGTTGCATGCTATCCTAGTCCATGACTAGTCCAAATGGCTATCAAGCCAGTGATCACCTGTGGCATAGTCATCGTGTGCGGACTGGACGGCTTGTAACGCCTCGTGTGTTTATCGTTGCATCCTATCCTTGTCCATGACTATTTCCACCTTGTATATTTAAACCTGTTGCATACTAACTTGTGTCTTCGTGGCAGGGAAGGCATGGTAAGTATTGTGCAGGTAATTCAGACGGGCAGGTAAAATCCACCGAACGGTGGCACGTTTATTTCAGTATAATTCTATATGCTTCTTACTTGTAAATGAACTAAGGCAAGATAGAAACCCACAAAATATGCATGCTTCAATAAACAACGTGTTGATTGGTATAGTCAGGCTAGCTCGCCTTCACCAGCATGTTTCGATATGCTGACCCTCGTTGAAACAGGTTCTCTGCACCAAGGCGAACCGAGCGAGGAGCCGAAGTCGTCTTCCCGATCCAGTCCAGCTGTTGGCGCACCTTCACCGCGCACCTGAAGCCTTCTGAAGTCCGAAGCTGCAACTCTTTATACACAAATGCAGCTCCGTGGCAAAGCTATCCTCCAGCTTGGAGGTCTATAACGTTTTGAGTTTATAAAAGGATGTAATGTACAGGACTGCTATCTCATTTTGAGTCATCTCTTTTGTAAGCCGTTCGGCATATTAGCTAACTCGTTCAAGAGTTTGTAATAGATGTTCATTATCAATAAAGAGAACTTTTCCATGTTTCAAATCTGTGTTTCAATTTATCTGCGTACTCTGAATATGTGCTTGCTATGCAAATCATTAAAGCCTTGTGCGGGCGCAACTCCAGGCCCGCACGGCGGTCACGATTCGGGGGACGCCTCAAGTGATTCTACGGAATTGGGTCGTGACATATATTGCCACAAACAGATGATCAATACATCTTTTACTCTTTCCAAGCTTGGAATAAAATGCAGTTCAACGAATGAAAGCAATAAAATCCATCGAAACTGTTCAAGAAAATGCAAATCCAAAAACCAACTCAAAAGCATAAAAGCAACAAGGCGACAACAAAAATTAGGCAAGAAAACTTGCAGCGGAGAGGTCCCTCTTGACTCTACCGCTAAGTCCATCCTTGGGATACGGTCCACTAAATATGGAAATCAATTTTGAAGAAGCAAATCCATAATGAGAAAAAGATCTTGATTCAATCTATCCCGATGGAACGATACCGAAAGTATTTCTTAGCTGTGCTCCGCGAAAAGGGGGAACGGGGTACCACAGATACCCTTCGAAGTTATGAAAAAACCAAGAAACTTATCGTTGGAGACTCACAGGAAGGATTTGGTGGGATTCATCTTGAGCTGGTGTGTGTAACGACCCGCTCCGCAGAAACCGGAGGGCCGATTCAAACGACACAAGTGTAGCGAACCGACCCGCTTGCTCAGCGAGATGGCTCGCTCGATGCAAAGGCATTCATACTTGGATCTTCAAATGGAGTCAGACTTAGGCTTTTAGAGGCGAGTCTCGCTCGACCAATGCAATTCATCGCTAAAGTGGGTGGCCCCGGTGAACCTGTCCCTACTTAGCTGCACACTAAGAAAATGAATGTTACATGCTAGTTTTCAGGCGATAACCTTTGCATGCTATTAAAAGAGGTAAACGCACATAGCTAAGGGGATAACCCCGCCTTATCATTATATAGAACATGGAGATCTTACTTACTATTTGCGTAGTCGAGATTATTGAGTTGGAATATAATAGCTTCTTACATATATGCCACAAAGTAGTATGAGTCCATACTGAGGCATTGCACCGTACGGAACATGACATGGGATAGAGAAAAGTCATATTGCATGCATTGACGAGGAAGGCTATCAAGTAGTCATTATGAGTCAAGAGATAGAAAGAAAGGAAGGTACTCGGGATATGCGGATCACCGAGGCAGTCCCTAATCAGGGAGCTGCGTAAAGAAGAAAAGATCCGAGTGTAGTCCTCGGCTAGGATTGGAAGTGGGGGGAGTAGTTGCATGGTCACGGACAACTGGTTGCGCACCAGGTAGAGAGAGTCCTCGACACGATTGTTAAGGCATCCGAATCGTGTCGGCCCTGGAGGACAGTGCCAGTGTAGTCTTAGTAAATACGCTAGCTGATGACTAGCAGGCGAGAGCGGGACATCCAGCAAGGCTTGCTACTGACCTGGATGGGCGCCGACTCGTCAGATGGTTGGGAGGCCCAGCAAGGCTAACAACCGAGCTGGGAAGACAACCGTCCATCGCAGATTATGTCCATTATGGCTAACAAAGCCAGTAACCTTCATATAGATAAGTCATGTTTGCATAGCGGCTATCCGCATTCAGAAGAGAAGTAACGGGAAGGAGTGTGTTTGCACGACATTTTGCATAATTAGAATGGATGCACGGTATCACGCATAGTTCTAGTAAAATGGGCTTTGAGGCAGAGAAATGACATAACACTTAGACTTCATAAATATTCTTTGTTATATAATAGATCATTGTTATATTGTGCTTATAACAGGGAAGGCCGAATGGTAAGAAATGGTAAGATGAACTCAATTGTTCATTATTATAACACTTTTGAGCTAACACGGAGATTACTTTCTTTATATTGCCATATAACTGATCCTAAGGCAAAGGAATAAAAAGACAACGAAATCAGTCGGTGCACATAACTAATGAATGTGCTTGTTTTGTGGCGTGGGCGAGAGGCCTTGTAACGCCCGCAATCGCTCGGTGCGTTACGCTGAGTCGGATTGAATAAATCAAATGCTGGTTACATTTAAAATGTTGGATTTTGGGAAGAAGGATTGATTTAGTTGGTTTCATGTGCAGATGGCTAGCGGGTTCGATGGAAATCAGGTGTTCGTTTAGAACAGTACTGAATAGCTGGATGGGAGCGATAATGCCGTCTTTCTTAGTCCGATCGGTCGAATGATTTGGAGAGCACGGCCTGCTCGCACGGTCATACCAGTTGAGTAGATCGCGCTTGCATCGGACCACGGGTTCAAGGGATTGGCCGTATCGGCAGGCCATGATGCCTAACGGGATCAAACATAGTGAGTGGGCTCTTTCCCTTCTCTTCTACTCCTTCATGCCTAATAATATAGAAAACATGATAAAGGTTTGAACACTTGGGCTAAAACATTAGGAAATACTACACTGAGGCGTGCATAGAGTGTACGTCGTTGGCTTGGTAGGATTATGGCTTGAAATAATTTACGCGTTGGATAGTTGGAGCGATAGATGGATTATACATTTGAGGCAGTCGGTTGGATACTTGGGATTATACTTGGACGGTTGGAATGATACATTGAGGCAATAGGAATATCGGGAATTTGGGCGAGCGAGCGTGCATCCGTACATGAGTATCACTTGGTCGCTTTGTCTTGCAAAGCGAGCAGTTACGGTTTGAAACCGAACAACTGCATCGGCGAGGGCGTTATGCCACGGTTGAGGCATTTTGCCATGGGTTTGTCCCGAGTTGGGGTGTTGCATCCAATATAAAATATTGAGTTGAGCAGAGGCATTTGCCTATGGAAATACTTGATATTTTGGTGCCTTGGGCTATATTTTGAGGTCGAGATTTGGATTCCTTGGTTGGATATGCTGGAAGAATAGTTATGGATATTTGGGTGGATATCGGTCGAACGGGTCTAGGACCGCTAAGTGGGGCGAGAATGTCCGATCCTCTTGTCATACCTACTTGTGTCTGCATAGTCACGGACGACTTGTGCACAAGTCTTAGCATTTCCTCGAAACGGCTTTCCGGGGCACTGGAACTATATCGATCCGGAGGGAAATAATTGATTCGTGCTAGTCACGATGCATTGCGGGACCTTCAGCGGGGCTTGATTCCCGGGCTGATAGGGCGCGCCGCAATGCTTGAGATATGTCCTGTATGGCTTTGCCAGTAACTTCATATAGATAAGAGATGGTATGCTTTTCTTTTGTTGGTTTGGCTTTCGTGTAGGCGTAGCTACCTTGCCTCGGCAAGAGTGTGCACTCGAGTTTGGGATATAAACTTTGGTTGATGATGGATATTTGAGGCTTGGGAATGGTTCGATAAGTTATCGTACGAACGATGATTTGAGTAGGATGGGTTGCGTGCTAGTATCCTTCGGGTCGGTTATATAAATGCTTGTCGTTTGGTTTAAGATTGAATGCTTGCATGCGTAAACTGCTTTACAGCTTTCCTTAACATGTCATTCATATGCCATGAAACGAATCTAGGATTCAACTAGAAAGATCACCATATAACTGTTTGTATTCACTATTTTACTTAGTGTCGGCTTAGACAAGTGGGTTACCCTGCTCACCAGTACGGTTGTGTACTGACCCACATTTGTGGGCAATATTTCAGGTACGCAGGCGTAGTGGCGCTGCTTGGATATACGGGACAAGATGTATGAACTGTAAGTACATTTGTGGGCTAAAGAAAAGAGCAAGAGCATTTCATCGTCTCCGTGGCATCGCCTTTGTGGCATTGCCTTCGGGGCATATCATTTGGACCCTATCGTGAGCTTCGCTGCTTATACTCTGATGTGTGCTTGGTACACAAAACAACTTCCGCTGTAACTTGGTTATTTCGATGATAACTTTGGTGTATAACAATATCGCCTTGTACGAGCGCAACTCCAGGCTCGTACGGCATCACGTCCCGAAGAGAACGATTATCCCGCGGGAGAGCTGCAACGTGGTGATTTTACGTTCAGCGGAAACTATTGAGCTTGCGGGAGATTGGGGTGTGACAGGCCTCCCCACCAGTGCATTCAATGTACTGATACCCAAACAGTCTGTATGCAGGGTGCAGGGAAAACTCGTACTGATTCGGAGATGGCTTAACACAATTAGGCGCCGGACTGCACTTGGCATCTTGGAGCGTGGCGCACGGACCTGGAGCTCACATATATGAGACATAATGTATGGGATCATCATCATCCTGATCGTTTGTATCGGTTCTAAGCCTAAGGGCATATTCATTGTAAGAGAGAGAGAGAGAGCATGAACGACTTGTAATCTCGGCCTAGCGCCGCTTGTAATATTTACTTCATATCAATAAAGAGCTTAATTTGGATTCAATACTTGTGTTTATTTTATGTTTCTGCTATGACGACTCTGAGAACTAGTTATCAACGGCCGTTTCAGTATTTGCCTTGCGCGGGCGCAACCTTAGGCTCGTGCGGTATCGCGTCCCAAAGAAAACGTACGTCCTGCGGGAGCGCTAGCGCGGTGATTCGCGCCCAGCGGGGACGGCCGATTCCTGCGGGAGATCGGGGCGTGACATATTAGTATCATAGCACGGCTTTACGTCCTTGGAATTTGTTTCTATTCTCTCAGTTTGAACTTGTGTATTGAAGAAGTGGCAGATGCTCTCTCTCGATGCTTCGATGGATGTTCCATACAATAAGTCTAAATATTTTCGAAAAGTGCATGTGAATCATACGATTGCTTGAACGGAATTATGATGCGAGGGCTTTTGTCCCAACCTATGAAAGACATTGTAAGAGTAGACTCGTGTTATAATCAGCAAGTTATATGTCTATATGAAAACACCAAGCGAGTAGAGTGCGAGATAAGAATATCGTTCAGACAGTTGTCTATGCACATAGCCTTTTCGCCAAGTTGTGTTGGGTATCGTGCGCCAAGACCCTTGGTGCTAGTGAGTTGCAGTAAAATTTGGGTATTGTTTGGATAAGAATAAAGTTGGACTTAGGAGAAAAATCGATAGAGACGTTATCGGAGTGCCGCTAAGGCGAATAATGGGAATCGTGTATGAATTTTCAGATATAGTTGGACAGTTATTCATAGCAATAAGTTATGATACAAAACATAGTTTGTATGGAGGACTATTAATAGGGGTACATACGAGCCTAAGATCGTTAAGACGATAAATAGGGATCATGCTGGAGTTATAAGGAACGAATTGGGTATATAAGTGAAGGATGCTAACACGATTCCAGAGTTAACAGGATGACTCGATTCTTGAGTGGTGTATACGATAGTCCCCTGTTCGAATAATGCGAATCGAGGATATAATGAGTTATAAAGATTCATAGAGTATATCTCGAACCATGAGTTGTGTATTGGTCGGCTTAATGCTCGAACGATATTTTGTATCAGAAGATACAAATCAAATATGGTTTACGTGGATGACTTTAAACGAGATAGATGTATATAAGACTAAGAGTACTAGGCGATGCTTAAGTAAAGTGCAGGAATTCTAGGAACGACTTGGCGAATATTCTAGCAATTGATGCGAACCTCAAACTGAGGATTTGATTTGGGTGATTCAATTCTGAGTGGTGTATGGATCACTTAGAAATGTTCGAACGAATCGTGCATTCTGGAGTATTAAGCGAGTCTAGCGGCAAGCGACGAGATTGGGTAAAGCCTTAGTATAAATAAATAATGCCTAGCAAGTAAGCGAACTCGAAGGAAGCATGCAAGATTTGGTTTGAACGAGTTAGAATGAGTTGGAATAAGGGATAAGGTTTACATCGAATAGGAATTCAGGACAATTGAAATTGATATCATGGTCGGGAAAACTTAGAGGATTGTATGAGCGACTTTGAGTTGAAGCAAGCGAATTATAACTTTAGTTGAGATGGAATAAACGGGAATGCGATCGGAGTTAGTAGAATTGAAAATAATGGCGCGAACGAATGATAGCGTGCATGGAAAATTTAGATTTGAGTAGGATATTGCTCGATAGAGTTCGGCTTGAGTACGAACGCGATGATTTCAAATTTGGGAGATTTTAGACCATAACAATGGTTGGAAGATAGTATGGATTGATACAAGTTAGTAAAATTATTATGATTTTGAGGATAGAGATAAGCGATAACAGATTGGACTTGGAGTTTGGAAGAATGATCTTGAAATCAAGTTTGGAAAGATAACATTTGAAATCAGTCCCAGCGAGAACGATTATCCTGCGGGAGTGTCGGTGTGGTGATTTCACGTACGACAAGGATAATCGAACTCAAGGGAACATGTTCGGTGATTATTTTAAACGAACTCGATGAAAGGAACGTATCAAAATGGGATAAACTTTGAGTTTGGGATTTGAACTTAGTTGTTTGAGTAATGCTAGAACATTAAGTTGGACGGTTTGGCTAGGCGAACTTTGATTGCGGTAAGAACGGTTGTTAGGAGAACATGGCTTGATGGACCAATATACAACTTGGGATGAAACGAAAGGTAATGATAAGGTGTCTGTTCGTTCGATGATAACCATAACGATTGACCTTCTTGTCTTGTACGAGTATAACTTCTTATTTGCACATGCGTCACGTCCGGATTAGGACAATCATTTTGTGGGAGCGTTGGCGTGGCGATATCACGTCCGACGGGGATGATTGAACTTGCGGGAGACTGTAACATGACAATTGAAGGATCATTTTGACTTATGGTTTGACATGATAAGATAATTTGTAGAATATAAGTGAATCAAAGGTATTTTGGAGGAGTTAGTCTAGAATATGAAATAAGATGTGTGGGATGGTTTCATGAACGGAATAAGCAGATCGAGTTGGATGACTTAGAGTTTATGATATACATCGATGATCTAGAATGGGATTGTGACTCAGTAGTCCAGGTTTAGAAAGGGATAGATAGGTAGATTCTATCAAACTTGATGGAAGAGATAGTGTGTGCAAATTGGTAGGTTGGACCAGCAACGTGGACATATTGTGGATTCGGTTGAACGAACATGTTGAGGTGATAGGATGATCTGTGCTCAATGTTTAGAAATCTGAGTGAAACAAGCTTGGGTAGAATACCCGTGTAAAAGAATAATGGTTTGACCTTAGGGTATTTGGGGCGAGCTTCGTGCAACGAGATTGCACGATGAGTCACAAACTCGAACTGTACCTATGACCTTGTGAGCTGACCTAGTGGCTAGGCAGACGATCCTATGCCTTGAGTTAAACTGGAGTGGCTGACTTCAGAGTATCATTCTGGAAAATAATAGAATTGGGACAACGAGATTTAGAGTTAGGACTTGACACTGAGAGTGTATACTAGCGACATTGGCGTTAAAATGAACGCAATGCGAGATAGGATTTGGGTAAAAATTAATTTGGTTGGATAGGTTATGCAACAATGAAGGATAAGACGGTATTAGAGAATTGTCGGACGGAACTCTCACGATTAGAATTGGTGATATTGAAGATAAGTTGGCGTAATGAGTTAGATCGTTGCTTGGAAGATGTGCGTTGCTACTAGTAATGCTAAACTTGAATTTGGGTGAGATTGGAGTAGACGATAACTAAATCGAACCAGAGTTCGGTTATTCGTATAGCAGAACGATCGGCGATTCAAATTTTTTTTACGAGTAGCTTGTCCGACTTAGCTGTCACTAAGCTTGGTTGAAATACACATATTTGGGGGACGCCTTGAATATGGGTACGATCCAGACTTAGCGATATGCATAACTCGGATGCAGCTGCAAATGAAAATGTTCAAATTTGCATGGATGAGTATGGAGACTGAAATAAGTTAGCCTCAACCTAAACTCTCATAAAGGAAAGATTATAACGTTCCCCCATGCTACCGAGATAGTTCTGCGCTAAGGAGCAATAAGAGACCGAGTCAAAAAAAAATGTAGGCGATTGGGTACAATTTACTTAGCGAGATTTGACGGTAATTCAAAGAGATATTGATGTAAACGAGATTGGAAAATTAGCTGAGATTCTAACTTTTGGGTTTAGGCGTAACGATGGGTTTCGATAGGCGACATCAAGTAAACTGTCAAATGTGTTTGGATGCGTTTGGTTTCTATGGAGATAATATAACAAGTTGGGCAAGTCCACCCAATTATGAGTTTTAAGTGCCTATTGAGTTGTAGAATACCCTGTCCTTGAGTAATACAGCCCTGCACCAGGCGCAGTAAATTTTGAGTCTGGAGTGCAAAGATTAAGTTGAGTATAGTTTGATAGCATTGAACGATAGAGTCGTTCGATGAGAATTGGCTAAACATTTGCGTAACTCATGGTGAGAAAATGAATGAATATAGTATTAAAATAGTCCTTGGAAGTTAAACAAGATATATAGAGTTTGGAATAGAAGTTGTGTGATTAATATGAGTTTCGCTCAGGAAGTCTCGAGGACGAGACTTGTTCTGAGTGGTGTATAATGTAACGACCCGCTCCGCGGAAACCGGAGGGCCGATTCAAACGGCACAAGTGTAGCGAACCAACCCGCCTTGCTCAACGAGATGGCTCGCTGGATGCAAAGGCATTCATACTTGGATCTTCAAATGGAGTCAGACTTAGGCTTTCAGAGGCGCGCTTGGAGTCTCGCTCGACCGATGTGATTCATCGCTAAGGTGGGTAACCCCGGTGAACCTGTCTCTACTTAGCTGCACACTAAGAAAATAAATGTTACATGCTAGTTTTTAGGCGATAACCTTTGCATGCTATTAAAAGAGGTGAACGCGCATAGCTAAGGAGATAACCCCGCCTTATCATTGTATAGAATATGGAGATCTTACTTGCTATTTGCGTAGTCGGGATTATTGAGTTAGAATGTAATAGCTTCTTACATATATGCCACAAAGTAGTGTGAGTCCATACTGAGGCGTTGCACCGCACGGAACATGACATGGGATAGAGAAAAGTCATGTTGCATGCATAGACGAGGAAGGCTATCAAGTAGTCATTCCGAGTCAGGAGATGGAAAGAAAGGAAGGTACTCGTGATATGCAGATCACCGAGGCAGTCCCTAATCAGGGAGCTGCGTAAAGAAAAAAAGATCCGAGTGTAGTCCTCGGCTAGGATTGGAAGTGGGGGGGGGGGGGTAGTTGCATGGTCACGGACAACTGGTTGCGCACCAGGTAGAGAGAGTCCTCGACACGATTGCTGAGGCATCCAAATCGTGTTGGCCCGGGAGGACAGTGCCAGTGTAGTCCTGGTAAATATACTAGTTGTTGACTAGCGGGCGAGAACGGGACATCCAGCAAGGCTTGCTACCGACCTGGATGGGCGCCGACTTGTCAGACGGTTGAGAGGCCCAGCAAGGCTAGCAACCGAGTTGGGAAGACAACCGTCCATCGCAGATTATATCCATTATGGCTAACAGAGCCAGTGACCTTCATATAGATAAGTCATGTTTGCATAGCGGCTATCCGCATTCAGAAGAGAAGTAACGGGAAGGAGTGCGTTTGCACGATATTTTGCATAATTAGAATGGATGCACGGTATCACGCATAGTTCTAGTAAAATAGGCTTTGAGGCAGAGACACGACATAATACTTGGACTTCATAAATATTCTTTATTATATAATAGATCATTGTTATATTGTGCTTATAACAGGGAAGGCTGAATGGTAAGAAATGGTAAGATAAACTCAATTGTTCATTATTATGACACTTTTGAGCTAACACGGAGATTACTTTCTTTATATTGCCATGTAACTGATCCTAAGGCAAAGGAAAAAAAGACAACAAAATCAGTCGGTGCACATAACTAATGAACGTGCTTGTTTTATGGCATGGGCGAGATGCCTCCCCACCAGTGCATTCAATGTACTGATACCCAAACAGTCTGCATGCAGGGTGCATGGGAAACTCGTACGGATTCGGAGATCGCTTAACGCAATTAGGCGCCGGACCGCACTTGGCGTCTTGGAGCATGGCGCACGGACCTGGAGCTCACATATATGAGACATAATGTATGGGATCATCATCATCCTGATCATTTGTATCAGTTCTAAGCCTAAGGGCATATTCATTGTAAGAGAGAGAGAGAGAGAGAGAGCATGAAGGACTTGTAATCTCGGCCTAGCGCCGCTTGTAATCTTTACTTCATATCAATAAAGAGCTTGATTTGGATTCAATACTTGTGTTCATTTTATGTTTCCGCTATGACGACTCTGAGAACTAGTTATCAACGGCCATTTCGGTATTTGCCTTGCGCGGGCGCAACCCCAGGCTCGCGCGGTATCGCGTCCCGAAGGAAACGTACATCCTGCGGGAGCGCTAGCGCGGTGATTCGTGCCCAGCGGGGACGGCCGATTCTTGCGGGAGATCGGGGCGTGACATATTGGTATCATAGCACGGCTTTACGTCCTTGGAATTTGTTTCTATTCTCTCAGTTTGAACTTGTGTATTAAAGAAGTGGCAGATGCTCTCTCTCGATGCTTCGATGGATGTTCCATACAATAAGTCTAAATATTTTGAAAAGTGCATGTGAATCATACGATTGCTTGAACAGAATTATGATGCGAGGGCTTTTGTCCCAACCTATGAAAGATATTGTGAGAGTAGACTCGTGTTATAATCGGCAAGTTATATGTCTATATGAAAACACCAAGCGAGTAGAGTGCGAGATAAGAATATTGTTCAGACAGTTGTCTATGCACATAGCCTTTTGGCCAAGTTGTGTTGGGTATCGTGCGCCAAGACCCTTGGTGCTAGTGAGTTACAGTAAAATTTGGGTATTGTTTGGATAAGAATAAAGTTGGACTTAGGAGGGAAATCGATAGAGACGTTATCGGAGTGCCGCTAAGGCGAATAATGGGAATCGTGTATGAATTTTCAGATATAGTTGGACAGTTATTCATAGCAATAAGTTATGATACAAAACATAGTTTGTATGGAGGACTATCGATAGGGGTACATACGAGCCTAAGATCGTTAAGACGACAAATATGGATCATGCTGGAGTTATAAGGAACTAATTGGGTATAGGAGTGAAGGATGCTAACGTAATTCCGGAGTTAACAGGATGACTCGATTCTTGAGTAGTGTATACGATAGTCCCTTGTTCGAATAAGGCGAATCGAGGATATAATGAGTTATAAAGATTCATAGAGTATATCTCGAACCATGAGTGGTGTATTGGTCGGCTTAATGCTCGAACGATATTTTGTATCAGAAAATACAAATCAAATATACGTGTGTCACGAGCACCACCCTCGGCCACTTCCACCACCACCGACAGCACCACTACCAATAGCACCTTAACTACCACCCTCACACCGCCGAGTACCACCCACACCACCAACGTGTCTCACGAGCACCACCCCCGCGGTCAATTTCGTCACTGACCGAAGCCTCAACACCGCCGCTGCCATCACCCGCAGCCACCTGGGTAACTTTTCCTCCTTTGCCATTATTGTGTAGTTATTTATGTGTTAAGAGAAACTCTAGTTAGGATTTAGGGTTCCCTGAGGAATACCTATATTTAGTTTAATGGCTTTTGTTTGGCATTATATATATATATATATATATATATATATATATATATATATATATATATATATATATATATATATATATGTAAAAATGCATAGTTTAATATCAATTGTTTGAGGTTATATATATACGTGAAATGCATACGATGGAGGTGTTGTTCCAATAAATTTTGGTGCATTAGTTTGATGATATGATTGAGGATATTATATGTAAATGTTATGCGTATTTAGGTGTGACAACTAAATTAGGTTTATGCATTTATGTCTATGATTACAGGAATGGTATAGTCGAGGATGAATATTATACATAGATGACTGAAATCATTCTTGATGAACATTAGGGTTGAAGATATTATTTATGGAAGTTATGCTATTTGTTGATTCAAATTTAATGCAATGTTTCCCTAGTCAACTTGGGTCAACCCCCTAGTCAGTACCTTAGACGTGAGTTTTGTAACTAAGACAGAAACCTATGTTAGTCATGGTATCATCTCTTATTTAGATAGTTTCGAGCTAGATTATTAATTTTATATATAATCTCTAGGTACTTTGGGATCCTCGGACTTGGATGTTGTACCGGAGCCCCGCCTTCAGCATTCAAATCCAGGCAAGTGTACCTTTCCATTATGTATCTCTATTTTAGATTCACTGTTTATTCTATCTATCAATATGTGCGCTTTGGATTGGAATCGTTACTTAGCGTCCGGATCATATCCAGGTGTAGACGTTCATCAGTAACGTCTAGATCGATTAATAGATGTTCTTGATACCTTGATGTACCTATTTGGTTACATCGGAACCCTAGGACACAATCAGACACTGTCATCGTACCAGACTTCTCGTATCCTGATAGTGTCAGCATGACCAAAATCTGTGATGACTTTAGGATCGTGATTGTTGCTAGTTACTTCAGTATGGAGAGACTGTTAGATAGAGGTTCAGGCTCAGCGAGCAGCGGATCCGTCTCGTTGACCGTATTGAGAGGGGAAGACAGTTATTAGACGATTGGGCTACTTTGCACGTGTTATATATATATATATATATATATATATATAGAGAGAGAGAGAGAGAGAGAGAGAGATCATGTATCCGGAGTCGTAGTATTACATGTGTGAGTCTATGCTTGGAGCTACGGTATGCACCGTGTGTCTCTGTGCCTCAGAGCTACGGATTAATATTTGGAAAGCCCACATGTCGAATATTGTCTTCAAAGTTGTGTCTCACTTAGGTGGTTATTCTAGATTACACCGGCATATCACATGTTTCCTTTTTGTTTTACTATGGCATACTGTTTTTGTACCTTGTTACATTCCTCTGAGGACCTGGCTCCCTTCTCGGCATAGGCGAGGAGGACTACCCGGAGGAGTACGGACCGTGCGTATATCCAGGAGCAGGACTTATTACAGAGGACGAGATCCTTCCCGAGGACTTCGCTTGATCACTGGTAGTAACTTCACCCTGGGTCCGGTATCATTATATAGTTTACATATATCGGCCCTAGTTATCTTACTGCTTCCTTTCATTCAGTATTTGTGTTAGCGGGTTTATTCTCGTATGACTCTATTCATATTATATTATGATACATTTCCAGTCTTATTTTCTTTTTGCACATTAGTAGACTTGATTTCTCTATGTGTTCCATATTCATATGTCTGTGGATGAGATTTAGTTACACTGTTTATGTTATATATGTTGGGTTATATCATTGTACTTTATAACTTAGGTGCACTCCGTCGGGTCCATTAGATTAGGATGCCCGTCGAAGTGTACCCGTTTGCCAATGCTACATAGCTCAGTTCCTTATATTTGGAACTGGGACGTGACATAGTTTTTGTGGTGGCTCATACAGGTCCGAATTAAATCGTCTTGGTTACCTGACTGTGCCAAGCGAGCCTGCAATTAGAAATAGATATTAGGATCTCATCTACATGCTTGAGTACTTCACATAACACCTCAATTTTGATTTTATTTTGCTAATTTGCATCATGTTTCATTCCTAAACGCTGATCTTAAATATGACTTTTGCAGAGTTATGAATCTTCGTAGCGGACGTGTCGCGCAGCCGGGCGATGTCCCCCGTGACGCAGGGTCATCTAGGGAACCGACACTGGGGCATATTCTTCTGTTGACCCCAGCTCCCCAGGAACAGTCATCTGGGTAGTCAGAGGTGCCTCTAGATGGGCACCAGTCACCGCACCAGGCAGGTCATAAGGGCCAGAGGATCGCAAGACTAGAGGAGCAATAGTTGCCCCCACCACCTCCATTTCCCCCACAGATGCCATACATGCCTTTTCCACCAGGGCAACCCATGGACAGGCCGCAGATGTTCCAGATGGACTATGCTATGATACAGGCCCAGCAGCAGGCTCAGCAGCAGGCCCAGCAGCAGGCTCAGCAACAGGCCCAACAACGCCAGACTGAGACCTTGAGAGAGAGAGAGTATTATGACGGCTTTGGGGCATACCTCACCACCAGCTCGTCAGTCAATGATGGGGTCTGTCATAGACTTCCGTCATATGATACCACTTCCATTTTCTAGCACGGAGGAGCCGACGAAGGTAAACGCATGGCTTACCAACATTCAATACCAGTTGGAGGCCACCGATCTTTCGAGGCATAGATGGATGACCACTGTCAGGATGCAGCTTACCTGCAACGCTCATCACTGGTGGCTTTCAGAGGAGGAGCGTTTAAGGCCCGATCGGGTCACTTGGGAGGAGTTCTTTAGGCTCTTCCTGTCATGCGGGGCCGGGGCATGACATAATCGTATCAGAGCCACGATTGGGTCCTCAGTCCCGTTGAATGGTGGCTCTGATACCATTATGTCATGCCCCGGCCCCTCGGGGGCCGGGGCATGACATAAAACATTGAGATCAGCATATAGCGAGGAATCGATAGTCGTCTCCCGGGCGTGACCCTTCCGGAAGATATTTATTCCTTCCATCGCAAGGAGGATCAGAGAAATGTCCCCTGGTACCGCAGCTGCAGAGAGTAGCACCCTTGTAGGGACCAGTGATTCCCACTTGCCATTACTGCGGCAAGAGGGGAAACTTGTTAAGGGATTGTCGATGGAGGTTGGGAGTATGCCTGAGATATGGATCTGACCAGCATGCAGTCCAGGATTGCCTAGACCAGAGGACTCCAGTACCGATGGTTCATCGACTAGCCTTACCAGCACCGAGGCCCTACCAACATCCTCCCGAAAATTAGATTATGCCACTCTTGGCCCCACATGCAATTCATTTTCAGCAGGCACGACAGCAGCCGAGGGCACCAGCACCAGGACAGGGCCAGGCCTTTGCGATAACCATTGAGGAGGCAGAGACATCTGGAGAGGTGATCGCAGGTACTATCTTAGTAGCTTTATTACCAGCAGTAATATTATTTGATTCTGGTGCCACACACTCTTTCATTGCTGTTAGTTTTGTGGCCACCCATAGAATAGCAATTGCACCCCTTCCGAAGATTAAGAGGATTCTTACGGAAGGAGGAATAGTACCAGTTAGTGACACTTGTAGATCTTGTTTAGTAGTTGTTTGCAGGCGAGAGATGCGTGCCCGATTTCTAGTCTTCTCTATGCCATACTATGACATTATCCTAGGCATAGATTGGTTGAGCCAATACAATGCGATGCTAGATTGCCGATGTGGTTGTGTTATATTTAGACCACCAGATCACCCTGAGTTTGAGTTTCTTCGGGGAGCCCGAGAGCATGGTGTCCAACCTACCTTAGTGGCACACATTGCAGAAGGTGAACCGGTGTACCCTCGTATTATATCAGAGTTTGAGGATGTGTTTCCAGAGGATCTTCTAGGCCTTCCACCTGACAGAGAGATAGTGTTTACTATAAAGTTGACTCCCGGAGCCGATCCAGTTACTTTCTCCGTCTACAGACTAATACCGAAAGAGTTGGTTGAGTTGAAGGTCCAGGTAGATGATCTCTTAGACAAGGGTTTCATTCGGGCTAGTATTTCTCCATAGGGAGCACCATCTTATTTGTGCCGAAGAAGGACGGGACGGTATGTTTGTGTATCAATTACAGGATGCTAAATATTGTAACGATAAAGAACAAGTATCCTTTGTCGCGCATCGATGATTTATTTGACCAGCTGAGTAGCCTATGTGTATTCTCGAAGATCGATCTCAGATCCGGCTATCATCAGATCAAGGTGAGAAATGAGGACATTCCAAAGCCAGCTTTTCAGACGAAGTATGGGCACTATGAGTTTCTAGTCATGCCGTTTGGTTTAACCAACGCGCTAGCAGTATTTATGAGCCTGATGAACAAGGTTTTCCACCAGTACTTGGATAAGTTCGTGGTGGTATATTCTAAGAGCCAGGAGGAGCACGAGGAGCATCTCAGGATCGCGTTGGAGATGCTGAGGCATGAGAGGTTGTATGCCAAGCTCAGCAAGTACGAGTTCTGCTTGGATAGGGTACAATTCCTGGGTCACATAATTACTGGATATGGACTATCAGTTGACCCAGAGAAGATCGTCGTAGTGGAGACGTGGCCTGCCCCTTCATCAGTTACGGAGGTTATAAGTTTTCTCGAACTTGTCGAATATTATCCGAGGTTCATGGAAAACTTCTCAAGGATCGATGCGCCTATGACGCGGTTGACGCATAAATACGAGTAGTTTATCTGGACAGAGGAGTGTCAGACGGCTTTCGATGAGCTGAAGAAGCGTTTGACGACAACACCGATCTTGACACTTCTTTCTGGATCTGGAGGATTTGTGGTGTTAGCGATGTGTCTGGGAGCGGACTATGTCACTACCATATTTTATATTAGGGGTATTTTTTTCCTTTTCATAATTAATGTGTAAATTATTGCATGATATTTAATTATATTTGAATTGCTGTGATTTTATTTGATTGTTGCACTTTATCGTTGTTTCGATAATTAGAGCACAACACCAGCCATTGTCTTCCAACAGATTTTACACCCTTGTCCTAGACGTGCCAGACTGTTATTTTGATCTTTGTGTGACTCATAACCATGCCTTGTAGTGCTTCATTTTAGTCGCACAACATTCGTCGCGAACCGATTGTATTAGTTCTATATAAATCAAATCTTGTATCCTTGTGTGTTCCAATCAAAATTGGACACACAATCTCGATCCATTTTGAGCAACCCAAATTAGGGTAATATTCTATTCTAGGTCTACTTCATTCATGACACTTGTGTCCCACTTAAATTCAGTCCCTTGTACTTCTAATTAATTTTAGAACACATATTGCATTTATTTCAATCAATTAAAACCATAATCCTAACTTTGTGTAATTTCTAATTATTGGGCACTTTTGTGCACAAGTGCATTAAGGTGTCCATCCCGTTGGACACGACACATAAGTAAACTCATTTTTCCCTTCATGTATATTTTCCATAATTTTTAGGAGTGTGTAATTTAACATCAACCTCCTTGAACCATGGCCTTCAAAACCTTGAACCAATACAATTCTAGCAATTTCATTTGAACCCATTCGAATCCTAGCCATTGAAATATCCATGGCAAGGCCCAATCCCAAGAGGGCTTTGACCAAGCCTAATTCTAGGTCAACCCAAAGTCTACAACACAAATATATATAATATATCTTTTCCTTTACTTTTCTTTTCCTTCTAAACCTAACCTAGCTACAGCCGAACCCCTCCCCCTTACTTTTCATCACCACCTTCATCATCTGTTCACCCATCACGCTGTCGACCTTAACCTCGCCGGGACGAACCCCCTCGTCGCCATCACCGTTCACATCTCCACACGAACCCGCTGAAGTCGACGCTGAAGTCGACGAACCCGCTGAAGTCGACGAACCCGCTGAACCGAAGACCCGCCCGACTTCGACGTCAAACCTGCTGCACAGTGCCCGAACGCCGGAGGACTCGCCAACCCGCCTGTGCTCGACCCGAGACCGCTGAACCCGACTGTGCTCGACCGGAGACCGCTGAACTCGACTGTGCTCGACCGGAGCACCCCGTCCGCCTGCCTCGACTCACCGCCTGACCCGCTGCTCAATACCTGCTGTTAACCCTTCGATGAACTGAACCGAGCACTCTGTGATGACCTCGACGCACACGACTCATCCCACGTGTCGTGCCTCGATCCCGAAAGGGTCAATCGTCCTCGCTGGATCCTTCACGGAACTGATTCGTCCTCGCTGGGGCGTGATGCCGTACGAGCCTGGAGTTGCGCTCGTACAAGGCAAGAACTTGCAGTTATAGGAACCCATTTTGAAACATAATTTAGAAAACATATTCACAGAGATTTGAACACAAGTGCAGGAAGAAACATGCTTTTTCATTGATAATTCAGAGTAATTTACATAGAGTTTACATTGATGCGCCTCTCGGCTACTTGATTTGCATTACAAAAAGATAACTCAAAAGGCAGGGCGCGCTCCATCAGATAGTCCACGTCGTTCATACATTACGCCCTTGTATAGGTTGAAAGTCCAAGCCTCCAAAATGATCTGACTCCAACTATACTTCAAAATAGAGGTGCTCCTAACGCCTCCTCGTCTATCCACTAGCGTTGCACCGTCTGAGTGCCTGAAATAGTTGCCCACAACGTGGGTCAGTACTCAACTTGTACTGGTGAGCGGGATGAACCCACTCGACTAAATCGACACTAGCTTATTAGGGGCGAGCATGCATTAAGATGACTTCTATAAAGAAGCAAGTGAATTCAATTCATATCAGTTGCATATTTTGATAGGAATGAAAATATCATTGAATCCAACCAGTGCATCGATTACTTACTCAACCGATGCACGCCTTCCCTGCAACGAAATACAAGTATACTTACCATCTGCACAAGACAATAAATTAGCATGTGTTCTATTCTATGCGGCATTGGTGTGATCGACACCTTAGGGACATATTTCAAGCATTAGCGGCACGACCTATCAGCCCGGGTAGCAAGCCCTGCTGGAGGTCCCGCAATGCATCGTGACGAGCACGAATCAAATATTTCCCTCCGGATCGATACGGTTCCAGTACCCCGGAAAGCCGTTTCGAGGAAATGCTAAACCTTGTGCACAAGTTGTCCCAGACTATGCAAATACATGAACAATTTATATTATCATACAATGTATCGAAATAAACAAAGAAGTAAAGCAGCAAGATATATCTCATGCAATAGTTCATATTTTCTCAACGCGGTATTCCAATTTTGGTATCCCATAGGTCCAAACTCCGTCCGAGGCACTAGGCCGCCACCAACAACCAATTCCCTTTATAATCAACTCAAGTTATAAGGTGCAAGCATATAGTAAATTTAGTCTACAAATCCCATGTTCCTTTCTTAGTGGCTGGCATACATTGTGGCAAGGATTTCCTAGGCGTCCAACCGGGCATCATCGAGTGAACGTTTGAAACATTAGAGATGTGGGCGTGAAGAAGTAGGAAAGAAGGGTCCAAACCACTTACTGGTTAAGGAAAAGGTAGCTGAAACACGAATCCCGCCTAGCGATGATCTAACGTCAGTTACGCGGACCTGCACAGCACGAGCACCAATTAGAATTCTTGCCTATCCTTCCTTGCCGAACTCCCCAAGAATTAAAGCTCCAAACGATAAAACCAGCAGCGAAAACCAAGCAAATCGAAAGCAACACCAAATCAAAATCCCAAAGCGGCAATCAAGAAAACCAAGCAACCAAACACGAAAACTATTGGACTCGTTTCAATAGAGGCCTTTCCATGAGTTGGAAAGGATCATCGCATTTCGTCCGTGGCAAAAAGATGCCAAAGATCTAAGCTACGACTCAGACGGACTAGCCACAAGCCTAATTACGTAGTGCACATCCCGGTCGGATCGGGATTTGAGGCACTACATAATATACCACTAAGAAAAAGTTTCGACCCAAAACTTAAGAACAAGGCCGACCCGAAACTTAAGAACAAGGCCCTACCTCCGACTGAATGAACAATGAAGGATACTTCTCCTTCATCTCTGTTTCCATCTCCCATGTTGATTCCCCAACTGAATGGTTTCGCCACAGCACGCGAACCAAGGACATCGTACGGTTGCGAAGTACTTTTTCCTTACGATCCAGAATCTGTGCCGGCTCCTCTTAGTATGACAAATCCGTGCGCAATTCTAATTGTTCGAAGCTAACCACATGACTAGGGTCATGCACATACTTTCGAAGTTGAGAAACGTGGAATACGTCATACACTTCTGCCAAGGCGGGAGGCAGTACAATCCGGTACGCCACAGCTGCCATTCGTTCCAGTATCTCAAAGGGGCCGACAAACCTTGGACTCAGTTTGCCTTTCACGCCGAAACGCATCACCACACGCATCGGCGTCACTTTCAAGAAGACATGATCCCCGACCAAGAATTCCAAAGGCCTTCTATGTGCATCAGTATAACTTTTTTGTCGGCTCTGTGTTGTGCGGAGTCTTTCCCGAATCAAGCGAACTTTCTCAACTGCCTGCTCTACCAGCTCTGGCCCGAGTACCTGCCGCTCGCCGACTTCATCCCAATAGATTAGAGATCGATACTTGCGCCCAAATAGTACTTCGTACGGTGCCATCTGGATGCTCGATTGGTAGCTGTTGTTGTACGCAAACTCTGCCAATGGAAGATGCGTGTCCCAACTAGTCTTTAAATCGATAGCACACAGCCATAACATATCTTCAAGTATCTGATTTGTCCTCTCTGTCTGTCCGTCAGTCTGTGGGTGATATGCGATACTGAACTGTAGCTTGGTCCCCAAAGCAGCCTGTAGACTAGTCCAGAAACGAGATAAGAAGCGTCTGTCACGGTCAGAGACGATTGAGGCAGGTACTCCGTGTAATCGGACAATCTCATCTATGTAAATTTGTGCTAACCAATCGACGCTCCAAGTAACTTTTATGGGAAGAAAGTGGGCTGATTTGGTCAAACGATCAACTATGACCCAAATCGCATCATGCCCCCGTGGCGTCTTCAGAAATCCCACAATAAAATCCATAGTGATGTTGTCCCATTTCCACTCGGGAATAGCGAGGTTCTGGAGCTCCCCGCCGGGCCTCTGATGTTCAGCTTTAACCTGTTGACAGGCCATGCACTGTGACACAAAGGTCGCCACATCTCACTTCATACCGTGCCACCAGAAGGTCCCGCGCAAGTCCTTGTACATCTTAATGCTCCCCGGATGTAAAGAATACTTCGCGTAGTGTGCTTCTGCCATAATTTTCCTTCGGAGTTCTGGGTCGCTAGGAACACATAGCCTTCCTTTCATCTGTAAGGCCCCATCTTCGCCTGCCACAAAGTTAGACATCTTCCCCGCCGAGATCAGTCCGCGTACTTTCGCTAAGAACTGATCGCCCTCCTGAGCTGATTTGATTCTACCACGTAAACCCATTTCAAGATGGAGTGGTGCCAGCTGCACCCCTTGATGCCGAACTCGAAACTCGATGCCCATCGCCTCAAGATCTCGAAGTAAACGGTTGTTTATAGATAACAAGCCCACGTGTTTTCGACTCAGAGCATCAGCAACGACGTTTCCCTTGCCCGGTGTATACGCGATCGTTAGGTCGTAGTCCTTAATAAGTTCTAGCCAATGTCGCTGTCGGATGTTCAATTCCTACTGGGTGAATAGGTACTTGAGGCTCTTGTGATCCGTAAAGATTTTACAAGCAACACCATAAAGATAATGCCTCCACAACTTCAGTGCAAACACAATTGCCGCCAATTCCAGATCATGCGTCGGGTAGTTTTTCTCGTGCGACTTCAGTTGCCTGGAGGCGTACGATATTACCTTGTCCCTCTGCATGAGCACACACCCTAAGCTGAGTCTTGAAGCGTCGCTGTATATCTGAAACTCTTCTACCCCATCTGGAAGTGCAAGAATCGGAGCTGAAACAAGACGCCGCTTAAGTTCCCGAAAGCTGGCTTCGCAGTCATCACCCCATTCGTATGCAATCCCTTTCTGAGTAAGGCGAGTCATAGGCGAGGCCAGTTTAGAAAAATCCTTCATGAACCTACGGTTGTATCCCGCTAGGCCCAGAAAGCTTCGAACTTCGCTGGCTGACGTAGGTTGTTTCCAGTCCACCACCGCCTCTATTTTCTTCGGGTCTACGGCGATGCCTTCGGCCGAGATGACATGACCAAGGAACGCCACGCTGTTCAACCAGAACTCACACATGCTGAGCTTAGCGAACAACTGATGGTCTCATAATATCTGCAGCACGATCTTCAGGTGTTCCTTGTGCTCCGCCTCATTCTTGGAATAGATTAGTATGTCGTCTATGAAGACGACCACAAACTTATCCACAAACGGCCAAAACACGCGGTTTATCAGATCCATGAAAGCTGTAGGGGCGTTCGTCAAACCGAACGACATCACGAGGAACTCATAGTGTCTGTAACGGGTTCTAAAAGCAGATTTTTGAATATCCTCTGATTTGATTTTCAACTGGTGATACCCTGACCTGAGATCAACTTTAGAGAAAACTGTTGCACCTTGCAGCTGATCAAACAAGTCATCTATCCTTGGCAATGGGTACTGATTCCATACGGTCGCCTTATTCAGCTCTCGGTAGTCAATACACAGCCGCATGGATCCATCCTTCTTTTTCACGAACAGCACCGGAGCGCCCCACGGAGAAATGCTTGGACGAATGTATACTCGGTCCAACAGATCTTGTAACTGAACCTTAAGTTCCTTAAGCTCTACTGGGGCCATTCGATAGGGTGCCTTTGATATCGGTCGCGAATCCAGAAAAGTGTCAATGCTGAATTCGATCTCACGATCAGGAGGCATTCCAGGCAGCTCGTCTGGGAACACGTCGAGGAAATCTGCGATGACTTCAGCCTGAGCTGCATTTGCACATTCCTGTCGGGTGTCTCGAATGGAAGCTAAGTACCCTTCACAGCCCGAATGCAACATACGCCTAGCCGAAATTGCTGATATCACCATTGCCGTCTTCGGTGCAGCGCTGCACGAATAGTAGAAGTCTGCCTCGCCGGGTAAACGAAATATGACTCGCTTCTCCGCGCACTCGATTGTTGCATGGCAAGCACCCAACCAGTCCATCCCGAGAATAATATCGTAATTCTTGATGTCTAGTACAATGACATCTAAGGAAAGCTTTCTTCCTCCGATGCAAATATAACCATCCCTACAGATCGCATGGGCAGGCATATCGACTCCCGAAGGGGTACTTACGCAGAGATTCTTATTTAAAGCAGTAGAAGCTAATTTATGCTCAACAGTAAAATCAGCAGATATGAAACTATGCGTAGCACCTGAATCGAATAAGACTCTAGCGGGCAAATCTCTGAAAAGTAAAGTACCTGTTACAACGGTGTCTGATACATATGACTCATCTCGAGTCAGTGCATAGACTCGGCCTTGAGCACCCTGACATTGTGGATTAATTGGCACAGCATTGGCATCACTTGCTGGAGGCCCCTTGTTTTGATTCCCGTTGCTCTGATTCGGCTTGCCCTCTCGGCAGTTAAACTGTTTGTGGCCCAGACGACCACATTTAAAACATCTAGTAACCCGACATTCACTCACTTTATGCCCTGATTTGTCGTACCTGCTGCAGTTCGGTGATTGGGATTGGCCCCTATTATCAGACGTATGCGAACGCTTGTGTGCTCCAGACCCTCCCGTTTCATGAGGATATTTATTGTTGTTGGTACGGGGGGTTTGTACCTCAGCCTTTGGGAGAGGGCGCCCAAAGTGTCATGCCCCAGTCCCAAAATACCGAGGGGCCGGACACGTGGCAATGGCCAGCAGCACACACCGATGGACAAACCCAATTTAATGGATCCATCGGGGCGTACTTAAGCTGTAATACAACAATAAGGGTCTAGATAGACTAATCTCATCCACAGAAATGAATACAACAATATCAGAATCATAAAGCAAGATCAATCTCAATATAACATAAACTCGGGAGATAACCCGATAATGAGTCTGATACATCTGTCAAGATACAAGAATAAAGATAACTACAGCCAATACTGAGTATGGAACAGTATATACTCAGAAGATACCCTCAATGATCACTCGTCTACTGGATCTGGTACTGTTCCAGTGCCTGCTCCTGCTTCCGCTCCTGCTAATGCTCCTGTCCCGTGTAACTCGGGGTCGATCTCGTCTGCTAGTCCTGGGGACAAAGTCCGGTATCCAGGTCCTCAGGGGACATAACAAGGTACAGAAATTAACATGCCAAAATGCAGTGTAATAGTAAATGAGATAAATAGGGTAAACTATATAACCATCTATGTAAAAATATAATTTGAGAGCATCACTAAACTCAGGCGGAGACCACTACAAGCTCTGTGTCTGGGAGCCGGTAGTAGCAATAACTATGTATTTTACTATGTGTTTACTATGTTTTATATATATATATATATATATAATCAGCCTGTAGCCTGTGTGTCTCTCCCCACCTAATAAAATCACACGTCTCATGTCCACGATGCCTCATGTCCATGTCACGCACGATCATATCTAATACAGCAAGTCATCTATGTAATGTCTATGAATATAATGTCTATGTCATGAAACCTGTATCCTACACAGAATCACCATGAATATCTCAAGAAGATTCTGTCTCATGAATAGTATCAAGTGTCCTGGGTTATGATGTACTTGATAAGACAAGTACGAGCAGTGTAGGGACTCGGTATCCATGTCTAGGTGACATTACACAACGCCGTGTACGGTGTTGGCACCCGACTATTAATCAGACGCTAAGTAAAGTCACACGGTCCTAGGTCAAGCATGCACAAATATATATATATATATAGTCAAGGGAATAAATAACAAGAACTGCAAGTTTGGCAAGGTACACTTGCCTGGGGTTCTGGCTCCAACTGTAGCTCTGGTCTCAGTGTGATTTGCAGGTACTACACCGGTTGCTGAAATAAATATCACCATTAGATTCAGAAAATGTCAAATAGCTAGAAACGTCTGTCCTTAGGTCCAATTTGGTCACAGGGGCAAAAATGACATTTCCGGGTCAAAGCGGGGTCCACATGTGGCCACTTTGCACCGAAAAGTGTGTCAGGGTCAAAGGTCTCCAAATTCATCCAACTTAGTGTCAACAAGTCAGGAACGATGATACGAACCCAACGGAACTTCCAGAACTGGATTCCGATGAGCCGATCACAAAATCGCCCGTCAAGTGGAGCTTGTGGGGCCCACGATACGCGATTTCGTCAACGTTCTCAGAATCGAACCAAACTTGGGTCACAGGACCAGCGTATTGCTATGAGTCCGATGGCGCAAGTTTTGTCTCGATCTGACGTGTGTACACAACGTTACAGCATGTTCCAGAATAAGCGGATACGGGACGGTGTCGACGGATACGCGTTGATTTCGGTGTGCACGCACATACGAATCAATTTCTGCAAAATCCTACACGTCCGTATCGACGACGCGCATGTTTCGGTAAAGACCGCGCGCGACCAAGTCGTCCCGTTTGGCGGGGCGTACTCAGTTCCGGAGTGAAATAGGGCATTATTTTTCCTATTTTTGGATCGCGGTTTGCGATCACCACAGGACGCGATGTACCAAGCGGGTTACACGGACACCGAGAGGGTTACACAGTCTACACGTTACAACAGACGGAATCGAAAACAGAATTACGAGGTGAGGGGAAACGTTACCTGAACAGGGCTCCGTGAAATCTGAATTTCACGTGTCCGAGTGTCCGTTTCGTATTCTGCGTCCGTGTCCGGTACTATTGCTGTGTCCGTGTCCACTGTTGCTCTAGGATTAGGGCTAGGGTTACGGTGCTGCTGTCCGAAGCTCGTCGGAGGGTGGCTGGGCTCAGGGCGGTCGGGGAGTGGCTCGGTGGTTGAGGGCGGAGGAGAAGTGGTGGAGGGGGTCATCGAGCCAGGGGGCAGCGGAGAGGAGGAGATGGCTGGAGATGAGGGAGTCGGGGACTGGGCGGAGGAGCAGGAGGCAGTGAGGGTAGCGGCTGTGGAGGTCAAGCGGGGAGGAGAGACGGAGAGGAGATGGCTGCGGGGCGCTCGGGGCTGGCAGAAGCGGGGAGGCGCTGGGGTTCTCGAGTTAGGGTTCAGGCGGCTGTCGAAGAAGACAGGGGAGGCTAGGGTTAGGGTTACGGCGGGCGGAGGGGGATTTATAGCCGCGTCGGAACAGTAATGTCGGTCAGATTAGGAGTAGGGTTTCGATTGGGTCGGGTCCGGGTAGCGGGTTAGACCCGGATCCATTAAGGTTTATGGGCGGGTCGGGTTGTCGGGTTTCGGGTCGGGTTTAGGTCCGACCCAACCCGATAAGGCTGGGTTCGGTTCAGTTGAACCGGGCTGGTTTGGTTTGGTTTGGTTTGGTTCAATTGAACCGGGTTTATTTCAGGGTTTAATTAGGTTTATTTTAAAATAGTTTTTAGGTCTTTAAAAATGCTTCCGGAGTCCAATAAATTCCCGAAAAATTATCCTATGTCCAATTTTCCATTTTACACCATAAAATATTATTTCCATAATATTTTAATATTAATTAATAGCAATTAAAAATCATTTAATTACCAAATGCCTAGGTTTTAATTACAGAAAATTCTAAAAATTCCAGAAAAATTATGAAAAATCTAAATTAAAAATTCCTGAAAATCAGGGGCTTACACAAAAATTCGCTCGCTGTTCAGAGCCGCTTCGTAACATTTCCTGTAGGTCTGACATTTTTGGTTGATGGCGTCCCTACGTAATTCGTCATTCAAACCCTTCTGAAAACGATAGCACCACGCCTGCTGATTAGGCAAGAAGTGCCCCACAAACTTAGCTAGTTTAGCGAACACTGAGTCGTAATCGTCAACAGACAAACTTCCTTGCACCAGATTACTGAAGTCGTCTTCCTTCTGTTGATGCATGGCCTGGGGAATATATTATTCAATGAAGGCAGATTTGAACATTTCCCAAGTAATTTTACAGTTGGGATTGGCATCATAAATCCCTTGCTTCGTGGCCTCCCACCAATCATGCGCACGCAGTTCCAGCTGAACCGATGCACAGGCCACTCGCTTGGATCCCTTGATGCCAACCAAGTTGAAAAGTCCTTCCATCTTAGCAATCCACCCCATCACCACGTCCGGCTCGGCTCATCCGTTGAACGTTGGCGGATGCATTTTAGTAAACTCTGCCGCACGGCAGGAGTTTCTTGCTGGAGGATGAGTCTCTTCTGACTCGTCTTCTACCGCCACGGCCGGCGGCGTGACAGGCGTCCTTGTGGCTGCCCCGTTGCTTGGTACCAGGGATGCAATCAGTTGCATCATTGTATCCATTTGCTTCTGTTGAGAAGCAAACTGCGCTTATATGTTAGCCTGTTGGGTAACAGCTTGTTGTTGCTGTGCCTCCATGAGGTGCATAAGCCGTTCCGCCATACCGGTTGAACCCGCTCCTCCGGATTCTCCAGAGCTTGCTGGATCGCTCTGAATAGGTTGAGCACTGCTGGAAGTTGCAGTGTTCTTCTTTGCCATGGCTACAAAAGAGAGTAGCTTGTTAACACTCCAAAAATGATAGATTTTGTATCTATGGGCTCATTGTATAGGCGACTCATCTCATGCAGCGGACGCCGAACGCAACTCAATTGAGAGGCGCATCAAACTCCTTTATAATCTTTTGAAATCCCATGGAAGTAAAGACTAGGCTCTGGTACCAATATATCATGCCCCGATCCCGAAAGGGTCAATCGTCCTCGCTGGATCCTTCACGGAACCGATTCATCCTCGCTGGGACGTGATGCCGTACGAGCCTGGAGTTGCGCTCGTACAAGGCAAAAACTTGCAGTTATAGGAACCCATTTTGAAACACAATTTAGAAAACACATTCACAGAGATTTGAACACAAGTGCAGGAAGAAACATACTTTTTCATTGATAATTCAGAGTAATTTACATAGAGTTTACATTGATGCGCCTCTCGGCTACTTGATTTGCATTACAAAAAGATAACTCAAAAGGCAGGGCGCGCTCCATCAGATAGTCCACGTCGTTCATACATTACGTCCTTGTATAGGTTCAAAGTCCAAGCCTCCAAAATGATCTGACTCCAACTATACTTCAAAATAGAGGTGCTCCTAACGCCTCCCCGTCTATACACTAGCGTTGCACCGTCTGAGTGCCTAAAATAGTTGCCCACAATGTGGGTCAGTACTCAACTTGTACTGGTGAGCGGGATGAACCCACTCGACTAAATCGACACTAGCTTATTAGGGGCGAGCATGCATTAAGATGACTTCTATAAAGAAGCAAGTGAATTCAATTCATATCAGTTGCATGTTTTGATAGGAATGAAAATAGCATTGAATCCAACCAGTGTATCGATTGCTTACTCAACCGATGCACGCCTTCCCTGCAACGAAATACAAGTATACTTACCATCTGCATAAGACAATAAATTAGCATGTGTTCTATTCTATGCGGTCATTGGTGTGATCGACACCTTAGGGACATATTTCAAGCATTAGCGGCGCGCCCTATCAGCCCGGGTAGCAAGCCCTGCTGGAGGTTCCGCAATGCATCGTGACGAGCATGAATCAAATATTTCCCTTCGGATCGATACGGTTCCAGTGCCCCAGAAAGCTGTTTCGAAGAAATGCCAAACCTTGTGCACAAGTTGTCCCAGACCATGCAAATGCATAAACAATTTATATTATCATACAATGCATCAAAATAAACAAAGAAGTAAAGCAGCAATATATATCTCATGCAACAGTTCATATTTTCTCAATGCAGTGTTCCGATTTTGGTATCCCATAGGTCCAAACTCCGTCCGAGGCACTAGGCCGCCACCAACAACCAATTCCCTTTATAATCAACTCAAGTTATAAGGTGCAAGCATATAGTAAATTTCGTCTACAAATCCCATGTTCCTTTCTTAGTGGCTGGCATGCATTGTGGCAAGGATTTCCTAGGCGTCCAACCGGGCATCATCGAGTAAACGTTTGAAATATTAGAGATGTGGGCATGAAGAAGTAGGAAAGAAGGGTCCAAACCACTCACTGGTTAAGAAAAAGGTAGCTGAAACACGAATCTCGCCTAGCGACGATCAAACGTCAGTTACGCGGACCTGCACAGCACGAGCACCAATTAGAATTCTTGCCTATCCTTCCTTGCCGAACTCCCCAAGAATCAAAGCTCCAAACGATAAAACTAGCAGCGAAAACCAAGCAAATCGAAAGCAACACCAAATCAAAATCCCAAAGCTGCAATCAAGAAAACCTAGAAACCAAACACGAAAACTATTGGACTCGTTTCAATAGAGGCCTTTCCATGAGTTGAAAAGGATCATCGTATTTCGTCCGTGGCAAGAAGATGCCGAAGATCTAAGCTACGACTCAGACGGACTAGCCACAAGCCCAATTACGTAGTGCACATCCCGGTCGGATCGGGATTTGAGGCACTACACCACGTACCCAGGTTCGAGTCCACTCCCACGTACATGTACACGTACACGCACACGCGTATTTTATCTTTGTATGCATACGTACTTAGCCATGGTTTAGTATACACGTATTGTTTGATATATATATATATATATATATATATATATATATATATATATATATATATATATATATATATATATATATATATATATATATATATTTGGTATATATATATTGGCATACGTATTAATATATGTTTAAATTTATATTAGTGTATATATAAATAGTATAATTCTCAATTAGTATATATAAAACATACATATATGTATTGTATATGCATCCCTAGTACATGTTTAACATATGTAATAGGTACATAGTGTAGCGCCCCGTTCTCCCGGTGCGGAGAGCGCGGCTAAGAAACACAAGACGGTATCGTTCGATCGGGATAGATTGAATTAAGAACTCATCCTCGTTATGGATTTGTTTCTTCGGAATCGATTTTCATATTCAGTGGACCGCGCCCCAAGGATCGGCTTAGCGGCAGAGTCAGGAGGGACCTCTCCGCTGCTATCTTTTATTGCCTCGGTTTTCGATATCGCTTGTTGCTTTCGTGCTTTGAGTTGATTTTGGGATTTGCTTGTTTTCCTTGAATGGTTTCGATGGTTTTCATTATTTTCATTCATTGAACTGCACTTCTATTCTGAGATTGGAAAGAGAGGAAGATATATTAATCGAGCTGTTCGTGTGCAGGTGAACGAGCAGTAGGCGGCTTACGAACGGAGTCGTGAAGCGCCTCTTTCCTTCTCCTTTCAAATAATCCAAGTGAGTGGCTACCATCCCGATTAGCTAGCCCTGCTTCCAAGCTTCACACCCTAAAATCGTGCACCATTCTTTGCCCCGATCAAACGATACCAAGTAATAATAAAACATACCAAGATAAAATGGGAATAGACTTGGTTTGTATTGCTTGTCATTCAACTTGGGAACGATTACTTACACTGCATGCTTATTCGTTTGGAATGTTCAACATATGTTTCAATTTTAGTTAGAATACATATTTCTTCTATAAATTGTGCTATGCATATGGAACACACTTTAATTTGGCATGGATTGATCAGTAAGACTATGCAAAACTGTTTGGCTATGGAGCTTGCTCCTATTTGTTCGAAATTCGTTTGTAATTCGTGTGAAATAATTCGAACTAAATGTGCTTGATCACAGACAACTTGTGCACAAG
The DNA here is from genome assembly GCA_036927795.1 of Iris macrosiphon. Lineage (NCBI taxonomy): Eukaryota > Viridiplantae > Streptophyta > Magnoliopsida > Asparagales > Iridaceae > Iris > Iris macrosiphon. The sequence goes on from JAYESA010000173.1 coordinate 185,898, forward strand.
GTATTTTGGCTTTCGCGGACGGCCGCCAGGGCACTGGGGCCGATCCGATCCGGGCGAAAGAGTTCGTATAGTCGTTTGTCATGGACGGAATGCTATGTAGCGGGGCTCGCCACCTGCATTGTATATCATTCTTGTCCCGAGACTATAAACCGTCCCTTTGTGGCATCATGCCAGTGATCCCTGTGTATATTTAAACCTGTTGTATACTAACTTGTGTCTTCGTGGCAGGGAAGGCAAGGTAAGTATTGTGCAGGTCATTCAGACGGACAGGTAAAATCCACCGAACGGTGGCACGTTCATTTTCAGTAAATTCTATATGCTGCTTACTTGTAAATGAACTAAGGCAAGATAGAAACCCACAAATATGCATGCTTCATTAAAATAACGTGTTGATTGGTATAGTTCAGTTAGCTCTCCTTTACCAGTATGTTTCGACATGCTGACCCTCGTTGAAACAGGTTCTCCGCACCAAGGCGAACCGAGCGAGGAGCCGAAGTCGTCTTCCCGATCCAGTCCAGCTGTTGGTGCATCTTCACCGTGCCCCTTGGAGCATTTTGAAGCCAGAAGCTTGCAACTCTTCATACACAAATGCAACTTCGTGGCAAAGCCGTCCTCCAGCCTGGAGGTCTTTATCATTTTGAGTTTATAAAGGGATGTAATGTACATGACTGCTATCTCATTTTGAGTCAACACTTTTGTAAGCCGTTCGGCATATTAGCTGACTCGTTCAGGAGTTTGTAATAGATGTTCATTATCAATAAAGAGAACTTTTCCATATTTCAAATCTGTGTTTCAATTTATCTGCGTACTCTGAATATGTGCTTGCTATGCAAAATACTTTAGCCTTGTGCGGGCGCAACCCTAGGCCCGCATGGCATCACGATTCGGGGGACGCCCCAACGATTCTACGGAATCGGGTCATGACATAATGGTATCAGAGCACAGATTCAAGTTCCTTAGACTTCATGCTGGAAAAGTTCCTTTAATAATCAAATTCCTGTGCGAACTCTTGAACTCGCTAGGCCAAAATCAGATACATTCATGCAATAAGTCCATAATACATTATGATTCTAATATAATTTACCTTCTTTTGAAGGAATGGTACCAACGTAATCTGTAGCGCAACCACTGAACGAAACACAGGAAAGTAGTTCGGGCACTTCGGGAAGCCCTCAGAGCCAGCACGGCATATCTCAAGTCGATCCGCTTGAGCGGGTAATGCAAATGCTAGAATCGCAACGACAAAGAGATGATGCTCGCCAAGCCAAGTTCGAAAGCAATTTAGAGACCCGATTCTCAGTCCAACAGAAGCAGGTAGATACCCTATAACAGATCGTTCAGACTTTGGCTGCCAACCATTCTGCCGCAACAACAACGACTCCGGTGGAACAACCCGTGCTTGAAGTGGAGACGCCTCAAATCCCAAGGCCGAGGGACGTGACTGCCTTCAACTTGGGCCATTTCAAGAAAGTCTGCAATACCCCATTCAACGGGACTGAGGACCCAGTGGTAGCTCAAGATTGGCTAGTCGAGCTTGAAGATCACTTCGCTCTGTTAGAGGTCCCCGAAGAGATGCGCGTCGCCTGCGCGCAACTTCAGCTCCGCCTCAACACACACGATTGGTGGAACGTGCATCGACGATCTCTCCAATTTGATCACGGAGAGGAGGCGATCTCGTGGACGACCTTTCATGCCGCGTTTGAAGAGAAGTTTATACCCCCTCCAGTACAACGTCAAATGGAGAATAATTTCGTACAACTGAGGCAGGGCAGTATGACAGTGAAGCAGTACTCCGCCGAATTCAACCGACTCTCTAAATTTTTTAGGGCCTATTTACCTGATGCAGCGAGTCAAGCCAGAAGGTTTGAAGGTGGACTACGCCCTGCCATCCATGCGCACGTGGTCAATAATCAGTACGGGACAATGCGTGAAGTCATGAATCACGCCCTATCCCTTGAACCGCAGTATCCTCACGTTTCCACTGGCGCTGTGCATACCTACAATCACAAACGCCAGGGCAACGAGAGAGGAAACAACGCTGCAAAGTGACAAAACAATGGTGGTCGGAACAAGACAAATACAGGAGTGCGTTGTGAGCACTGCCACAGGCCGGGGCACACCATCGTTAATTGTTACTTGAAGAATAGGTCTTGTTACAACTGTGGCAGAAACGGACACCTGATTCAAAACTGTCCGCTTCCAGATCGCCGCTAGCAACAAAATAATCCCTAACGGTTGGTTCTATTCTTAAGTTTTGGGACAAAACTTCCAATTAGTTGGGTAGGATGTAGCGTCCCGTTCTTCCGGTGCGGAGAGCACGGCTAAGAAACACAAGACGGTATCGTTCGATCGGGATAGATTGAATTAAGAACTCATCCTCATTATGGATTTGTTTCTTCGGAATCGATTCCCATATTCAGTGGACCGCGCCCCAAGGATCGGCTTAGCGGCAGAGTCAGGAGGGACCTCTCCGCTGCTATCTTTTATTGCCTCGGTTTTCGATGTCGCTTGTTGCTTTCGTGCTTTGAGTTGGTTTTGGGATTTGCTTATTTTTCTTGAACGGTTTCGATAGTTTTTATTGTTTTCGTTCGTTGAACTGCACTTCTATTCCGAGATTGGAAAGAGAGGAAGATGTATTAATCGAGCTGTTCGTGTGCAGGTGAACGAGCAGTAGGCGGCTTACGAGCGGAGTCGTGAAGCGCCTCTTTCCTTCTCCTTTCCAATAATCCAAGTGAGTGGCTACCATCCCGATTAGCTAGCCCTGCTTCCAAGCTTCACACCCTAAAATCGTGCACCCTTCTTTGCCCCGATCAAACGATACCAAGTAATAATAAAAAATACCAAGATAAAATGAGAATAGACTTGGTTTGTATTGCTTGTCATTCAACTTGGGAATGATTACTTACACTGCATGCTTATTCGTTTGGAATGTTCAACATATGTTTCAATTTTAGTTAGAATACATGTTTCTTCTATAAATTGTGCTATGCATATGGAACACACTTTAATTTGGCATGGATTGATCAGTAAGACTATGCAAAACTGTTTGGCTATGGAGCTTGCTCCTATTCGTTCGAAATTCATTTGTAATTCGTGTGAAATAATTCAAACTAAATGTGCTTGATCACGGACAACTTGTGCACAAGGTATTTTAGCTTTCGCGGACGGCCGCCAGGGCACTGGGGCCGATCCGATCCGGGCAAAAGAGTTCGTATAGTCGTTTGTCATGGACGGGATACTATGTAGCGGGGCTCGCCACCTGCGTTGCATATCATTCTTGTCCCGAGACTATAAACCGTCCCTTTGTGGCATCATGCCAGTGATCCCTGTGTATATTTAAACCTGTTGCATACTAATTTGTGTCTTCGTGGCAGGGAAGGCAAGGTAAGTATTGTGCAGGTCATTCAGACGGACAGGTAAAATCCACCAAACGGTGGCACGTTCATTTTCAGTAAATTCTATATGCTGCTTACTTGTAAATGAACTAAGGCAAGATAAAAACCCACAAATATGCATGCTTTATTAAAACAACGTGTTGATTGGTATAGTTCGGTTAGCTCGCCTTCACCAGTATGTTTTGACATGCTGACCCTCGTTGAAACAGGTTCTCCGCACCAAGGCGAACCGAGCGAGGAGCCGAAGTCGTCTTCCCGATCCAGTCCAGCTGTTGGCACATCTTCACCGCGCCCCTTGGAGCATTTTGAAGCCAGAAGCTTGCAACTCTTCATACACAAATTTAACTTCGTGGCAAAGCCGTCCTCCAGCCTGGAGGTCTTTATCATTTTGAGTTTATAAAGGGATGTAATGTACAGGACTGCTATCTCATTTTGAGTCAACACTTTTGTAAGCCGTTCGGCATATTAGCTGACTCGTTCAGGAGTTTGTAATAGATGTTCATTATCAATAAAGAGAACTTTTCTATATTTCAAATCTGTGTTTCAATTTATCTGCGTACTCTAATTATGTGCTTGCTATGCAAAATACTTTAGCCTTGTGCGGCCCAGGCCCGCACGGTATCACAATTCGGGGGACGCCCCAACGATTCTACGAAATTGGGTCGTGACACATAGTATAAATTCTATTAAGCATATACATACATCTATTATATGTATAATTAATTAGTATTAATGTATATGATAGATAATAATATGTACTATATGTCTATGTACTAGATGACCCGAGTGTAACCACGGATACCCCGTAGTTACATTGACCTGTGACCATGTAGCATGTTAGCAGACTGCCATATGTACACTAACGTACTGGCAAGACCCGTATTATTGACTGTCTGTTATGCACAGCAACTACAGACATGGCACCCCCTAGCGTAGTCTCTGAGATCATTGTATTTTGATTGTGTGTGTAGTGTAATATCTGATGCAATATTGTATTATATGATATGTCTATAGGACTGTTGGATCATTCAGACGAGATCCCAGAAATAGGACATTGGTATTGCCAGCTAAGGACCACAGGCGAGTACAATCTCTGACAGTTTCTATTATATTGATTATCTCTATAATTCTAGTTGTATAGCGTACATGATTCTGACACTGTTGTATACACGAGTTGGCATCATCGAGACCTGTCACGAGGAGTCGTGATTTGGAATCCATCGTGCTAGCTGGGGAAAATAGGGAAATATTAGTAGCTTATGGGATCATACCCAACTCTACTTGCATTATAGCTCACCCACACCTCACGTCGGTGCAGCCTGACCATTACATGCCTCATAGCCTGTTATGTATGATTAGCCTAACTATTGCTCGTACCATAGCTATCCAGATGGTTAGCCTGACCTTACATGAATCATAGCTAATCATATGTAACAAGCCTGATCAGTCCCAAGCCGATCACATGATATGCTGATGTTTCACACACTTAGTTAGATGTTCTTGACATGTATCTCTAGTATATTGATATAGCATTCCTTATGTTCTAGTCATGGTTCTAGCATTCACTTATATATATACCAGTTTATTGTTCTAGCGTACACTTATATTTCTATTTCATTGCTAGATGTACATTGATGATGATATATGTTCGAGTACTTCTTTATTCCAGTACTTCATTTATTCCAGTACTTCTTATTGCCAGTATTCATATCTGTCTTGTATTTCTTTATACTGTGTTATAGTTTTAGTCAATATATGTGGAACTGTTGTTAGGTGCTTGTACTTTGTTCCAATCCTGACTGGATATTTTTTTCAGAGGATGTTGAGGATTTCTGTACCATATACTACGGACCAGGTATAGATGCAGACTATACACCAGAGATCTTAGAGGAGACTATTCCTTTAGAGGAGACATTACCTGCAGCTATCTAGGCAGTAGTTATCTTATGGTTGTGATTGAGTTTACATCATGAGATATTATGAGATATATATTGTCCTCCTTATGGAGATTGATATCATTGACAGGTTGTGAGTTATATTAGTGTTATTGTGACCTAGACAGCATTCTACCGCCAATACTGCGGCGTAGGCTGGACGTACCCACGTGCTCGTGCCCCTAAACCGGGTGTGGGTCATGACACGTTTTTAGTGGTGGCCCATGCAGGTTCAGTTTCGCAAATTATACAATTTCGTAGTAGTGCGACAACTTAGTTGTACTGCTGTGAGACTGCAATAGGATATAGAAATTAGATTTAGGATGAGAGTATGCTCAATCACACTAGAAAATTCTGATCTTCACAATACTATTCTAATTGATTGCTTCCTTTAGAATTTTACTGTCCTTCCTTGATGATATCGTATCCATCACCTTAATTGATTTTTTAGTCTGTCTTCAGGATGCTGCCGCAGACTAGATCTCTGAGAGCGGGAGCATCAACTTCAGAGGGGCCTGCCACTTCTCGACCTGACGAACAGATATCCGAGGTTCCTCCTACATCTCATATCCATGTGGGAGTATCTGCAGCTAATGGGATTCCTCTTCCAATTATTCAGAGGATTGCCCCAGCTATGACGGACAACCTTCCACCACCACCGACACCGATTCCCGGAGGAGTGCCCACTGACGTGGCACAGATGTTCGCACTGATCTAGGACATGCTAGAGGCCCAAAGAGTAATAGCAGAAGCTCAGCGTGTTCAAGATGAGGCTCAGAGGGTGCAAGCAGAAGCACACCAGGCGCAGACAGAGCTGATGAGAGAGAGCATGGAGAATGCTCAGCAGGTGGCTCTCCAGGCTGTGGAGAGAGTAGCACGACAACAGCAGCATCCTGGTCAGCAGCACCAGAGGCCAGGTACTATAGTGGACTTTAAGAGGATGATGTCTCGAGAGTTCAAAGGCACTGAGGGAATACTCTATGCTGACGATTGGCTAGAGGATATAGAGAGGAACTTGTGTTTGGCGCAGATTCCAGAGATTCTTCAGATCGAGGCCGCTGGCAGTCAGATGTTCGATATCACACTAACGTGCTATCGTACAGAGCCGAGACTTACTGACGAGGGAATTACTTGGGAGGACTTTAAGGATCTTTTCAAGGAGAAATTCTTTCCTAACGTAGCTTTGGGAGCATTGGAAAGTCAGTTCCATGACTTAGTCCAAGGAAGCATATCAGTCGATGAATATGCCGCAGAGTTTTGCCGATTGAGTCAATTCGCGCCATCGATGATTCGAGACCTAGGAGACAGAGCATGGAAATTCAGAAAGGGGTTGAATAGAGAGATCAAGTCTTATACTTAGGGACGATGCACTGCTATATTTGAGGGTATTCTGATGGATGCCCAGATTGCTGAAGATGACTTGGACCTCAGGCCCAAGAGAGGATGCGATACTTCTGGAGGAACAAGTGGTAACACAGGACCGGCCAAGCGCCCACACTTTCAACAACAACAACAGAGGCCATACCAGCAACAGCATCAGCAACAGGCACCAGTTCGAGGACACATCCAGCTGCAGCAGCCACAGAGACAGAATCAGCCCGTTGCCCAGTATGCGTATTACAGAAAGATGGGACATAATAGAGACATCTGCAGAAAGAGATTGGGTACTTGCTTGTCTTGTGGATCATCAGCACATCAGCTTAGGGACTGCCCATCTGTTCAGGCTCGTCAAGATGGAGCAGCCGCTCAGAAAGGACCAGCCAGAGCACCTACTATACCAGGAGGCCAGCAGAGAGGACCTCCACTTCCACCACAGCAGCAGAGGTTTGCTCAACACCAGCAGCAGCAGCAGAGAGGAGCACCACAGGGACGAGCTTATGCCATGACTACTGAGGAGGCCGAGCCAGCTGGAGATATAATTTCAAATTCAGTTTCTCTCGATTCTATTCTAGCACTTGCATTATTTGATTCTGGCGCTTCTTATAGTTTCGTATCTGTATCTTATGCCCTTAAGCATCATTTAGAAACAGAACCATTAGATAGGACTTGCGAGATCATGACAGGAGGAGACATTATCCTAGTCCGTGATTATTGCAAGGATCGGAGAGTGTCATTGGAAGGCCGAGAGTTGAGCGTGAGTTTACTCGTCATGCCACTTCCAGGATACGATATTGTACTCGGAATGGACTGGTTGAGTAAACACCATGCTTCTATAGATTGTCACGGAGGAAGAGTAGTATTTTGACCACCAGGAGAGCCAGAGTTCGAGATCACCAGAGGAGTAGAGGAGCAGAGTAGAGGCACTTTTTGTGGAGCCAGGATAGAAGAAGAGGAGTTGCCACATCCACTGATAGCGGAGTTCCTAGATGTATTTCCAGAGGAGTTGCCAGGTTTGCCGCCAGACAGAGATGTTGAATTCTCTATAGACTTGATACCAGGAGCGAAGCCTATTTCACAACATGTCTATAGAGTCAACAACAACGAGTTGGTGGAACTGAAGAAGCAAGTTGAGGAGCTGCAAGACAAAGGTTTCATTAGATCCAGTTCATCGCCATGGGGAGCTCCGGTATTATTCGTACCGAAGAAGGATGGCACGGTATGCATGTGTATCGATTATAGAGCTCTGAATAACCTCACTATCAAGAACAAATACCCGCTACAGAAGATAGATGATCTTTTCGATCAATTGGACGGAGAAAAGGTGTTTTCAAAGATAGACTTGAGGTCAGGCTATCACCAGGTGAAGGTGAAGAAGGAAGACATACCGAAGATAGCCTTTTGGACCAGATATAGCCAGTTTGAATTCACAGTAATGTCGTTTGGTTTAACCAATGCACCAGCAGTATTCATGAACTTGATGAATAAGGTATTCCATAAGTACCTTGACAAGTTCATAGTGGTGTTTATTGACGACATCCTAATATATTCAAAGACCCCAGAAGAGCATGAAGAGCACCTGAGGATGGTCTTAGAGACTCTCAGGAGAGAGGAGTTATAGGGGAAGCTTTCAAAGTGTGAGTTCTTCCTTGATAAGGTTGAATTTCTTGGACATATGGTGACGGGTAACGGAATTTCAGTTAACCCAAGGAAGATAGAAGCAGTGGAGTCATGGGCTACCCCCAGTTCGGTAGCTGAGATTAGGAGTTTTCTTGGACTAGCAGGATACTACAGAAGATTTGTACAAGACTTCTCCAAGATTGCAGAACCAATGAATAGGCTGACCAAGAAAGATGTGGAATTTGTCTGGACAGAAGAATGTCAAGCCGCATTTGATGAGCTGAAGAAGAGATTGACGACAGCACCAGTTTTGACATTGCCATCAGGGACAAATGGATTCACTATCTACAGTGATGCTTCAGGAAAAGGTTTGGGATGCGTTCTTCAATAACACGGGAAAGTAATTGCCTATGCTTCAAGGCAATTACGCCCTTATGAAAAGAACTACCCCACTCATGATCTGGAGTTAGCAGCAGTTATCTTCGTCCTAAAGTTGTGGAAATACTATCTGTACGGAGAGCGTGTGGAGATCTTCACAGACCACAAGAGCTTGAAGTACGTATTTACATAGAAGGAGTTGAACATGAGGCAGAGAAGGTGGTTTGAGTTAATGAAAGACTTTGATATCTCATTACAGTACCATCCAGGAAAGGCCAACGTAGTCGCTGATGCCTTAAGCAGGTATCCGATGGCTATGTGCTTGACTACAGATAGACATTTATTAGCTGATCTTGAGATCTTGGGAATTGATGTACTAGTTTCAGGTATTGAGATTCAGATGTGGGGATTGCAGATACAATCAGAGCTGATGGACAGAATTAGAGCTGCGCAGTATGATGATGAGACTCTAAGGAATATTAGAGCACAAGTTCGGACAGGATTGACAGACGATTTCACTATAGCGGATGATGGATCTTTACGGCATGGCACGAGGATGTGTGTGCCAAGTGGAGAGCTGCGCAAAGAGGTTTTGCAAGAGGCACATCGTTCTCAGTACTCGATGCATCCCGGAGCCAATAAGATGTATCAATATTTGAGGGAGCACGTATGGTGGTATGGTATGAAGCGCGAAGTAGTACGCTTTGTATTTCGATGTTTAGTATGCCAGCAGGTAAAAGCAGATCGACAGAGGCCAGGAGGATTGCTTCAACCTTTATCCATTCCAGAATAAAAGTGGGAGCACGTGACTATGGACTTCGTTTCAGGACTTCCACGTTCTCCAGGAGGAAAGGATGCAATTTGGGTCATCGTGGATAGGTTGACCAAATCATCCCACTTCTTACCTTTCAAAGTGGTTACATCGACAGAGAAGTTAGCAGAGATGTACGTACAGCAGATTGTCAGATTACATGGAGTTTCTGTGAGTATTGTCTCAGATCGGGATAGTCGTTTCACTTCCCATTTCTGGAGGAGTCTGCAGGCTAGCTTAGGCACTCAGCTCAAGTTCAGAACGACATATCTCCCCCAGACAGACAGGCAGTCTGAAAGGACTATTCAGACTCTCGAAGATATGCTATGCACTTGCGTTTTGGATCTCGGAGGTTCTTGGAAGGATTATCTACACCTAGTAGAGTTTGCTTACAACAACATCTACCAGGCCAGCATTGAGATGTCACCATTCGAGGATTTATATGGACGAAGGTGTCATACACCGTTATATTGGGATGATGTTGGAGAGAGAGCTTTGTTAGGACCAGAAATGGTCGTGGACGCAGCAGAAAAGGTAAAATTTATCAGAGACAGACTGTTGTGGCGCAGGACAGATAGCGGCATTGGGCCGATAGCCACCGTAGACCCCTAAAGTTTCAGGTATAGGTTTTGTTTTATTGGTTTGTGATTGTTTTGTTTTAGATTGTGTGTTAAGATTGTTTGTTCTAGGTTGGTTTTTTGGTATTCCTACGGATTTCTCCGAGACGGGGCACGATTCGTTTTGGCAGAGGCGGAAAGCTTAGTCCACGTTACTTCGGGCCCCTTAGTATTCTTGCAAGGGTCGGTGCAATGGCCTATAGACTTGACTTGACGCCTGCTCTAGATGGAGTGCATAACGTGTTCCATGTGTCACAGCTGAGATGGTACGTGGCAGATCCTAGTCACGTACTAGATCACTCGGAAATCGAGGTTGGACCGACACTCAGCTATCCTGAACAAACCGTTGAGATCTTGGATCTTAGAGAGAAGGTATTGCGAAACCAGACTATTCCCTTGGTTCGTGTTGCATGGAGACATCACTCTCCAGGAGAGTCAACCTGGGAGAGAGAGGACGAAATGCGCGAGCAGTATCCGTATCTCTTCGAGACTTGAGATATAATTCATTGTTGGATTATTTGTTCTTGTACTAGTTATTTTTAATTTCGAGGACAAAATTCTTTTAAGGAGGGTAGACTTGTCACTACCACATTTCAGATTAGGGGTATTTTTGTCTTTTCATAATAAATGTGTAAATAATTGCATGATATTTAATTATATTTGAATTTTTGTGATTTTATTTGATTGTTGCACTTTATCGTTGTTTCGATAATTAGAGCACAACACTAGCCATTGTCTTCCAACAGATTTTACACCCTTGTCCTAGACGTGCCAGACTGTTATTTTGATCTTTGTGTGACTCATAACCATGCCTTGTTGTGCTTCATTTTAGTCGCGCAATATTTGTCGCGAACTGATTGTATTAATTCTATATAAATCAAACCTTGTATCCTTGTGTGTTCCAATCGAAATTGGAGACACAATCTCGATCCATTTTGAGCAATCCAAATTAGGGTAATATTCTATTCTAGGTCTACTTCATTCATGATACTTGTGTCCCACTTAAATTCAGTCCCTTGTACTTCTAATTAATTTTAGAACACATATTGCATTTATTTCAATCAATTAAAACCATAATCCTAACTTTGTGTAATTTCCATTTTTTTGGCACTTTTGTGCACAAGTGCATTAAGGTGTCCATCCCGTTGGATATGACACGTAAATAAACTCATTTTTCCCTTCATGTATATTTTCCATAATTTTCAGGAGTATGTAATTTAACATCAACCTCCTTGAACTATGGCCTTCAAAACATTGAACCAATAAAATTTTAACAATTTCATTTGAACCCATTCGAATCCTAGCCATTGAAATATCCATGGCAAGGCCCAATCCCAAGAGGGCTTTGACCAAGCCTAATTCTATGTCAACCCAAAGTCTACAACACAAATATATATAATATCTCTTTTCCTTTACTTTTCTTTTCCTTCTAAACCTAACCTAGCTACAGCCGAACCCCTCCGCCTTACTTTTCATCACCACCTTCATTATCTGTTCACCCATCACACCGTTGACCTTAACCTCACCGGGACGAACCCCTCGTCTCTATCACCGTTCATATCTCCACACGAACCCGTTGAAGTCGACGAACCCGCTGAACCGAAGACCCGCCCGACTTCGACGTCAAACCCGCTGCACAGCGCCCGAATGCCGGAGGACTCGCCAACCCGTATGTGCTCGATCGAAGACCGTTGAACCCGACTATGCTCGACCGGAGACCGCTGAACCCGACTGTGCTCGACCGGAGCATCCCGCCCGCCTGCCTCGACTCACCGCCTGACCCGCTGCTCAACACCTGCTGTCAACCCTTCGACGAACTGAACCTAGCACTCCGCAATGACCTTGACGCACACGACTCATCCCACGTACCCAGGTTTGAGTCCCTCTCACGTACATATATACGTACACGCACACGCGTATTTTATTTTTGTATAAATACATACTTAGCCATGGTTTAGTATACGCGTATTGTTTGGTATATATATATATATATATATATATATATATATATATATATATATATATATATATATATATATATAATTGGTATATACGTATTTGGCATACATATTAATATATGTTTAAATGTATATTAATGTGTGTGTGTATATATATATATATATATATAAATATATATATATATATATATATATATATATATATATATATATATATATATATATATAGTATAATTCTCAATTAGTATATATAAAACATACGTATATGTATTGTACATGCATGCCTAGTACATGTTTAACATATGTACATAGGTACATAGTATAAATTCTATTAAGCATATACATACATCTATTATATGTGTAATTAATTAGTATTAATGTATATGATAGATAATAATATGTATTATATGTCTATGTACTAGATGACCCGAGTGTAACCACGGATACCCCATAGTTACATTGACCTGTGACCATGTAGCATGTTAGCAGACTGTCATATATACACTAACATACTGGCAAGACCCGTATCATTGACTGTCTGTTATGCACAGCAACTACAGACGTGGCACCCCCAGCGTAGTCTCTGAGATCATTGTGTTTTGATTGTGTGTGTAGTGTAATGTCTGATGCAATATTGTATTATATGATATGTCTATAGGACTGTTGGATCATTCAGACGATATCCCAGAAATAGGACATTGGTATTGCCAGCTAAGGACCACAGGCGAGTACAATCTCTGACAGTTTCCATTATATTGATTATCTCTATAATTCTAGTTGTATAGCGTACAGAATTCTGACACAGTTGTATACACGAGTTGGCATCATCGAGACCTGTCACGAGGAGTCGTAATTTGGAATCCATCGTGCTAGCTGGGGAAAACGGAGAAATATTAGTAGCTTATGTGATCATACCCAACTCTACTTGCATCATAGCTCACCCACACCTCACGTCGGTGCAGCCTGACCATTACATGCCTCATAGCCTGTTATGTATGATTAGCCTAACTATTTCTTGCATCATAGCTATCCAGATGGTTAGCCTGACCATACATGAATCATAGCTAATCATATGTAACAAGCCTGATCAGTCCCAAGCCGATCACATGATATGCTGATGTTTTACATACTTAGTTAGATGTTCTTGACATGTATCTCTAGTATATTGATATAGCATTCCTTATGTTCTAGTCATGGTTCTAGCATTCACTTATATATATATACCAGTTTATTATTCTAGCGTGCACTTGTATTTCTATTTCATTGCTAGATGTACATTGATGATGACATATGTTCCAGTACTTCTTTATTCCAGTACTTCATTTATTCCAGTACTTTTTATTGCCAGTATTCATATATGTCTTGTATTTCTTTACACTGTGTTATAGTTTTTGTCAATATATGTAAAACTGTTGTTAGTGCTTGTACTTTGTTCCAATCCTGACTAGATATTTTTTCTAGAGGATCTTGAGGATTTATGTACCACATACTATGGACCAGGTATAGATGCAGACTACACACCAGAGATCTTAGAGGAGACTATTCCTTTAGAGGAGACATTACCTGCAGCTATCTAGGCAGTAGTTATCTTATGCTTCTAAGACTTATTGAGGTTTATTGAGTTTATGTTTAGACTTATTCTTAGTTATATTGAGACTTGTGGAGACTTTATGTTGGATAGCTAGACTGTAATTTATCTTCATTTTGAGATATTATGTTGACTATGGCATTCTTCTTATCTTTCATCGTGCCTTATACTCTTATAGTTGTTGTGATTGAGTTTATATCATGAGATATTGTGAGATGTATATTGTCCTCCTTATGGAGATTGATATCATTGACAGGTTGTGAGTTATATTAGTGTTATTATGACCTAGACAATATTCTACCGCCGATACTGCGGCGTAGGCTGGACGTACCCACGTGCTCGTGCCCCTATATCGGGTGCGGGTCGTGACAGACTAGGATGTGTGCTGATATAGCCCGGCAAGGTAATAGCTTACGCATCGATACTGTTGAGGGTTCATGAGAAGAATTACCCGACATATGATCTAGAGCTACCTGCGGTGATATTTGCACTAAAGCTATGGCGGTACTACCTTTATGGAGAGCGGGTTAAGATTTACACAGATTATAAAAGTCTGAAGTATGTCTACACTCAGAAGGAGCTCAATATGAGACAGAAGCATTGGCTAGAGTTGATGACAGACGATGATATCGAGTTGCAGTACCACCCTGGCAAGGCGAATGTTGTAGCAGATGCCTTAAGCAGAAAGCCCATGGCATACTTTTTGACGACTCACCGATATTTGTTAGAGGATCTTCAGGAGCACAGGATAGAGGTTGTATTACCAGGCATAGATGGACAGTTAGCCTGTCTAGAGGTTCAGTCTACATTGTTTGAGAGGATCAAGGCAGCCTTACCTACCGATGCGAGATTTCGACGACTGCCAGAGAGGATAGAGGCCAGCATATAAACGGGACTCCGGATTCACGAAGATGGAACGTTGAGGTGTGGAGATCATCTATATATTCCGATTGGCAAGCTACGCTAGGAGTTGATGACCGAAGCCCATATTCGATTTATTCTATTCATCCCGGGGGTACGAAGATGTACCGAGATTTGAGACTACTGGTGGCATGGGATAAAGAAGGAGATTACGAGATTCGTGGCGAGATGTTTGGTCTGTCAGCAAGTCAAGGCAGAATATCAGAGGACTGTAGGACTATTACAGTCGCTTTCCATTCCTGAGTGGAAGTTGGAGCACATTAACATGGACTTCGTCACAGGATTTTCGAGGAGCCCTAGCAGGAAGGATGCAGTCTGGGTTGTCATAGACTGACTCACTAAGTCGACACATTTCTTGCCCTTCAGAGTTAGACAGCCCACGAAGATATTGGCTGACATGTATATGAGGCAGATAGTACGACTACATAGAGTGCCTATCAGCATTGTATCGGATCATGATTCCAGATTCACGTCATATTTCTGGCAGAGTATGCAGAAGATTCTAGGAACTCGCCTTAAGTTCAGCACCACATATCATCTACAGACTGATGGTCAGTCAGAGCGCACGATTCAGATACTAGAGGATATGTTAAGAGCGTGCATGATTGACTTTGGAGGATCTTGGGAGGACCATTTATACTTGGTAGAATTCTCGTACAATAACAGCTACCAACCAAGCACACATATGGCACCTTATGAGGCATTGTACGGCAGGAAGTGTAGGTTGTCGGTATGTTAGAGTAACGTGGGAGAGCATCAGATACTTGGTCCAGAGTTGGTGACTCAGACAGTAGAGAAGGTGAAGCAGATTCAGGACCACCAGCGTGCATCACAGGACAGGCAGAAGCATTGGGCATATGCGTACCATAGACCTTTGGAATTCAAAGAGGGTGATCATGTATTTTTAAAGATATCACCTACTCGTGGTACCATCAGGTTTGGAGCAGAGGCAAGCTGAGTACGAGGTACATCGGACCTTTTGACATCTTTGAACGTGTTGGCGAAGTAGCTTATCGTCTTGCATTGCCTCTGTCATTAGAAGTTGTGCACGACATATTTCACGTATCACAGTTATAGAGATACGTGGCAGACCCTAGCCACGTTCTCGATCATTCAGAGATTACAGTTGGGCCCAGTTTATCATATGTGGAGCAGCCAGAAGGGATACTCGATCGCAGTGAGAAGGTTTTGAGGGGATAGACTATTTGACTAGTCAGGGTTGCATGGAAGCATCATTCACCTGGCGAGACTACCTGGGAGCCCGAGGATTCCATTCGACAGCAATTTTTGCAATTATTTATGGACCGAGGTACGAATTTACATACTGCATTTCGAATACCTGTTAACTTTTTAATTCTCGTAACTCTTATTCATGCTTTAGTTTTAATTTCGGGGACAAAATTCTTCTAAGTTGGGAAGGATGTAAACCCCCTCTAAAATATTTTAGGTAGGCTGGATATGGTAAGAATTTTGGTATTGTTTCAGGTTGTCTAAGGATTAGATATTATGATTGTGTAGACTGGTTCTTTAATTTAAAACCTTGGTGCACCTTATCGTTGCTACAATAATTGGAGCACGACAATAGCCTTTACTTTTCAACAAATTTCTGCACTCTTGACTTGACAAGCCAACCTAGGCCCTGGATATTTCTGTCACTCACAAACACACTCCCTTGTGCTCTATTTTAATTGTGCAACTTCCCATCACAAAAATTAATTTTTTAATCATATGCCTTGTACCTATATCGTTGTCATCGATTTGGGGACACAAACTCAACTCATTTTGCCAAACCAATTAAAGGGCCCAAGATTGACACCAAGCCTACACCGTCCATGACCTTTGTGTCACTCTCAATTGATAACCCATGTACTCCCATTTAATTTAAGAGCACATATGGCACATTATTTAATTAAATTAGGAAAACAACTTAACCTAACACCAACTTAACCCAACACCCATTCATGAGGCTCATACAAAACACCCAATGTCCACCCATCCTACAAAATACCAAATACAACTTTTCACATCAAATTCTCGCTATTTTCCTTCATGTCTAAACACCCAAATGTTAAGGAGCTAAAATGCAAAGAGGGTGCTAGGTGTTACCCTCCTATTGGTGCAAACTAAATGAAGAACCCCCCATCCTCATAATCGGTCACCTCACCTTACACTCTCTCATCCTTGTATTTTCTTTCATGTTAAATCCTAGCCATTGATTCAAATCCCCCCTCCATCACAACCACTCATCCCCCTATATTAACACACACATACAACCCCCCACATGTGGCCGGCCCTAATCCCAAGAGAAAAACCCAAAAAATCTCCCCCATAATCTCTCTCCTCCCCTCCCTCATTCTGTCGACTCCTCTCTTCTTCTCTTCTTCTTCTTCTTCTTCTTTTCCATTATTCTTCTTCTCCATTATTCTTCTTCTTCTCTATTCTTCTACCACCCCCTCCGGCCAACAGCACCAAAACCATCACCACGAACAGCCACCAACACTTCCAACACCACCGCCGACTCCACCACGATACCACCACCGGAGCCTAGCACTAACATCGTAGCCAACACCATCACCTGACTCTACCTCCACCGCTGCTACCACTGCACCATCACCACGAGTACTGCTCTAACACCACCGTCGGCCACTGCCACCACTACCGACAGCACCACCACCAACAGCACCTTTGCCACCACCTCCTACACCACCACCGTAGCTACTAGCACCACCACCAACAGCACCTTCACCACCACCCTCACACCGCCGAGCACTATCCACACCACTACGGTCGACACGAGCACCACCCCCGCGGTCAACGTCGTCACTGACCGAAGTCGCAGCACCGCCGCTGCCACCATACGCAGCCACCTAGGTAACTTCTCCTCCTTCATCATTATTGTGTAGTTATTTATATGTGTTAAGAGAAACCCTAGTTAGGATTTAGGGTTCCCTGAGGAATACCAATATTTAGCTTAATGGCTTTTGTTTGGCATTATATATATATATATGTGTGAAAATACATAGTTTAATAGCAATTATTTGAGGTTATATATATACGTGAAATACATACGATGGAGATGTTGTTCCAATAAATTTTGGTGCGTTAGTTTAATGATATGATTGAGGATATTATATGTGAACGTTATGTGTATTTAGGTGTGACAACTAAATTGGGTTTATGCATTTATGTCTATAATTACAGGGATGGTATGGTCGGGGATGAACATTATATATAGATGACTGAAATCACTCTTGATGAACATTAGGGTTCGAAGATATTATTTGTGGACGTTATGCTATTTGTTGATTCGAATTTAATACAATATTTCCATAGTCAACTTGGGTCAACCCCCTAGTCAGTACCTTAGACGTGAGTTTTGTAACTAAGACAGAAACCTATGCTAGTCATGATGTCATCTCTTATTTTAGATAATTTTGAGCTAGATTATTAATTAGTTTTATATATTATCTCTAGGTACTTTGGGATCCTCGAACTTAGACGTTGTACCGGAGCCCCGCCTTCAGCATCCGGATCCAGGCAAGTGTACCTTGTCATTCTGTATCTCAGTTCCAGATTTACTGTTTATTCTATATATATATTGTGTGCGCTTTAGATCAGAATCGTTACTTAGCGTCCGGGTCATATCCGGGTGCAGACGTTCATCGGTAATGTCTAGTATCGATTGATAGATGTTCTTGATACCTTGATGTACCTACTTGGTTACATCAGAACCCTATGACACAATCAGACAATATCATCGTGCCAGACTTCATGTATCCTGATAGTGTCAGCATGACCGAAATTTGTGATGAATTTAAGATCGTGATTAATGCTAGTTACTTTAGTATAAAAAGACTGTTAGATAGAGGTTCAGGCTCAGCGAGCAGCGGATGCGTCTCGTTGACCGCATTGGGAGGGGAAGACAGTTACTAGACGCTTGGGCTACTTTGCACGCACTATATATATATATATATATATTCTTATTTATGTAGAGATCTGTATCCGGAGTCGTAGTATTACCCATGTGACTCTGTGCTCGGAGCTACAGTACGCACCGTGTGTCTCTGTGCCTTGGAGCTACGGATTTATATTTGAAAAGCCCACGTATCGAACATTGTCTTCAAAGTTGTGTCTCACTTAGGTGGTTATTCTAGATTACACCGACGTATCACGTGTTTTCTTTCTGTTTTACTTTGGCATACTATTTTTGTACCTTGTTTTGACCCTCTGAGGACTTGGTTCCCTTCCAGGCATAGGCGTGGAGGACTACCAGGAGGAGTATGGATCGGATGTATATCCAGAAGCAGGACTTGTTGCGGAGGATGAGATCATTCCCGAGGACTTTGCTTGATCACTGGTAGTGACTTCACCCTGGGTCTGGTATCATTATCTAGGTTGTAGATATCGACCATAGTTATCTTACTACTTTCTTTCATTCAGTATTTGTGTTAGCGAGTTTGTTCCCGTATGACTCTATTCATATTGTATTATAATATATTTCCAGTCTTATTTCCTTTATGCACATTAATAGACATGATTTCTCTATGTGTTCCATATTCATATGTCCGTGAATGATATTTAGTTATATTGTCTATGTTATATATGTTGGGTTATATCATTATACTTTATAGCTTAGGTGCACTCCGTCGGGTCCAATAGATTGGGATGCCCATCGAAGTGTACCCGCTGGCCAATGCCACGTGGCTCAGTTTCTTATATTTGGAACTGGGGCATGACAGGTATGTAGCACTAGCATTCTTCAGACTAAAGGGCATGACTGTGTAGTAGTACAACCCTATCAGCGTTTGGAACGATGTATGCTTCTCGTCGTCATGAGACATCTTGATTTGATTTTAGCCTGAGAATCCGTCCATGAAGGACATATGCTCGAAGCCACAAGTGTTGTCGATTATTACATCTATGATCGGATGGGGGAACTCATCCTTAGGGCATGCCGCATTTAGATCACGGAAGTCAATGCAGATCCAGATATTCCTTTTCTTTTTGACGACGGGCACGATGTTGGCTACCTAATCTAGATGTTGTTCTTCGCAGACAAAGCTACTAGCTATCAGTTTATTGACTTCAGCTTTGATAGAATTCATGATGTTCGACCGGAACCGTCGTTGTTGCTTCTTGATAGGCTTGACGTTTGACAAGATATTGAGTTTGTGGACCGCAACTTGGGGGTCCAGTCCCGGCATGTCTTCGTAACTCCAGGCAAAGACATCGATGTATTCCCTGATGAGCTGTAGCTGGAATTCTCGATCCTCATTAGTCAGACTCTTGCTGATAAAGATATATTTAGGGAAGGATTCGTCGTCCAGATTGACTTGTATGACTTCGTTCTCAGTAGAAGGTTCTCATTGTTCGAACTGCATCTCCCATTTTGCGTCTAGGCATTGGGCCCATAGTTTTACTTCAACGAGTTCAGGTGGATCCTCGTCGTCTTCCTCAGGGTCAGCTGATACCATATTGGCAGACAACATTTGTTTAAGCATCTCCCCGATACTGATATCAGAGTCCCAAGAGGAAGATTCTGAAGAGTGAGAGTATAACTCATCTTCTTCATCTGAACCTTCGGGGGTTGTGGGAGGCATGACATACCCCATTTGCCCCAAGATCTTGACTAGCTTATCCCGAGGTTCTTGGTGGCTGTGAGGCCATGTTTGCCTTGATCTCCAGTATTATTTGGGTCAACGCTTGCATCGACGCACTCATGGTGTGCATCATAGCCTCGAGAGTCTCAAGGGGCTATCGATCATTGGGGACCTCATGATCATCTTCCGCCATATACATTGTTCTTACATGGGAGGATATAGATAGATCAGTGGATATTGCACTTACCGCCTAGGACTCTTGCAGCGAATAATCCTCGAGAAAAGTTGTCGGTGTCGCATCATCTTCAGACTCAGAGAGAACACTACCCCCAGTGTAGGAAGATGTGTCTTCCTGGTAAGGGTTACTACCCCTAGGGATATCGACATATGTTCCTTGGGAATCGTTGTCCCCTCAGAATGCCGGGTTGTCTTATATTTCTGGGGGATTGCTACCCCCAGCTTGCAGAATCACTATGGGTCCTGAGGAAGAACCACCCCCAGCAGTTGACAGTTTCTTCTTGGAGCGGGTGCCCTAGAAAATTTCTTCTGTAGGTACTACTACCTTTCCTCCTTAGACTCGCCTTCTCGACACACTCGCCGAAAGCGAAGGGTTGGAGGCATTAGACTTTCGACCTCCCTTGTGGAGGGAGACTTCCAAGCGGAATAGCACAAGGCGAAGGGCAGCTCCTCCTTCTCTGGTAATTGTACCTATTTTTTGGAACGATGCCGGGTAGGTGCCTTTGGTTGCAGTAGCTAGAACGCAGACTGCCTGTCTGTTGGCATTGTTGTTTTTGCACAACAGCAGTTGATGGTGATGTTGGCACAGGGGTATCCTGGAGGGGACACTTCACATGTCGTGGTTGCTTTCCATATTTTACGCTTGTGGTTGATCATGTTGCTCAAATCAAGTTAGGGATGGTCTATCTTTACACCCTTATTATGAGCCCGATTAGACCGAGCACATGGGTGAGTAGGTGTTATCTTTGCTCCATGTCCTGAGTTTTGTACAAGAACTCTTCCCAAGTCGTAGATGAAAGACTTTCGAGACTAACCATATCTGTTTGCCACTGCGGGTTGGATACATGGGTCGGTCTCGTATAACTTCCCATCAGGGGATCGCGTACCAGCTACTGGAGCCTGCTGACGGTCGGCCGTATGAGCAGCTGCTTGAGCTTGGCGAGCTCGCACTGCCCTAGACTCCTTCGACCTAGCACGCACCAGTGCATAGTATGAACAGCCCAAATTCATATCCCCCTTTCTCAGCAAGGCGCTTGGAGTCAGCGTTGCGTGAGGTTCAGTCGAAAATGGAGGTTCTGCTACTGTGCTGGCCGTATATGGTTATTTGCGTATAGTTGACGAACGGTGTCGTATATGGACTTTTTCCTGAGGCTGCAAACTTATGCGGCCTCTGCTATGGCTGCATGGAACATGTCTCAGTACCCAAACTTTTGGCATCGTAGTATTTTTTTTGCCAGAGTTTGCGCGCTGAGCGCCTTTCTTGACTATCGCATGAACATGGTCATCCTGGATGGACGCATAATGTGCATCTACATCAACAGGGAGAGAAGTGGGGAGCGCATGCTCTGTAGTTGGGTAAGGCGCATCGGCCTTCGCTATCCATGTCCTGCGGGTCTTTTTAGGCTTTGCTTGCCTTGGAGAAGGACTCGCGCTGTCCCAGGAGAACATGTTCTAAATGCTTGCTGGTCGAAGCGTACCACCAGCATCATTTGGGTTGAACCCAGCTTTGCCGTATCGGACTGCGTCACTATCTTCTCATCAGAGAAGAAGTTGGTCCCCAGGAGAGTCTTTATCTTGTCCGCCATTGTAAGTTTTGAATATTGAAATAGCAACAAAAAAGTACAAAGAGATCCTAAACAAAAAATCTTAGTACAATATTTTGATCTGGGTAGTGACGATGGAGCTTGAACGCAGTAGCGTCTCCTTTACTCCGTTGATGGTCTG
Organism: Iris macrosiphon; assembly: GCA_036927795.1. Taxonomy (NCBI): domain Eukaryota; kingdom Viridiplantae; phylum Streptophyta; class Magnoliopsida; order Asparagales; family Iridaceae; genus Iris; species Iris macrosiphon. Next base: position 208,059 of record JAYESA010000173.1, read on the forward strand.
ATAAGGGAATGATGATGCTCTATTATCTTCTCTCTCATGAGCTTGTGTGCATGTACGTAGCTGGCCGGGGGGGGTTGTAGGGTATGCTACCCTTGCTATTTAAAGCCATCCTGCTGACTAGCTATAGATGCCGCATATACCGCTGTTTGGTGGCCGCGTAGGACTCCTTCAACAGAATACGGTTCTAACTGCAGTTGCATGCCACGGACTGGCTGTCACGTGGTCTTAGTTATGATATGTTGTTGAAGAGATCTCAGGATTGTTGCATGCATAACTTGGTTAGCTGGACACGTAGTCAGCACCGATTGTGTGAGAAATCATCTTCGGTTATAATAGAAAGATCCAGCAAGTCAAGTGTCGCGTAACGTCTTGGCCGCATATCATCGTGGCCGCATACGTGCTCTCGTTTGGCCTTGGTCATTTGGACACTTTGGTCGCATGATGCTGAGGTCGCATGGGTATATAGCTGCATGCAAGCTCTCGTCTAGCCTTGGTCAGATGGACACTTTGGCCGCATGATGACGAGGCCGCATGGGCATATAGCCTCATATGAATGGGCACGTGGCGTGGCACGTATGTCGAGGCCATCAATGAGTTAATATGACCTTTTATCTTTTTTTGAGGCATCGTCTTTACGAATATCGAAGCGTCTGAGTATGACGAGTGATGTGTCAGAGTCTGACAGTCATCGAATGCTGTGTCAGGGGGTTTCATGCGGCCTCCCTACTTTATGGTCGTTCAGGCCGCATAAAGTATACTATGCAGCTTCTAGATCTTTGGTTGATCAAGCCGCATGTGGCTTCTCTGTGACTTGGTTGTTCATGACGAATGTGGCTTCTCTGCGGCTTGGTTGTTCAGGCCGCATGTGGTTTCTTTGCGGCTTGGTTGCTTTTTTGAGGGGGCATGACCTCTATGCGGCCTGCATAATTTTTTATACTTCTACACCGGGTCACATGAAGAGAGGTCTTAGATCGTTCGGAACCTGCAGCTATTGCTTCTCCCAAGCTCCTCGCTCTAACCTTCAGTGCCATTCTGAATTTAGAATGAAAATATAAGAAATTATCAAATGGCACAAGATTAGATATTTTCAAGAAGGACAATGAAATATATCAAATATATAAAGTTGAACGGGAGTTAGCAAATTTCAAATTAGAACAAAAAAATTTCTAGTATGTGATTGTGTATTCTCTTCCTCGTAAGATCCTATATCTATCAATTTATTCTATCGCAGGCTCGCAATAGTGTACCCATTTCAGGAGACTACCACGATATCACAGTAGTTTGTGATGACTGACCTGCATGAACCACCATAAAAATGTGTTACGACCCACACCCTGATGATCGGACAAGAGTACGTGGGTACGTCCAGCCTATGCCGCAGTGTTGGCAATAAAATGCTGTCTAGTAACTCACAATTATCCAACAACTCACGCAATTTATATATGAAATAGATTAATTTACTCAAACACCATTTCTAAGGAAGATAATATGATAAGGAACAAACAATAGTACAAAGTCTATAGTCTAAGTCCAAGTCCAAGTCCAAGTTTAGGTAATGAATACAAAGTCTGAATCCAAAATAACATATAACAGTAGACTACCAGAGACAAAGTTCGAGCAAATATAAGAGAGTCTAAGCTATACTAAACTAAGTAGTCGCAGCCTAGATCTTCGCTACGAGGGTTCCCTGAAGGTCCTCCTGAGTCTCGTAGTATGTAGAGTACAAGTTCTCCATGTCTTCTCATAATATTTTTAATATATCCATGTCAGTATTGGAGCGAAAGTACAATTCAATGAAAGCAGATCCAATATATAGTAGAAGCTATAAGACAGTAATAGTAATAAATTATATGAAAGGCTGTAAACATGCAACCAGGCAGGACATGTAAAGAGAAACTGTAAACAAAAGTAAATATGGCATATGTCGACAAGAATGGAGTAAACCATAAAGACAGTAAACATCTACATGATTTAAAATACTACCTTTGATATGTGATTGTAGAAATATAAAAAATCTAGATCCATGCGTTCAACAAACATGTGCCCCATAGTCGACTAAGAAAAAACCAGGACGCAGGATGACCATGAGGCCAAGAAAACGTAGATTCACGCACCTTCAAATATTGGCCGCATAAAGGCCTGACACCAAGATTATGTCTGACAGCGAATCCTGACAAAAAAGATTTTTTGAACGCCTCGAAAGATGTGAGCACATTAAGCGACAAGAAGCTCTCATCAGACTAATAATAACTTAAGACAAGCGTACAACGCCATATGTATGAGACCTCATGCTTCCAAGACTCCATGCGCTCTATGAGAATCTGGCCCTATGTGTACCAGACTACATACGCTCCAAGCGTCTCTAGCCTTATGCGTTCCAGACTCCATGTGTTTCGTACATCTCTGGCCCCATGCATTCCAGACTCCACGTATCCCATGTGTCTCTGGCCCCATGCGTTCCAGTCACCATGCATCTGAAACTCATTGCGTCCAACATAGCAAGATTTCCTGAGACAAAAAAAAATTTGTTGTGATTCTTTCCAACTTAATGTGGGCCACGTGTCAAGCCGACCAAGTCACGCAAACAGGAGACAAAAATCTTCTATGCGCCCACAAAACGTCCATGTGGCAGCTTGCTCTGGACTCAATCCATACTATGCGTCCACAGTTGCAACCGCATTCAGTTGAATAAGTCCCCTGAGGCCACCAAACAGAAGCACCTACAGCACCTATAGCCCATCAACATGATTACTATAAATAGAGGCAACTTGGACGTCCCAAAGACTAGCTTTTTATGCTTCAGAGAGACCATACCCCTCCAGGCGAGCTATATATGTGCACACATGCTCAAGAGATAAATAGAAGAAAGAGTATCCCTCATTCACTCATCGGACCGTCAACGAAGTAAAAGAGTCGCTATAGTACTCGATCTCCATCGTTACACTACTCAGATAAAAAAATATTGTACTTAGATTGTCTGTCTAGGATTTCTTTGTACTCTTTTTGTTGGTTATTAAACGAAGGTTTCCCAAACCTACATTGCAAAATCCTTCACCCAAAAATAGGTATTTTGTATATTCTATATTTATTGTGTTTATTTAGATTATTTTAAAATCAATTTAAATCCAATGGTTGCTTTAAGATACTATACCGTAGTTTGAACATTAATGACATAGGACGACCCCAAAATCCAGATCGCCCTTCGTAGGAAGTAGCCTACACTGGAGACACTACCATAGGATCTTTGAGTGATACAAAATTAGATCATTTAGTATTATTATGGCACTAGTGTAACAACCATAGCTTCTTGTTTGTAATATTTAGATATTTTTATATAAATAATTCATTTATGATTATTTTTTAATCCAACCTTCTTCAATAAGCAACCCATAATTCTTCCATGCCAATTTAGGCCACTTTCCCCTTTTTATAGGAGTTATTTATTTATTTATGTATTTATTTATTTATTATTATCTTATTCTCTTAGAATTTCAATCAAATCTTGGTTATTAATATCTATTAGGATTAGTGATTCACCTTAGATTACTACCAACCAAATTAGGACAACTTAAACTAATCCTAATCCAACCCATAGCCGAACCCCCCCCCCCCCACTTACCCGTGGGTTCCCCCTCTCAAGACGTGACCCCTCTCTCCCTCCCTCTCTCTCTCTCTCTCTCTCTCTCTCTCTCTCTCTCTCTATATATATATATATATATATATATATATATATATATATTAGATTAGGGTTAGCATTTAAGAAAAAAATTATATATATATATATATATATATATATATATATATATATATATATATATATATATATTAGATTAGGGTTAGCATTTAAGAAAAATATTATATATATATATATATATATATATATATATATATATATATATATATATATATATATATATATATATATATATATATATATATATATATATATATATATATAATCTTTTTCTTAAATGCTAACCCTAATCTAAAATCTCCTCTCCTCACCCATCACCAAGCCGCCGACCCCATCCCCCATAACAGCCCCCTCACGTGGACAAGCCGAGGCCATCCCCTCCATTCAAGAACCCTAGTTCATCTTCCTCCTCCACCTTCTAGTATGTTATTTCTTTAAACCTTCTATCCTCCAACCTCTCTAATGTATATGAATGCATGAATAAATATATTTTTCTCCCCCACGTAAATACTTCCTTTCACCCCCCCCCCCCCCCACCCGCGTATACTTCTCCGCGCGTAAAACCCAAACCCCAACCCATTAGGTGAAGAAAATATCAGCAGCAGAAGCAAAATCCAATTTTACTTTGCTTTGCTTTCCCACGCGTGTAAGCTTCTCATTCCACCGCTCCTTAACACTAGTATTACTAAACACCCCTCAACCGAAACCAAAACCAATGAAAAGAAAGAAACAGCAGCGGTAGTAGTTTTAGTTTTCTTAAACACTAAGTTTCTCCAACGCCTCTTATTCTCTATATATATCCATGCAATACACCCCAAAACCCTAAACCTCACTCCTTCAACTTAATACTGTTGTAGACGCTTGCACTATACGAATCTCTTACTTGGCAAGTATACCTTGCCAAATCTTTACTGTTTAAATTATAAATTATTGCATGTTATCCTATTGCAATATACATATAACTGTGTGCGCCCGAGATTGACTCGGGTGCAGTCGACAAATACGTCGATACGTAGTATAACTGACTTAGACATTAGCAGACTCACCTACAGATGCGAGGGTATTCTGATATCCTCCTAGACCCTGATACTGGTACACATATCATGATTGCAACTCATGTTGGGATGCGGGTTCGCGTACTCGATTAGCTACCGGTGCGTGGAACACACATCACTGTTTAGCACATAGTCAGGATTATCTAAAAAATTGTGACTTGGTATATAGTTACGTGGTATGCACGTCGTGTATTCGACTTGTATATCTGCATTGGGCGGAGAAGATGACTAGTAGGCGTATGGGATACCCACCTTCTTTATTGCAGATACCGCACTCTTCGGAGTGATACAGAGGTATATATACTTTGCAGATACCACGTCCCTTAGAGTGTTGGACGTTATATATATACAAATACATCATTCTTCGGAATGATGGACATTGCAGATACTACACTCTAGAGGACGTTGGACGTTATGCCTACGCCTACCCATACGTACCAAGGTTGTCTTCACACTTGCATACACTTAGATGGTTAGCTCACCCTTTATTTATTCAGTATTATATATGGCATACTTTTATGTATCTTGTTATGTCCCACTGAGGACCTGGTTCCCTTCCAGATTTAGATAAGGTGTACTATTCCACGGTGTACGGACCTGGACAGGAGACGAGGTACGCATCCGAGGAGGAGCTAGAGGTGCTGCCATCCGAGTTCCTCTGATCTTGGGTAAACTTACCATCTAGAGCTGGAACCCCTTTATCTAGATAGTCAATGCTCTAGTCATGTTATATTTTAGCACTCTTATTTTTAGTTTTTGTAGTGGGTTTGTTCCCACCAGACATATCTGGGTTGTACTATGACATTTCAGACTTAGCACTTATATTCCAGTACTTATTTCAGTGTTCCTTGATACATTATGGATGAGATTAGATGTTACCTGTTATATGCTAGTACTAGACTTGTTAGTATTTTAGGACAGCGTAGCACGTCTCTTTGGGTCCAAAATTAGGTTTTTCTTCGGAGACGTATCAGTTGGCCAATGCTACGTGGCCTGGTCCCACATTATTTTAGAACTGGGGCGTGACATAGTTTTAGTGGTAGCCCATGCAGGTCTAGCTTATATTTTTTTGGTTACATAACTGTACCAAACAAGCCTGCATATAGAAATAGAGCATAAGGATCTCATTCACACTTGACTAAATCCCATTCTTCCTTTCAAAATAAGTTTTATGCCAAAAACCCTTTACCCTTGTTGGCGTAAAAGCCAATTGACTGTCTTGTTGGCGTAAAAAGCCAAACTATGAAGAGACTGCCAACTTTACGCTGCGGTTATGACAACTTTCCATAGTTTTCCTAATCCTGTGTATGACACATCATGCAAGCCATGTAGGAAACTACCCCAGCGTAAACTTGATAACTAACGTAGAGTATCCTGATTAGGCGTAAACTACAAAGATAGTGATATGAGCGTATTAGTCATAGTTTTAGCTTTCCCAGTCATGACAAAGGATAAAATCTCGTGCATTAAATGTAGAGATATGCCTCGAGCCCTGTGCAAAAGAAACAGCTTTTAACGTAGCGGCTGAATTTTGTCTTATATTGAGCGTAAAAACTCATTTCTGTCTTGAGCATAAAAACTCATTTCGGACTTGAGCGTAAAAGCTCATTTCTATCAATATAGAATAGGCAGCGTATTCAGGAGACTCAAAATCTTCTTCCTTTGAGTGGTGTATCAAATATGTCACTAAACGACAACCTGGATATCTGTGCAAAATCATCATCACAGCCGTCCTCTCGATTATCGTGCAGTACTTTTTGTCAGATGTCAGGTTCACTGAATTATCTGACAAATTCATCCAAGAAAAACAAAGAGTTCCTCGTACAAACTTTACGCTGCAAACGTATACTAGACTTTTACGCGCAGATTTTTGGCAGACCTTTTTACTCGAGTTTTACGCAGACTTTATGCTGCAATAAAAATGACGTATGTTAGATTTTACGCAGGCAACCCTTACGCACACAGATTTTTTACGCACAGACTTTTAGGCAGACTTTACGCAGGAAGTATAGCAGACTTTTACGCAGATAGCTCTGAAGCCATGATTTACGCCAGATAGTAAATCTCTACCTTACACCAGACAGCTTGAAACTCTGTGTTACACAGACAATTTCAAAATCTTTACTTTACACCAAATTATTTTATATCTGCTTTATGCAGACAGTCTCCAATTCCTACTTTACGCAGACTATCTAGAATCTCGATTTTACGCGGACAACTCTGAAGTCTTACTTTACGCCAAACTTCTTTGAATCTCTATTTTACGCAGACGGCTTAGCAACCTGTTTTACGCAAACGTTTTCCGAACCTATTCGCAGACCAAGGTATGAAATTACCTTGTTAAATTTATATATCTTCTACCATTCTTACTTTCTACCGTTGTCACGACCCGCACCCGAAAATCGGGCATGAGCCGTGGGTACGTCCAGCCTACGCCGCAGAATCGGCGGTAGAACGCTGTAAAGGTCCGTTCTAGGTCAACCAACTATCTAGATAACTCACAGAAAAATCCGGCATGACCTCTCCAAAAAGGAGGGCAAAACCACGCAATATGTATATGTGAATAAAATCCTCTCCAACAGGAGGGCAACCACGCAATATATATACGACAATAATCTCAATCACAAAACTAGAGGAAGAATATAAGCACGATATGATATAAACAAGAAACAGAACCAAGAGAGCAAGGCAATCCAAAATAATACAGTCCAAGTCTAAAAGCTACAACATCTCAAGCAACAAAAGAATAAGTACAGTCATCCAAAATACAAACCACAAGAAAAACCCAGGAAACCCACCTAGCTAACTAGGGTGCTATCGGCGTCTCCTCGGCGCACTCCTCCTCGGGGTCACAACAGTCGTCAATACCAGGCCCGTAGAACGTAGGGCAATAGTCCTCAGGATCCTCTGGAAAAAATATGCCCAGTCAGGACTGGAGCGAAGTACATAACTCTGAAAGCAACTCCAAATGCATGGTAAGGTGTATATGACGAGCAATAGAAAAGTAATCAAGATGCATAGGAAATAAATATATGCTGGAGCACAATAAGTAGCTGCAATGTAAACTGGAGAACAATACAAGTAGTGGAAAAGTAACTGCAGGTGTGAAACATGAATACTAGCTAAGTGCCTTGAGCACAAGTTTGTTATATGATCGGCTTAGGTTGCACATGAAAGTCACTACGATAACTCCGTTATGCGTGAGTTGCATAACCGACATACACATGAATACTGTTTGGCTTTGATCATATAACCAACTCACTACTCCCCTCCCCCACTAATACCATTGGATCCAACCACAACACGCTACGTACATGATAATAGCTCGCGCACACGAAGGCGAGAGCACAAGAAGCACATGATAGCACATGATAATCAATACCCGAAGCACATGATGAAATACACGTGATAGAGTACCCGCTGAACACGGTAAGGGGGATAGCACCTCATGACGGGATCCACTAGTACCAGCTCGTGTAATAAAGTGTCAGAATCAAGTATTACAGTTCTAGAACAGGTGATATAAACGCTATCATGAAATAGAAACTATCAGAGGTAGGTACTCGCCTGATGTCCTGAGCAACTGATGAGGATCGAGGTCCGGACCGATGACGCAAGGACCTAATACGAAAAGCAAGGATTAAACAGGGTTCTAAGCATTTAAACTGATATAAAATAATTAAAAACAGGCTTCTAGGGCTATTCTAGGTCGAACGGGTCAAACCGGTGAAAATTGGGTCAAAAAGTTAACCCGGGGTCCAAAAAGTCAACTCTAGGTCAAAACTAGGTCAAACATTGACTTTTACGGTCAACGGGGACAATTATGGTCAAAGCTAGGTCAAACTAGGGTGCCCCTGAAATTCTAGGTCAAACCGAGCTCATTAAGCTACTAAACTCACAAACTCGCTTAATCGAGATACCGGGATACCCTCGGTATCCGATACCTCGCCCTAGGCCACGCACCCCGCCTAAACCCGCTAAAACCTATGCTAGCACACATAATTATATATATATAAACATATAAAAATTACTCCCAAGCATTTCCTAGGCTAATGCTCAAATACCCCGCTCGAAACTCAATACCTTGAATATCTCAAGGTATTGAGATACCTCGGTATCTCAAGGTATTGAGGTTTCGCTCTAAAACCCTCTAACTAGCTACCTAGCTATTAATTATGCACCTAGTTATTAATCTAGGCTAGGTAATATAGTTACCTACCATATTTATATATATCTAAGTAGGTATATACCTATGTATATAGATATCCACACACATTTACCCGATTACCCATTATCTTACCTATACACCTATATATGTATATAACTTAGGCATATAGATATTTATATCTCTTAGATAGGTATATCTAAGAATCTAGTTATCTACCTATCTAGTATCTATCTATCTATCTATCTAAATACCTAGCTATCTATCTATCAATATATCTTATCTACCTAACTACTTATCTATATATCTAATCTATAATACTATCTATCTATCTATCTATCCTACTATCTATTAAACCCATTTCTAACCATCTTCCTATCTATCAACATAGGTATATATATATCAAACTCTCTTCCTCCCTCGCTAGCTACTACCCGCTGCTACCTGCTATGCTAGCTGCTGCTGCTGCTTGTGCTGATGCTGCTGCTGCTGCCTCTTGGAGCTGCTGCTGCTGCTCTTTCATCATACTGCTGCTGCTGCTGCTGCTCTGCCTAGCAGCAGCTAGCTGCTGCTGTTGCAGCTGAACTGCTGCTGCTGCAGTTCAGTTTCCCCCCCTCCCAACTCACATACACACACACACACACATCCATATATATACATATATATATCACTATCTATATATATATACATACATATATATCTATATATCTATAACTAGATATCTATATATATATACACTCATCTACACACTCTAACACACACACTAACACACTCACACACTAACACACACACACATAAATATATATATACATAGCTACATATATATATACACTTAATATATATATATCTACACACACTCTCAACTATATATATATATATCTACACACACTCTCAACTATATATATATACATCTACACACACTCTCAACTATATATATATACATACACCTATATATATATATACACATATACACACACAAGCACACTTACACATATACATATATATATATACACATAGACATATACATATACAAGTACATAAATATAAATACACACACATACATATATATATAAATATATATACATAAACACACATACATATATATAAATATATATATATATAGACACATATCAATACAAACACAACCACGCACACAACACTCAAACCACACGCCCTACTCACGCCCAACGACCCCGACACTCACCAATACCCTAAAATATATATAATATAGCCCGAAAACTCTAGCACACACTCTCCGATACTAACCCAACGCGCGCACAAAGCCGAAACGAGGAAACCAAGTCGAAATGGCCGTTCGGTCATTTCGACGAACACGTGGTGCGCGGCTCGGAAAACCTCCTGAAACGCACACCAAACGAACTCGGAATCAGCCCAAAATTTACCCACGCGCTCTACACGATGTCTAGATCCTAGAAAATGCACTCCCACGTCGATTCTAGGCCCGTGGCGGAAACGCACATGCACTTAGAATCGGCGACGACGAAAAGCCCCAATTTCGCCCGAAACGCCCGTTTCTCCGCGACACGGCTTCCCGTGTCCGAACGGAGACACGCACTCACCCTCTAGACACCCGACAACGTCTACCTAGGTCCATCTAACCTAGGGTATCACCCAAAATTGGGCCAAATTCAGATTCCACCCGAATTCGACACAAAACCTAATGTCAAAGTTTCTAAACTCACCCAAACTAGTTCCAACTTCCTCCTACGGGTAGGGTTAGGGTCTAGGAAGGTTCTACAACACTAATTACACTACACAAAAATAATTAGGAAGGGGAAAGTTAGGTTTTACCTCTTGGGAGTTGGAATCCCAAGGCCAAAGTCTCCGATCTACTCCAAATCACCTCCCTCAAGCTCCAAGCCACCAATTCTAGCTCTCATACTAGATCTAAGCTCCTCACACCTAGGTTAGAGAAAATGTAAGGTTAGGGTTAGCTTAAGGAAGAAGGAATGAAAGAAGAAAGAAGAAAATGGAAGAGGAAACTTACTTTGAAGAAGAAGGAAGAAGGAAGAAGAAGTGGAGAAGAAGAAATGAAGAAGAAGAAGTGGAGAATACAAAGCAAAGGGGAGGGGGCTGCTGGTTTTCTCACGGGTGGGGGTAGGTAGGCCGGCCATGTAGAAATAAATAGGTACATAAGTCACCAAATTCCCAAAATGCCCCTATTCACTCGGTTTTGGGTTCCGGGTCTCCAAATGCACTCAAACTAGCTCCAAATCTCTCCAACTAACCTCCTAAAAATAAAATAATAAATCTAAGCCCCAAATAATTCTCACAAGGGTGTGGGCTGGGTCGGACATGGGTCCACTAGGGTCTGACATGGGTCCAGGCTAGCCAAAATCCTAAAACAATCAAAATAAAAATAAGACAAGCACTAATTAATTATAAATATAAATAATTAAATACAATACACTATTTATCAAATAAAAAAATATATACCCTATTTTCTAGAATTTGGTAGTGACAAGCCTACCCTCCTTAAAATAATTTTGTCCTCGAAATTAAAAGACGAAACTAGGACAGGAATGCAAAGAAAGAACCATACCTCAGGGCTCGAAGAGATAGGGGTATCGCTCGCGCATTTCATCCTCCCTCTCCCAGGTCGACTCTCCTGGAGAGTGATGCCTCCACGCGACGCGAACCAAGGGAATAGTCTGGTTCCTCAACACCTTCTCCCGCCGATCCAGAATCTCCGCCGGCTGCTCTGGATAGCTAAGAGTAGGGCCCACTGCGATCTCCGAGTGATCCAATACGTGACTGGGATCCGCCACGTACCGTCTCAACTGCGACACGTGGAACACATCATGAACTCCCTCCAGCGTAGGCGGCAACTCAAGCCTATACGCCACGGTGCCGACCCTCTCGAGAACACGGAAGGGTCCAACGAAACGTGGGCTAAGCTTTCCGCCTCCACCGAAGCGAATAGTGCCCCGCGTCGGAGAAATCCTCAGGAACACCAGATCTCCAACCTAGCACAAACAAGGTCTCTGCACTTAGTCTAAAACAAGCAATCACAAGCAAACACAAGAACAAAATCTAGATTCTAAGCTATACCTCGAACTCCAAAGGTCTCCGGTGGCTATCGGCCCAATGCCGCTGCCTGTCCTGCGCCACCCGAAGTCTATCTCTAATGAGCTTGACCTTCTCCGCTGCATCAACCACCATCTCCGGGCCAAGCAAAACTCTCTCACCTACATCATCCCATGATAACGGAGTGCGACACCTCCGTCCATACAACGCTTCAAAAGGTGACATCTCGATACTGGCTTGGTAGCTGTTGTTGTAAGCAAACTCTACCAAGTGCAAGTGATCCTCCCAAGAGCCTCTGAAATCCAAAACACAGGTCCGAAGCATGTCCTCAAGTGTCTGAATGGTCCTCTCTGACTGACCATCTGTCTGTGGGTGATACGCACTACTAAACTTGAGCTGGGTGCCCAAGCTAGCCTGCAGACTCCTCCAGAAATGCGAAGTAAAGCGACTGTCCCGATCTGATACTATGCTCACTGGAACTCCATGCAGTCTGACTACCTGGCGCACATACATCTCTGCTAGTCTCTCTGTAGACGTACCCACTTTGAATGGTAGAAAGTGGGCCGATTTGGTCAACCTGTCCACGATGACCCAAATCGCATCTTTCCCGCCTGGAGAACGGGGAAGTCCAGAAACAAAATCCATGGTCACATGCTCCCATTTCCACTCCGGAATGGGTAACGACTGGAGTAAACCTCCTGGCCTCTGCCTCTCCGCCTTCACCTGCTGGCACACTAAGCATCGGGATACGAAGCGTGCTACCTCCCGCTTCATCCCGTACCACCATACATGCTGTCTCAGATCTCTATACATCTTGTTGGCACCGGGATGCATAGAGTACTGGGATCGATGCGCCTCCTGGAGAACCTCCTCGCGCAATGACCCACTCGGCACACACAACCTGGTACCCCGCCGCAATGAACCATCATCAGCAATGGTGAAGTCGTCTGCTAATCCCATCTGAACCTGCTCCCTGATGCTCCTCAGGGACTCATCCTCAAACTGTGTAGCCCGGATCCGGTCTACCAACTCTGACTGAATCTGCAGTCCCCACATCTGCATCTCAACTCCAGGCACTATCACCTCAATGCCCAAGCTCTCTAGATCTGCCAGAAGATAACGATCTGTAGTCAGGCACATAGCTACCGGATACCTGCTCAATGCATCCGCAACTACGTTCGCCTTCCCTGGATGATACTGCAATGATATGTCGAAGTCTTTCATCAACTCCAACCATCTCCTCTGCCTCATGTTCAGCTCTTTTTGGGTAAATACATACTTCAAGCTCTTGTGGTCTGTGAAGATCTCCACACGCTCTCCGTATAAATAGTGTTTCCACAACTTAAGAGCAAAGATGACCGCTGCCAACTCCAAATCGTGGGTAGGGTAATTCTTCTCATGAGGACGTAATTGCCTAGAAGCATAGGCAATCACCCTCCCATTATGCTGCAACACACAACCCAGTCCCTTCCCCGATGCATCACTATAGATAGTGAATCCTCCAGAACCTGATGGCAACGTCAACACTGGAGCTGTCGTCAACCTCCTCTTCAGCTCATCAAAGGCGATCTGGCACTCCTCTGACCAAACAAACTCCACGTCCTTCCGGGTCAGCCTGGACAACGGCTCTGCAATCCGGGAAAAATTCTGAACAAATCTCCTGTAGTAGCCTGCTAGTCCCAAGAAACTTCTGACCTCGGCTACTGAACTCGGAGCACTCCATGCCTCAACTGCCACGATCTTTCTCGGATCCACCGAGATACCCTCTCCAGTCACCACATGACCAAGGAATTCAACCTTGTCAAGGAAGAACTCACACTTCGAGAGCTTTCCATAAAGCTCCTCCTTCCTGAGAGTCTCCAGCACTATCCTCAGATGCTCCTCGTGTTCCTCTGGGGTCTTCGAATACACCAAGATATCATCTATAAATACCACCACAAACCTGTCCAGATGCTGATGGAACACCTTGTTCATCAGATTCATGAACACTGCCGGGGCATTAGTCAACCCAAACGGCATCACCAAGAACTCATACTGTCCATATCTGGTCCGAAAAGCTGTCTTCGGAATATCCTCCTTCCTGACTTTCACCTGGTGGTAGCCTGTCCTCAGATCAATCCTGGAAAACACCCTCGCTCCGCTCAACTGGTCAAAAAGATCATCAATACGCGGCAGCGGATACTTATTCTTGATTGTGAGGTTATTCAGAGCCCTGTAGTCGATACACATCCGTATCGACCCATCCTTCTTCGGCACAAAAAGTACCGGAGCACCCCACGGAGAAGAACTAGATCTGATAAATCCCTTGTCCTGAAGCTCATCCACCTGCTTCTTAACTCTATCAGCTCACTGTTGCTGACTCTATAGACGTGCTGGGATATCGGCTCCGCGCCTGGCACCAAGTCTATAGAGAACTCCACATCTCTGTCCGGGGGTAACCCTGGCAACTCCTCCGGAAAGACATCCATATACTCCTCTATCAGTGGATGTAGCGACCTCGGCTCTACCACCAGGGCTCCGCAGAAGACTCCCTCGGTCTGCTCCGCTGCTCCTCTGGCAAACTGAAACTCTGGCTCACCTGGCGGACTGAACAAAACTCTGCCTCCACGACAATCTATACTAGCACAATGCGTACTCAACCAATCCATCCCGAGTACAATATCGTAGCTCGAAAGTGGCATTACGAGTAGGCACACACTCAACTCCCGGCCTCCCAAGGTAACTCTCCGGTCTCTGCAAACATCACGGACTAGGATGATACCACCCCCGGTCGTGATCTTGCAGAGTCTAGCTAAAGGTTCAGCAACAAGATGGTGTCTAACAGCAAAAGATACAGACACAAAGCTATGGAAAGCACCGGAATCAAATAAAGCAAGTGCTGGAATGGAATCAAGGAGAACAGAACCTGAGATAACGTCACCAACTGGCTCGGCCTCGTCCACTGTCAGGGCAAAAGCTCGCCCCTGCTGTCCTCCTCGGTGCTGCTGCTGGTGCTGGGCGAACCTCTGCTGCTGAGTCTGCAAAGGCTGACCTCTCTGCTGCGCTGCAGGTGCTCTGGCTGGTGCCCTCTGAGCGGCTCCTCCGCCCTGAGCTGTACGGGCAAGCGCTGAAGGACAATCCTTCAGCTGGTGGTCTGCGACGCCACACAATAAACATCTGCCCAACCTCTTTCTGCATATGTCCCATCCGTGCCCTGGCTTCCTACAGAAAGGGCAAACGATGGGCTACCTCTGGCCCTGCTGCTGACCCTGCCTCTGCTGCTGGGGCGCCTGCCGGAAGGGCACCCGACCCTGACCCTGGTGCTGCTGGGTCTGCTGGAATGGCCTCTTGGCCGGGCCTGCACTGCTACCTGCTCCTGAAGCATCTCTGCCCCTCTTCGTCTTCAGCTCCAAATCATCCTCAGCCCTCTGAGCGTCGCTGACAATCTGCTCGAAGGTCGCCTCACGGTCGCTCCTGGTCAAGGACTTGACCTCCATGACTAAGCCCTTGCGGAACTTCTGCGCCTTCGCTACCTCTGACAACCCCTCAACAAATCTGCCCAGACGGCAGAACTCCGCTGCATACTCATCCACTAGCATACTCCCCTGGACGAGCGCCTCGAACTGACTCTCTAAGGCACTGAGAGCCACGTCCGGGAAGAACTTCTCCTTAAAAAGCTTCTTAAAAGCCTCCCAAGTCAATCCCGGAGCTGCTATCCGCGTATCCGTGCGGAACCAAGTGAGGGCAAGGTCGAATATCTGGCTGCCCGCTGCCTCTATCTGCATGCTGGCTGGGATTATCGCCAGCCTAAAGATACCCTCGATATGCTCGATCCAGTCGTCGGCGTACAGGATCCCCTCTGTGCCGCGGAACTCCTTAGGCCGCATCCTCTGAAAATCGATGATAGTACCCGGCCTAGGATACTGAGCCTGCTCTGGCTGTGGCTGGATCTGAGCCACTCTGTCGACCGCTGTCAAAGCCACCTGATGAGCATTCTCAATGCCCATCCTCATAACATCTGCCTGGCGGTGCTGCGCATCCATCATCTCTCGGAAGAATGCGAACAACTGCGTAGCATCCACTGGCGCAGGCGGTGGTGGAGGAGGTACCACCGGGACAACTGGGGTGGCTCTCGGATCAATGGGAGTAAGGGGATCTCCGAGAGAAACCGATGCTCCCTCAACCGCAGGAGTGGCGAGTGGAGCGGTAGCGGCTGCCGGAAGTCGAGCAGGTCGAGAGGTGGCAGACCTCTCGGTGGCAGCTGCTGGGGCGGTGCGCTGAGATCTGGTCTTCGGAGGCATCCTGAACACAGACCAAAAGAAGTCAATACAGTGCAAGAAACGATAACATCAAAGAAGGACAGTGATATTGCAAAAGAAAATAATTTCAGAAAAATTAAAGATAGCAAAAGGAAGTAGGAAGGGTCCTAGTTGTGATTGAGCACACTCTCTCTCAGCCTATCTCCTATATCCTATTGCAGGTAACCCTAAAAAGCTGACCTGCATGGGCCACCACCAAAAACGTGTCACGACCCGCACCCGAAAATCGGGCATGAGCCGTGGGTACGTCCAGCCTACGCCGCAGAATCGGCGGTAGAACGTTGTAAAGGTCCGTTCTAGGTCAACCAACTATCTAGATAACTCACAGAAAAATCCGGCATGACCTCTCCAAAAAGGAGGGCAAAACCACGCAATATATATATGTGAATAAAATCCTCTCCAACAGGAGGGCAACCACGCAATATATATACGACAATAATCTCAATCACAAAACTAGAGGAAGAATATAAGCACGATATGATATAAACAAGAAACAGAACCAAGAGAGCAAGGCAATCCAAAATAATACAGTCCAAGTCTAAAAGCTACAACATCTCAAGCAACAAAAGAATAAGTACAGTCATCCAAAATACAAACCACAAGAAAAACCCAGGAAACCCACCTAGCTAACTAGGGTGCTATCGGCGTCTCCTCGGCGCACTCCTCCTCGGGGTCACAACAGTCGTCAATACCAGGCCCATAGAACGTAGGGCAATAGTCCTCAGGATCCTCTGGAAAAAATATGCCCAGTCAGGACTGGAGCGAAGTACATAACTCTGAAAGCAACTCCAAATGCATGGTAAGGTGTATATGACGAGCAATAGAAAAGTAATCAAGATGCACAGGAAATAAATATATGCTGGAGCACAATAAGTAGCTGCAATGTAAACTGGAGAACAATACAAGTAGTAGAAAAGTAACTGCAGGTGTGAAACATAAATACTAGCTAAGTGCCTTGAGCACAAGTTCGTTATATGATCGGCTTAAGTTGCACATGAAAGTCACTACGATAACTCCGTTATGCGTGAGTTGCATAACCGACATACACATGAATACTGTTTGGCTTTGATCATATAACCAACTCACTACTCCCCTCCCCCACTAATACCATTGGATCCAACCACAACACGCTACGTACATGATAATAGCTCGCGCACACGAAGGCGAGAGCACAAGAAGCACATGATAGCACATGATAATCAATACCCGAAGCACATGATGAAATACACGTGATAGAGTATCCGCTGAACACGGTAAGGGGGATAGCACCTCATGACGGGATCCACTAGTACCAGCTCGTGTAATAAAGTGTCAGAATCAAGTATTACAGTTCTAGAACAGGTGATATAAACGCTATCATGAAATGGAAACTATCAGAGGTAGGTACTCGCCTGATGTCCTGAGCAACTGATGAGGATCGAGGTCCGGACCGATGACGCAAGGACCTAATGCGAAAAGCAAGGATTAAACAGGGTTCTAAGCATTTAAACTGATATAAAATAATTAAAAACAAGCTTCTAGGGCTATTCTAGGTTGAACGGGTCAAACCGGTGAAAATCGGGTCAAAAAGTCAACCCGGGGTCCAAAAAGTCAACTCTAGGTCAAAACTAGGTCAAACGTTGACTTTTACGGTCAACGGGGACAATTATGGTCAAAGCTAGGTCAAACTAGGGTGCCCCTGAAATTCTAGGTCAAACCGAGCTCATTAAGCTACTAAACTCACAAACTCGCCTAATCGAGATACCGGGATACCCTCGGTATCCGATACCTCGCCCTAGGCCACGCACCCCGCCTAAACCCGCTAAAACCTATGCTAGCACGCGTAATTATATATATATAAACATATAAAAATTACTCCCAAGCATTTCCTAGGCTAATGCTCAAATACCCCGCTCGAAACTCAATACCTTGAATATCTCAAGGTATTGAGATACCTCGGTATCTCAAGGTATTGAGGTTTCGCTCTAAAACCCTCTAACTAGCTACCTAGCTATTAATTATGCACCTAGTTATTAATCTAGGCTAGGTAATATAGTTACCTACCATATTTATATATATCTAAGTAGGTATATACCTATGTATATAGATATCCACACACATTTACCCGATTACCCATTATCTTACCTATACACCTATATATGTATATAACTTAGGCATATAGATATTTATATCTCTTAGATAGGTATATCTAAGAATCTAGTTATCTACCTATCTAGTATCTATCTATCTATCTAAATACCTAGCTATCTATCTATCAATATATCTTATCTACCTAACTACTTATCTATATATCTAATCTATAATACTATCTATCTATCTATCTATCCTACTATCTATTAAACCCATTTCTAACCATCTTCCTATCTATCAACATAGGTATATATATATCAAACTCTCTTCCTCCCTCGCTAGCTACTACCCGCTGCTACCTGCTATGCTAGCTGCTGCTGCTGCTTGTGCTGATGCTGATGCTGCTGCCTCTTGGAGCTGCTGCTGCTGCTCTCTCATCATACTGCTGCTGCTGCTGCTGCTCTGCCTAGCAGCAGCTAGCTGCTGCTGTTGCAGCTGAACTGCTGCTGCTGCAGTTCAGTTTCCCCCCCCTCCCAACTCACATACACACACACACACATCCATATATATACATATATATATCACTATCTATATATATATACATACATATATATCTATATATCTATAACTAGATATCTATATATATATACACTCATCTACATACTCTAACACACACACTAACACACTCACACACTAACACACACACACATAAATATATATATACATAGCTACATATATATATACACTTAATATATATATATCTACACACACTCTCAACTATATATATATATATCTACACACACTCTCAACTATATATATATACATCTACACACACTCTCAACTATATATATATACATACACCTATATATATATATACACATATACACACACAAGCACACTTACACATATACATATATATATATACACATAGACATATACATATACAAGTACATAAATATAAATACACACACATACATATATATATAAATATATATACATAAACACACATACATATATATAAATATATATATATATAGACACATATCAATACAAACACAACCACGCACACAACACTCAAACCACACGCCCTACTCACGCCCAACGACCCCGACACTCACCAATACCCTAAAATATATATAATATAGCCCGAAAACTCTAGCACACACTCTCCGATACTAACCCAACGTGCGCACAAAGCCGAAACGAGGAAACCAAGTCGAAATGGCCGTTCGGTCATTTCGACGAACACGTGGTGCGCGGCTCGGAAAACCTCCTGAAACACACACCAAACGAACTCGGAATCGGCCCAAAATTTACCCACGCGCTCTACACGATGTCTAGATCCTAGAAAATGTGCTCCCACGTCGATTCTAGGCCCGTGGCGGAAACGCACACGCACTTAGAATCGGCGACGACGAAAAGCCCCAATTTTGCCCGAAACGCCCGTTTCTCCGCGACACGGCTTCCCGTGTCCGAACGGAGACACGCACTCACCCTCTAGACACCCGACAACGTCTATCTAGGTCCATCTAACCTAGGGCATCACCCAAAATTGGGCCAAATTCGGATTCCACCCGAATTCGACACAAAACCTAATGTCAAAGTTTCTAAACTCACCCAAACTAGTTCCAACTTCCTCCTACGGGTAGGCTTAGGGTCTAGGAAGGTTCTACAACACTAATTACACTACACAAAAATAATTAGGAAGGGGAAAGTTAGGTTTTACCTCTTGGGAGTTGGAATCCCAAGGCCAAAGTCTCCGATCTACTCCAAATCACCTCCCTCAAGCTCCAAGCCACCAATTCTAGCTCTCACACTAGATCTAAGCTCCTCACACCTAGGTTAGAGAAAATGTAAGGTTAGGGTTAGCTTAAGGAAGAAGGAATGAAAGAAGAAAGAAGAAAATGGAAGAGGAAACTTACTTTGAAGAAGAAGGAAGAAGGAAGAAGAAGTGGAGAAGAAGAAATAAAGAAGAAGAAGTGGAGAATACAAAGCAAAGGGGAGGGGGCTGCTGGTTTTCTCACGGGTGGGGGTAGGTAGGCCGGCCATGTAGAAATAAATAGGTACATAAGTCACCAAATTCCCAAAATGCCCCTATTCACTCGGTTTTGGGTTCCGGGTCTCCAAATGCACTCAAACTAGCTCCAAATCTCTCCAACTAACCTCCTAAAAATAAAATAATAAATCTAAGCCCCAAATAATTCTCACAAGGGTGTGGGCTGGGTCGGATATGGGTCCACTAAGGTCTGACATGGGTCCAGGCTAGCCAAAATCCTAAAACAATCAAAATAAAAATAAGACAAGCACTAATTAATTATAAATATAAATAATTAAATACAATACACTATTTATCAAATAAAAAAAATATATACCCTATTTTCTAGAATTTGGTAGTGACAAGCCTACCCTCCTTAAAATAATTTTGTCCTCGAAATTAAAAGACGAAACTAGGACAGGAATGCAAAGAAAGAACCATACCTCAGGGCTCGAAGAGATAGGGGTATCGCTCGCGCATTTCATCCTCCCTCTCCCAGGTCGAATCTCCTGGAGAGTGATGCCTCCACGCGACGCGAACCAAGGGAATAGTCTGGTTCCTCAACACCTTCTCCCGCCGATCCAGAATCTCCGCCGGCTGCTCTGGATAGCTAAGAGTAGGGCCCACTGCGATCTCCGAGTGATCCAATACGTGACTGGGATCCGCCACGTACCGTCTCAACTGCGACACGTGGAACACATCATGAACTCCCTCCAGCGTAGGCGTCAACTCAAGCCTATACGCCACGGCGTCGACCCTCTCGAGAATACGGAAGGGTCTAACGAAACGTGGGCTAAGCTTCCCGCCTCCACCGAAGCGAATAGTGCCCCGCGTCGGAGAAATCCTCAGGAACACCAGATCTCCAACCTAGCACAAACAAGGTCTCTGCACTTAGTCTAAAACAAGCAATCACAAGCAAACACAAGAACAAAATCTAGATTCTAAGCTATACCTCAAACTCCAAAGGTCTCCGGTGGCTATCGGCCCAATGCCGCTGCCTGTCCTGCGCCACCCGAAGTCTATCTCTAATGAGCTTGACCTTCTCCGCTGCATCAACCACCATCTCCGGGCCAAGCAAAGCTCTCTCACCTACATCATCCCATGATAACGGAGTGCGACACCTCCGTCCATACAACGCCTCAAAAGGTGACATCTCGATACTGGCTTGGTAGCTGTTGTTGTAAGCAAACTCTACCAAGTGCAAGTGATCCTCCCAAGAGCCTCTGAAATCCAAAACACAGGTCCGAAGCATGTCCTCAAGTGTCTGAATGGTCCTCTCTGACTGACCATCTGTCTGTGGGTGATACGCACTACTAAACTTGAGCTGGGTGCCCAAGCTAGCCTGCAGACTCCTCCAGAAATACGAAGTAAAGCGACTGTCCCGATCTGATACTATGCTCACTGGAACTCCATGCAGTCTGACTATCTGGCGCACATACATCTCTGTTAGTCTCTCTGTAGATGTACCCACTTTGAATGGTAGAAAGTGGGCCGATTTGGTCAACCTGTCCACGATGACCCAAATCGCATCTTTCCCGCCTGGAGAACGGGGAAGTCCAGAAACAAAATCCATGGTCACATGCTCCCATTTCCACTCCGGAATGGGTAACGACTGGAGTAAACCTCCTGGCCTCTGCCTCTCCGCCTTCACCTGCTGGCACACTAAGCATCGGGATACGAAGCGTGCTACCTCCCGCTTCATCCCGTACCACCATACATGCTGTCTCAGATCTCTATACATCTTGTTGGCACCGGGATGCATAGAGTACTGGGATCGATGCGCCTCCTGGAGAACCTCCTCGCGCAACGACCCACTCGGCACACACAACCTGGTACCCCGCCGCAATGAACCATCATCAGCAATGGTGAAGTCGTCTGCTAATCCCATCTGAACCTGCTCCCTGATGCTCCTCAGGGACTCATCCTCAAACTGTGTAGCCCGGATCCGGTCTACCAACTCTGACTGAATCTGCAGTCCCCACATCTGCATCTCAACTCCAGGCACTATCACCTCAATGCCCAAGCTCTCTAGATCTGCCAGAAGATAACGATCTGTAGTCAGGCACATAGCTACCGGATACCTGCTCAATGCATCCGCAACTACGTTCGCCTTCCCTGGATGATACTGCAATGATATGTCGAAGTCTTTCATCAACTCCAACCATCTCCTCTGCCTCATGTTCAGCTCTTTTTGGGTAAACACATACTTCAAGCTCTTGTGGTCTGTGAAGATCTCCACACGCTCTCCGTATAAATAGTGTTTCCACAACTTAAGAGCAAAGATGACCGCTGCCAACTCCAAATCGTGGGTAGGATAATTTTTCTCATGAGGACGTAATTGCCTAGAAGCATAGGCAATCACCCTCCCATTCTGCTGCAACACACAACCCAGTCCCTTCCCCGATGCATCACTATAGATAGTGAATCCTCCAGAACCTGATGGCAACGTCAACACTGGAGCTGTCGTCAACCTCCTCTTCAGCTCATCAAAGGCGATCTGGCACTCCTCTGACCAAACAAACTCCACGTCCTTCCGGGTCAGCCTGGACAAAAGCTCTGCAATTCGGGAAAAATCCTGAACAAATCTCCTGTAGTAGCCTGCCAGTCCCAAGAAACTTCTGACCTCGGCTACTGAACTCGGAGCACTCCATGCCTCAACTGCCACGATCTTTCTCGGATCCACCGAGATACCCTCTCCAGTCACCACATGACCAAGGAATTCAACCTTGTCAAGGAAGAACTCACACTTCGAGAGCTTTCCATAAAGCTCCTCCTTCCTGAGAGTCTCCAGCACTATCCTCAGATGCTCCTCGTGTTCCTCTAGGGTCTTCGAATACACCAAGATATCATCTATAAACACCACCACAAACCTGTCCAGATGCTGATGGAACACCTTGTTCATCAGATTCATGAACACTGCCGGGGCATTAGTCAACCCAAACGGCATCACCAAGAACTCATACTGTCCATATCTGGTCCGAAAAGCTGTCTTCGGAATATCCTCCTTCCTGACTTTCACCTGGTGGTAGCCTGTCCTCAGATCAATCCTGGAAAACACCCTCGCTCCGCTCAACTGGTCAAAAAGATCATCAATACGCGGCAGCGGATACTTGTTCTTGATTGTGAGGTTATTCAGAGCCCTGTAGTCGATACACATCCGTATCGACCCATCCTTCTTCGGCATAAAAAGTACCGGAGCACCCCATGGAGAAGAACTAGATCTGATAAATCCCTTGTCCTGAAGCTCATCCACCTGCTTCTTTAACTCTATCAGCTCACTGTTGCTGACTCTATAGACGTGCTGGGATATCGGCTCCGTGCCTGGCACCAAGTCTATAGAGAACTCCACATCTCTGTCCGGGGGTAACCCTGGCAACTCCTCCGGAAAGACATCTATATACTCCTCTATCAGTGGATGTAGCGACCTCGGCTCTACCACCAGGGCTCCGTAGAAGACTCCCTCGGTCTGCTCCGCTGCTCCTCTGGCAAACTGAAACTCTGGCTGACCTGGCGGACTGAACAAAACTCTGCCTCCACGACAATCTATACTAGCACAATGCGTACTCAACCAATCCATCCCGAGTACAATATCGTAGCTCGGAAGTGGCATTACGAGTAGGCACACACTCAACTCCCGGCCTTCCAAGGTAACTCTCCGGTCTCTGCAAACATCATGGACTAGGATGATACCACCCCCGGTCATGATCTTGCAGAGTCTAGCTTTAGGTTCAGCAACAAGATGGTGTCTAACAGCAAAAGATACAGACACAAAGCTATGGGAAGCACCGGAATCAAATAAAGCAAGTGCTGGAATGGAATCAAGGAGAACAGAACCTGAGATAACGTCACCAACTGGCTCGGCCTCGTCCACTGTCAGGGCAAAAGCTCGCCCCTGCTGTCCTCCTCGGTGCTGCTGCTGGTGCTGGGCGAACCTCTGCTGCTGAGTCTGCAAAGGCTGACCTCTCTGCTGCGCTGCAGGTGCTCTGGCTGGTGCCCTCTGAGCGGCTCCTCCGCCCTGAGCTGTACGGGCAAGCGCTGAAGGACAATCCTTCAGCTGGTGGTCTGCGGCGCCACACAATAAACATCTGCCCAGCCTCTTTCTGCATATGTCCCATCCGTGCCCTGGCTTCCTACAGAAAGGGCAAACGATGGGCTGCCTCTGGCCCTGCTGCTGACCCTGCCTCTGCTGCTGGGGCGCCTGCCGGAAGGGCGCCCGACCCTGACCCTGGTGCTGCTGGGTCTGCTGGAATGGCCTCTTGGCCGGGCCTGCACTGCTACCTGCTCCTGAAGCATCTCTGCCCCTCTTCGTCTTCAGCTCCAAATCATCCTCAGCCCTCTGAGCGTCGCTGACAATCTGCTCGAAGGTCGTCTCACGGTCGCTCCTGGTCAAGGACTTGACCGCCATGACTAAGCCCTTGCGGAACTTCCGCGCCTTCGCTGCCTCTGACAACCCCTCAACAAATCTGCCCAGACGGCAGAACTCCGCTGCATACTCATCCACTAGCCTACTCCCCTGGACGAGCGCCTCGAACTGACTCTCTAAGGCACTGAGAGCCACGTCCGGGAAGAACTTCTCCTTAAAAAGCTTCTTAAAAGCCTCCCAAGTCAATCCCGGAGCTGCTATCCGCGTATCCGTGCGGAACCAAGTGAGGGCCAGGTCGAACATCTGGCTGCCCGCTGCCTCTATCTGCATGCTGGCTGGGATCATCGCCAGCCTAAAGATACCCTCGATATGCTCGATCCAGTCGTCGGCGTACAGGATCCCCTCTGTGCCGCGGAACTCCTTAGGCCGCATCCTCTGAAAATCGATGATAGTACCCGGCCTAGGATACTGAGCCTGCTTTGGCTGTGGCTGGATCTGAGCCACTCTGTCGACCGCTGTCAAAGCCACCTGATGAGCATTCTCAATGCCCATCCTCATAACATCTGCCTGGCGGTGCTGCGCATCCATCATCTCTCGGAAGAATGCGAACAACTGCGTAGCATCCCCTGGCGCAGGCGGTGGTGGAGGAGGTACCACCGGGACAACTGGGGTGGCTCTCGGATCAATGGGAGTAAGGGGATCTCCGAGAGAAACCGACGCTCCCTCAACCGCAGGAGTGGCGAGTAGAGCGGTAGCGGCTGCCGGAAGTCGAGCAGGTCGAGAGGTGGCAGACCTTTCGGTGGCAGCTGCTGGGGCGGTGCGCTGAGATCTGGTCTTCGGAGGCATCCTGAACACAGACCAAAAGAAGTCAATACAGTGCAAGAAACGATAACATCAAAGAAAGACAGTGATATTGCAAAAGAAAACAATTTCAGAAAAATTAAAGATAGCAAAAGGAAGTAGGAAGGGTCCTAGTTGTGATTGAGCACACTCTCTCTCAGCCTATCTCCTATATCCTATTGCAGGTAACCCTAAAAAGCTGACCTGCATGGGCCACCACCAAAAATGTGTCACGACCCGCACCCGAAAATCGGGCATGAGCCGTGGGTACGTCCAGCCTACGCCGCAGAATCGGTGGTAGAACGCTGTAAAGGTCCGTTCTAGGTCAACCAACTATCTAGATAACTCACAGAAAAATCCGGCATGACCTCTCCAAAAAGGAGGGCAAAACCACGCAATATATATATGTGAATAAAATCCTCTCCAACAGGAGGGCAACCACGCAATATATATACGACAATAATCTCAATCACAAAACTAGAGGAAGAATATAAGCACGATATGATATAAACAAGAAACAGAACTAAGAGAGCAAGGCAATCCAAAATAATACAGTCCAAGTCTAAAAGCTACAACATCTCAAGCAACAAAAGAATAAGTACAGTCATCCAAAATACAAACCACAAGAAAAACCCAGGAAACCCACCTAGCTAACTAGGGTGCTATCGGCGTCTCCTCGGCGCACTCCTCCTCGGGGTCACAACAGTCGTCAATACCAGGCCCGTAGAACGTAGGGCAATAGTCCTCAGGATCCTCTGAAAAAAATATGCCCAGTCAGGACTGGAGCGAAGTACATAACTCTGAAAGCAACTCCAAATGCATGGTAAGGTGTATATGACGAGCAATAAAAAAGTAATCAAGATGCACAGGAAATAAATATATGCTGGAGCACAATAAGTAGCTGCAATGTAAACTGGAAAACAATACAAGTAGTGGAAAAGTAACTGCAGGTGTGAAACATGAATACTAGCTAAGTGCCTTGAGCACAAGTTCTTTATATGATCGGCTTAGGTTGCACATGAAAGTCACTACGATAACTCCGTTATGCGTGAGTTGCATAACCGACATACACATGAATACTGTTTGGCTTTGATCATATAACCAACTCACTACTCCCCTCCCCCACTAATACCATTGGATCCAACCACAACACGCTACGTACATGATAATAGCTCGCGCACACGAAGGCGAGAGCACAAGAAGCACATGATAGCACATGATAATCAATACCCGAAGCACATGATAAAATACACGTGATAGAGTACCCGCTGAACACGGTAAGGGGGATAGCACCTCATGACGGGATCCACTAGTACCAGCTCGTGTAATAAAGTGTCAGAATCAAGTATTATAGTTCTAGAACAGGTGATATAAACGCTATCATGAAATGGAAACTATCAGAGGTAGGTACTCGCCTGATGTCCTGAGCAACTGATGAGGATCGAGGTCCGGACCGGTGACGCAAGGACCTAATACGAAAAGCAAGGATTAAACAGGGTTCTAAGCATTTAAACTGATATAAAATAATTAAAAACAGGCTTCTAGGGCTATTCTAGGTCGAACGGGTCAAACCGGTGAAAATCGGGTCAAAAAGTCAACCCGGGGTCCAAAAAGTCAACTCTAGGTCAAAACTAGGTCAAACGTTGACTTTTACGGTCAACGGGGACAATTATGGTCAAAGCTAGGTCAAACTAGGGTGCCCCTGAAATTCTAGGTCAAACCGAGCTCATTAAGCTACTAAACTCACAAACTCGCCTAATCGAGATACCGGGATACCCTCGGTATCCGATACCTCGCCCTAGGCCACGCACCCCGCCTAAACCCGCTAAAACCTATGCTAGCACGCGTAATTATATATATATAAACATATAAAAATTACTCCCAAGCATTTCCTAGGCTAATGCTCAAATACCCCGCTCGAAACTCAATACCTTGAATATCTCAAGGTATTGAGATACCTCGGTATCTCAAGGTATTGAGGTTTCGCTCTAAAACCCTCTAACTAGCTACCTAGCTATTAATTATGCACCTAGTTATTAATCTAGGCTAGGTAATATAGTTACCTACCATATTTATATATATCTAAGTAGGTATATACCTATGTATATAGATATCCACACACATTTACCCGATTACCCATTATCTTACCTATACACCTATATATGTATATAACTTAGGCATATAGATATTTATATCTCTTAGATAGGTATATCTAAGAATCTAGTTATCTACCTATCTAGTATCTATCTATCTATCTAAATACCTAGCTATCTATCTATTAATATATCTTATCTACCTAACTACTTATCTATATATCTAATCTATAATACTATCTATCTATCTATCTATCCTACTATCTATTAAACCCATTTCTAACCATCTTCCTATCTATCAACATAGGTATATATATATCAAACTCTCTTCCTCCCTCGCTAGCTACTACCCGCTGCTACCTGCTATGCTAGCTGCTGCTGCTGCTTGTGCTGATGCTGCTGCTGCTGCCTCTTGGAGCTGCTGCTGCTGCTCTCTCATCATACTGCTGCTGCTGCTCTGCCTAGCAGCAGCTAGCTGCTGCTGTTGCAGCTGAACTGCTGCTGCTGCAGTTCAGTTCCCCCCCCCCCTCCCAACTCACATACACACACACACACACACATCCATATATATACATATATATATCACTATCTATATATATATACATATATATATATCTATATATCTATAACTAGATATCTATATATATATACACTCATCTACACACTCTAACACACACACTAACACACTCACATACTAACACACACACACATAAATATATATATACATAGCTACATATATATATACACTTAATATATATATATCTACACACACTCTCAACTATATATATATATATCTACACACACTCTCAACTATATATATATACATCTACACACACTCTCAACTATATATATATACATACACCTATATATATATATACACATATACACACACAAGCACACTTACACATATACATATATATATATACACATAGACATATACATATACAAGTACATAAATATAAATACACACACATACATATATATATAAATATATATACATAAACACACATACATATATATAAATATATATATATAGACACATATCAATACAAACACAACCACGCACACAACACTCAAACCACACGCCCTACTCACGCCCAACGACCCCGACACTCACCAATACCCTAAAATATATATAATATAGCCCGAAAACTCTAGCACACACTCTCCGATACTAACCCAACGCGCGCACAAAGCCGAAACGAGGAAACCAAGTCGAAATGGCCGTTCGGTCATTTCGACGAACACGTGGTGCGCGGCTCGGAAAACCTCCTGAAACGCACACCAAACGAACTCGAAATCGGCCCAAAATTTACCCACGCGCTCTACACGATGTCTAGATCCTAGAAAATGCGCTCCCACGTCGATTCTAGGCCCGTGACGGAAACGCACACGCACTTAGAATCGGCGACGACGAAAAGCCCCAATTTCGCCCGAAACGCCCGTTTCTTCGCGACACGGCTTCCCGTGTCCGAACGGAGACACGCACTCACCCTTTAGACACCCGACAACGTCTACCTAGGTCCATCTAACCTAGGGCATCACCCAAAATTGGGCCAAATTCGGATTCCACCCGAATTCGACACAAAACCTAATGTCAAAGTTTCTAAACTCACCCAAACTAGTTCCAACTTCCTCCTACGGGTAGGGTTAGGGTCTAGGAAGGTTCTACAATACTAATTACACTACACAAAAATAATTAGGAAGGGGAAAGTTAGGTTTTACCTCTTGGGAGTTGGAATCCCAAGGCCAAAGTCTCCGATCTACTCCAAATCACCTCCCTCAAGCTCCAAGCCACCAATTCTAGCTCTCACACTAGATCTAAGCTCCTCACACCTAGGTTAGAGAAAATGTAAGGTTAGGGTTAGCTTAAGGAAGAAGGAATGAAAGAAGAAAGAAGAAAATGGAAGAGGAAACTTACTTTGAAGAAGAAGGAAGAAGGAAGAAGAAGTGGAGAAGAAGAAATGAAGAAGAAGAAGTGGAGAATACAAAGCAAAGGGGAGGGGGCTGCTGGTTTTCTCACGGGTGGGGGTAGGTAGGCCGGCCATGTAGAAATAAATAGGTACATAAGTCACCAAATTCCCAAAATGCCCCTATTCACTCGGTTTTGGGTTCCGGGTCTCCAAATGCACTCAAACTAGCTCCAAATCTCTCCAACTAACCTCCTAAAAATAAAATAATAAATCTAAGCCCCAAATAATTCTCACAAGGGTGTGGGCTGGGTCGGACATGGGTCCACTAGGGTCTGACATGGGTCCAGGCTAGCCAAAATTCTAAAACAATCAAAATAAAAATAAGACAAGCACTAATTAATTATAAATATAAATAATTAAATACAATACACTATTTATCAAAAAAAAAATATACCCTATTTTCTAGAATTTGGTAGTGACAACCGTGACTTAGTTTTAATTTCGAGGACGAAATTTTTATAAGTTGGGTAGAATGTAAAACCCCTAACCCTAAAAACGTTTTATTATGAGCCAATTAGAGAGAATAGATTTTATTAGATTTTATTTTGAGATATTTGAGCACTTAGAGGATTTATGAAGCCATTATAAATTTTCCTAAATTTATTTCATGTAGGCGACCATTTGGACAGTAGATAGCTTAACCGTATGCACCAATGTAATATATATATATATATATATATAATTTATTAGAATAGAATTTCCCATTGGATCAAACCTAAAACGCAAATGCGCAACCCGTTAACCATCACCCCGCGTATACATCTACGCGCGTAAACAGCAGCAGCAGCAGTAAAAAAACCATCGCCTATATTTTTCTCCCCCACGTAAATACTTCCTCCCCCCCCCCCCACCCGCGTATACTTCTCCGCGCGTAAAACCCAAACCCGAACCCATTAGGTGAAGAAAATATCAGCAGCAGAAGCAAAACCCAATTTTACTTTGCTTTGCTTTCCCACGCGTGTAAGCTTCTCATTCCACCGCTCCTTAACACTAGTATTACTAAACACCCCTCAACCGAAACCAAAACCAATGAAAAGAAAGAAACAGCAGCGGCAGTAGTTTTAGTTTTCTTAAACACTAAGTTTCTCCACCGCCTCTTATTCTCTATATATATCCATGCAATACACCCCAAAACCCTAAACCTCACTCCTTCAACTTAATACTGTTGTAGACGCTTGCACTATACGGATCTCTTACTTGGCAAGTATACCTTGCCAAATCTTTACTGTTTAAATTATAAATTGTTGCATGTTATCCTGTTACAATATACATATAACTGTGTGCGCCCGAGATTGACTCGGGTGCAGTCGACAAATACGTTGATACGTAGTATAACTGACTTAGACATTAGCAGACTCACCTATAGATGCGAGGGTATTCTGATATCCTCCTAGACCCTGATACTAGTACACGCATCACGATTGCAACTCATGTTGGGATGCAGGTTCGCGTACTCGATTAGCTACCGGTGCATGGAACATACATCACGGTTTAGCACGTAGTCAGGATTATCTAGAAAATTGTGACTTGGCATATAGTTACGTGGTATGCACATCGTGTATTCGACTTGTATATCCGCATTAGGCGGGGAAGACGACTAGTAGGCGTATGTGACACCCACCTTCTTTATTGCAGATACCGCACTCTTCGGAGTGATATGGACGTATATATACTTTGCAGATACCACGTCCCTTAGAGTGTTGGACGTTATATATATACAGATACCTCATTCTTCGGAATAATGGACATTGCAGATACCACACTCTAGAGGACGTTGGACGTTATGCCTACGCCTACCCATATGTACCAAGGTTGTCTTCACACTTGCATACACTTAGATGGTTAGCTCACCCTTAATTTATTCAGTATTATATATGACATGCTTTTATGTATCTTGTTATGTCCCACTGAGGACCTGGTTCCCTTCCAGATTTAGATGAGGCGTACTATCCCACGGTGTACGGACCTGGACAGGAGACGAGGTACGCATCCGAGAAGGAGCTAGAGGTGCTTCCATCCGAGTTCCTCTGATCTTGGGTAGACTTACCATCTAGAGTTGGAGCCTCTTTATCTAGATAGCCGATGCTCTAGTCATGTTATATTTCAGCACTCTTATTTTTAGTTTTTGTAGTGGGTTTGTTCCCACCAGACATATTTGGATTATACTATGACATTTCAGACTTAGCACTTATATTCCAGTACTTATTTCAGTATTCCTTGATACATTGTGGATGAGATTAGATGTTACATATTATATGCTAGTACTAGACTTGTTAGTATTTTAGGACAGCGTAGCACGTCTCTTTGGGTCCAAAATTGGGTTTTCCTTCGGAGACGTGTCAGCTGGCCAATGCCACGTGGCCTGGTCCCACATTATTTTGGAACTGGGGCATGACAATATGTGTTTATAATCCATTGCCAAGTTCTTCATTATAGGATTTATTTTAGAGTTTTGCATGTAGAGTTTTGAACCCACGTATGCATGTATGCACCCATAGGTAGAAAATTTAATTTAACCATGTTAATAATAGAGATATATGATGATTAAAATTATTTTAGCCATATTTTTACTGTTTATTTCAGAATATTAGTTTGATAAATTTGTGATAAATAAATTGCATGTACAGTGTGTAGGGTGACCTGGTTTAATATTTTATCCAAAATCCTATACCGAATCCTTCTAAAA
The DNA here is from genome assembly GCA_036927795.1 of Iris macrosiphon. Classification (NCBI taxonomy): domain Eukaryota; kingdom Viridiplantae; phylum Streptophyta; class Magnoliopsida; order Asparagales; family Iridaceae; genus Iris; species Iris macrosiphon. The sequence continues at coordinate 240,379 of JAYESA010000173.1, forward strand.
CGTTGTAAATAATTAAATTATGTTGTTATTAACCTATATTAAATTAAAATTTTAAATTATTTTTTCAAAAATATTACTTTTGATTTAAATAAATTTTATGCATAAAAAGACACATAGTTGACCTAGTTTGCATGTAAACTTTTTGTAACTTGTTCTTTGGCCATATATGAATGTTCTCCCTATTATTTTTTGATTAAAATTTATTTTTCAAGAATTAAATATGATTTAGTATTTTTATGAAAAGCATAATAGTAGGGTTATAATGGCAAAATTTTGCCAATACTATTACTAGAAGACTAGTATGTGTCCAACGGAAAGACCAATAAGTATAATTGATAATTATGCATGTAGGAACTCATTAAATAATTATTTTATAATATTATAGAATTATTTATAGATTTAACATTTTGTATGAACTCATCTTTTGAGAACTTGCATGTCGAAAAAATCCTATTTAGCACCCATAATTGCATGACTAGTTATCAACTTTCGTAGAAACCCCTTGTGAGTTGAAAACCATTAATTTGCTTATTTTTGTAATTAATTCCAGAAATCATAGTTTAATAAATAATATTTTAAAAATTATTTTTGGTAATGTTTTAGGGCTAGTAATAATTTGATGTGTAGTTACTTGCATGTGCAACCAACGTAGGATTAATAACTAGATGATAACTTAACTAAATAATAAGAGTTTAATTAGAGTAATAATTAATTGATAGGTGTTCGTGACATTTCTGTGGAGAGCTTCGGACCAGATTTGTTGTGCTCGCAGCTTGGCTTGGAAGGCAAGTACACCTTGCTTGATTTTATTGTTCAGTATACATATGCCTAGTTTTATTTGCTAGTTGTGTGCACGCGTCTTAGAGTAGCAGACTTACCTGGTATATTGTGAAGATACGTGGTATCTTCTGACCTGACACATGTTTAACACGGTCATTGAGTGAGTGAGTGCTTAGACTAGTGCGTCGACTGATCATCGATATGTCAGTTCGCATCTTGTGTTGGTAGTTAGTGTTGGTCTTGTTATCTATATTTATTGACATCGTTGCATTATGTCTGCACCACGTATACGGTTCAGATACATTGGGAGGGAAGAATCTACTCGTGAGCGTATGCAATTTCTGTTTCTTACTGTGTATATGGTGTGACTGCGTACCCCCGAGTTTTATCGAACGCCTGGTGGGATAACTGTTCTTCTATTTCTCCTTCCTCATACGCCACTAAAGATGTCTCGAGTGCACATCACATAGATAATTTAGTTACCCTATTTATTGTTTACTGCTTTACTTTTATGCATGTCAATTTCTTGTATACTTGTTACGTCCCGCTGAGGACCTGGCACCTTTTCCAGATCCAGACGAGTACTTGTACCCGACGGACTATGGAGTTGGAGATTTTGCAGACGAGGACTTTGAGGTGGAGCCACATGAGTTTTCTTGACCATTCATGGACAACAGTTGCTTAGTGTCTTGGGTGTCTTTATTTAGTTAGCTGACGTCGGACCATTTCTTTATTGCTTAGTTGTATTCTTTCATTATTCTTTTGTAGTCAATTTTTTATGGATTGTTCTCCACTAGATTTTATTTTGTATTTGATTCTGAGACTTATCTATTCATTTAGTTCTTACTCTGTGATATTTATGGATGAGACAAGATTTTACATGCCTGGAATACTGTGATTTAGATATATTTTATAGTGTACTAGGACTGGTTAGGTCCATTAAATTGCGTTCATATACTTGTTTGTACAGCTGGCATGTGTACGTATACCTAGTCCTACGTATTTTGGGACTGGTGCATGATATATTTTTAATGGTGGGCCATGCAGATCTAGTTAGCCGTTTAGGTTACGTAATTGTACCGAGTGGGCCTGCACTTAGTATTAGAGTTTTAGGTCTCATCCATAATTAACTATAACTCACTTTCCTTCCAATCCGTTCTATTTAAATGCTTGCATCCTGCTTGATTCATGTACAACGCTCATCACTGGTGGGAATAGATGGAGCGCCAATGGGGTACACGTCAGACTTGGGAGCAAATCTTGGAGTACTTTGAGAAAAAAATACTTTCTGGACACTGTGAATGATGCATTGTATAACCAATTCCTCCATCTAGAGCAGGGGAACAAGACGGTCGATGAGTATGACTCAGAATTTAGCCGCCTCAGTAGATATGACGTTGTTCTGATACCCGATGACTTGGAGAAAGGTAAAAGATTTCATCACGGGCTGACTCAGGAGCTTCAATATTATACCAGCTCATAGTCCCGGATCTATTATGCTGAATTATTGACAGAGGTCAGGATTCAGGAGGCCATCAGCAAAGGAAAAGGGAATCAACTAAGAATTCAGCAAGGACCAGCAAAGTTGCAATAAGGAGGGCCCATCAGACGACCAATAGGACAGCAGCAGCAACAGAGGATGGGGCCCTACCAACTCAGAGAATCTTTGACTTGCCATTTCTTTGGCAAGAAGGGGCACATGCAAAAGGATTGCAGGAAGAAACTGGGAACTTGCTTGATCTGCGGATCAGGACATCATCAGGCTCATGATTGTCCGCAGAGTAGAGATATTATTCAATTTGGAGGGCAGAAGCCAGCAATACCGACACCAGGAGCAACCAACCAAGGAGGAGGAGGAGTACTTCGTCAACCAGCACCAGAAGGCCAGTAGGGAGGACCACCCTTTATACTGCAGACAGTGCAGTTCGAGAGAGCTAGACAGCAGGCAGGAGCTCAGAGGCAAGGACATATGTTTTCACTGACTCAGGAAGGAGAAGAGACTGGATGAGAGGCTATTACAAGTATTATTCTAGTTGGATCAGTACCTGCCACTATTTTATTTGATTCTAGGCCACTCTTTCATTCATATCATCTAGATTTTATAGTAATGCATAGAATAGCTACTTCACCCTTGCCTAAGAGTTGGAGGATTCATACTGGGGAAGGAATAGTGCCTGTAACTAGTACCTGTAGGACTTGTTCAGTTATTGTTTGTGGCCTAGAGATGAGGGCTCGACTTTTGGTATTTCAAATGCTAGATTTTGACGTAGTATTGGGAATGATTGGCTTAGCCAATACCATACAGTATTAGATTACCATAAAGGTTGTGCTATCTTTAAGACGCCAGGCCAGCCATAACTTGAGTTCATGAAAGGAACTACGGAGAAAGGAGTAGGCCAGTACGGTGGAGCTTGCATGACAATGGAAATTGCACCGCCACCGATTATTGAGGAGTTTGCATATGTCTTTCCAGACGAGTTGTCAGGTCTGCCATCGGACAGAGAAGCCGAGTTCACTATTGAGTTAGTGCCGGGAGTAGAGCCGATATCTTCTAATGTGTATCGGCTAGTAAAGAATGAGCTAGATGAGCTGAAGGTAAAGTTGCAAGATTTGCAGGACAAGGGATTTATTAGGCCAAGTGCATCACCTTGGGGAGCCCCTGTTTTGTTCGTGCCAAAGAAAGATGGAACAGTCCGCATGTGCATCGACTATAGAGCCCTCAATGCAATGACATCAAGTACCCTCTACAGTGGATTGTCGACTTGTTTGACCAACTAACAGGAGCATGGTTGTTTTCTAATAAGGTTGGGGTACCATCAAATGAAGGTGAGGCACGAGGATATTTAGAAGACGGTTTTTTGGACTCGCTATGGTCACTACGAGTTCTTGGTAATGCCCTTTGGATTGACAAATGCGCCAGCTGTGTTTATGATCTTAATGAACCGAGTATTTTATCAGTACTTGAACCAGTTTGTGGTTGTATTCATCAACGGCATTTTGGTGTACTCAAAGAGCCATGAGGAGCACGAGGAACATTTGAGGAAGGTGCTAGAAATATTGAGGCAGCAGATAAGCTGAACAAGTGTGAGTTTCTCCTAGATCATATCTCTTTTTTTGGGCATGTTATCTCGGAAGAAGATATATCAATGGACCTAGCTAAGATATCAGCAGTAGAGACGTGGCCAACCCCAACCGACGTCTCAGAGGTACGAAGTTTTCTAGGACTTGTCAGATATTACCGGAGGTTCATGGAGAATTTTACGAGGATTGTAGAGCCTATGACAAGTTTGACCCACAAGGACCAGGAGTTTGTTTGGACAGAGGAGTGTCAGATGGCATTTGATGAGTTGAAGAAGCGCCTAACTACATCATCGATCTTGACCATACCTACTAGACCGGGAGGATTTATTATAGCGATTCTTTCGGAGAGGGATTAGGTTGTGTCTTGATGCAGCACGGTAAGGTGGTTGCATATGGTTCTCGGCAGTTGAGGATCCATGAGAAGAACTACCCCACTCATGATTTGGAGTTTGCAGCAATAATTTTTTCTTTGAAGCTTTGGAGGCACTATTTATACTGAGAGACCGTGGAGATTTATACAGATCATAAGAGCTTAAAGTATGTCTATACTCAGAAGGATCTGAACCAGAGACATAGACGGTGGCTCGAGTTGATGGCAGATTTTGACATTTAGCAACAGTACCATACGGGCAAGGCAAATGCAGTAGCGGATGCGTTGAGTAGGAGACCGATGGCGTACTTCTTGATAACACAGAAGGAATTATGATATGATTTGGAGAAGCTGGGCATAGAGGTGATTATGCCAGGAGAAGTCACAAAGTTGATGAACCTTCAAGTGAAATCATCATTGGTGGAGCTATCAAGGCAGTTCTGTCGACCGATGCTAGATTTTAGCGACTTCGACAAAGGACTGAGGCTGGACTACAGACTAGACTGAGGATATATAAAGATAGGATATTGAGGTATGGGGATCACCTCTATGTTCCTAATTGAGAGCTTAGGCAGGAACTAATGACGGAGGCTCACAGTTCAGCATACTCTATTCATCTGGGAGGTACGAAGAAGAACCGAGACTTGAGGCAGCTTTACTGGTGGCACGGGATGAAGCGAGAGATAGCACGGTTTGTGGCAAAGTGCTTAGTGTATCAGGAAGTTAAGGATGAACATCAGAGATCAGCAGGACTACTCTAACCACTTCCAATCCCAGAGTAGAAATGAGAGCACATCACCATGGACTTCGTTACGGGTTTTTTGAGGAGTCTAACTAGCCGAGATACAGTTTGGGTGATTATGGATAGATTGACTAAGGCGTCACACTTTTTAACCTTTAGAGTTGGACAATCTATAGAGTTTCTTGTAGAGATGTACATGACGAAGATCATACACCTACATAGAGTATCAGTCAACAGAGTTTTCGACAGAGATTCAAGGTTCACATCCCACTTTTGGAGGAGCATGCAGGAGAGCCTAGGAACTAGATTGAAGTTTAGCACTTTCTATCACCCGCAGACAAACAGACAGTCAGGGAGCATCATTCATACGTTGGAGGACATGTTGAGAGCATGCATGCTTGACATTGGAGGATCTTGGGAGGATCATTTGCACTTGGTGGAGTTCTCTTACAATAATAACTACCAAGCAAGCATTCAGATGGCTCCTTTTGAAGCACTATATGGAAGAAAGTGTCGACCGCCAGTATGTTGGAGTGACATGGGAGAGAGACAAATACTTGGACCGGAGTTGGTGACTCGGACAGTAGAGAAGGTCAAGCAGATTCAAGGTCACCTTCGGGCAGCGCAGGATAGATATAAGCAATGGACAGATACTCATTGTCGACCCCTAGAGTTCAACTCAGGAGATCATGTGTTCTTAAGGATATCCCCTACTAGAGGAACCATCATATTTGGAGGTAGAGGGAAGCTTAGTCCGAGGTACATCAGACCGTTCGACGTGTTGGAGAGTGTTGGCGAGGTTGCTTATAGACTAGCATTACCGCAGACCTTGGAGGGTGTCCACGATGTGTTCCATATCTCATAATTAAGAAGGTATGTGGTGGATCCTAGCCATGTACTGGATCATTCAGAGATCACTGTGGGACCGAGTTTGTCTTATGAGGAGCAACTAGTTGAGATTCTCGACCGCAGGGGGAAGGTGCTAAAGAAAAAGACCATTTGACTCATCTGTGTTGCTTGGAAGCATCATTCACAGGATGAATTGACTTGGGAGTGAGAGGATTCGATCTTAGAGCATTTTTCTCATTACGCGAGTCTTCAGGTATGGATTTACATACCGCGTTCTTGTTTTTCTAGATCGTGTCATATTCTTAATTTTGAGGACAATTTTTTTAAGGTGGGTAGGTTGTAAAATTTCTCACCCAAAAATAGGTATTTTGTGTGTATTCTATATTTATTGTGTTTGTTTAGATTATTTTAAAATTAATTTAAATCCAATGATTGCTTTAAGATACTTTACCGTAGTTTGAACATTAATGACATAGGACGACCCTAAAATTTACATCGCCCTTCGTAGGTAGTAGCCTACACTGGAGACACTATCTATAGGATCTTCGTGTGACATAAAATTCGATTATTTAGTATTATTATGATACTAGTGTAATAACCATAGTTTTTTATGTGTAATAATTAGATATTTTCATATAAATAATTAATTTGTGATTATTTTCCAATCCAACATTCTTCAATAAGCGACACATAATTCTTCCATGCCAATTTAGACCACTTCCCTCTTTTTGTAGAATTTATTTATTTATGTATTTATTTATTATTATCTTATGCCCTTAGAATTGTAATCAAACCTTCGTTATTAACATATATTAGGATTAGTGATTTACCTTAGATTGCTAGCAACCAAATTAGGAAACAACTTAAACTAATCATAATCCTACCCATAGCCGAACCCCCCCCCCCCCACTTACCCGCGGGTTCCCCCTCTCAAGCTGCGACCCCTCTCCCTCTCTCTACCCATATATATATATATATATATATATATATATATATATATATATATATATATATATATATATATATATATATATATATATATATATGGTTTAAGAAAAAAGATGTATATATATATATACATCTTTTTCTTAAACCCTAACCCTAATTTAAAATCTCCTCTCCTCCCCCATCACCAAGCCGCCGACTCCATCCCCCATAGCATCCCCCTCACGTGGATAAGCCGAGGCCATCCCCTCCATTCATGAACCCTAGTTCATCTTCCTCCTCCACCTTCTAGTAAGTTTTTTTTCTTTAACCTTCTCTCCTCCAACCTCTCTAATGTATATGAATGCATGAATAAAGGCTTTTATATATAGAAATAAATAATTTTATATGTGTTTACAATCCATTTCCATGTTCTTTATTGTAGGATTTATTTTAGAGTTTTGCATGTAGAGTTTTGAACCCATATATGCATGTATGAACCCATAGGTAGAAACTTTGATTTAACCATGTTAATCATAGATATATATGATGATTAAAATTATTTTAGCCATATTTTGACTGTTTATTTTAGAATATTAGTTTGATAAATTTGTGTTAAATAAATTGCATGTACAATGTGTAGGATGACCTAGTTTAATATTTTATCCAAAATCCCACATTGAACCCTTCTAAAACATTGTAAATAATTAAATTATGTTGTTATTAACCTATACTAAATTCAATTTTTAAATTATTTTTCTAAAAATATTAGTTTTTATTTAAATAAATTTTATGCATAAAAAGACACATAGTTGACCTAGTTTGCATATAAACTTTTTGTAACTTATTCTTTGGACATATATGAATGTTCTCCCTATTATTTTGTGATTAAAATTTACTTTTCAGAATTAAATATGATTTAAGATTTCCATGCAAAGCATAATAGTAGGGTTATAATGGCAAAATTTTGGCAATATTATTACTAGAAGAGTAGTATGTGTCCAACGGAAAGACCAATAAGTATAATTAATAATTATGCATGTAGGAACTCATTAAATAATTGTTTTATAATATTTTAGAATTCAGATTTAATATTTGGTATGAATTCATCGTTTGAGAACTTGCATGTCGAGAAAACCCTATTTAGCACACATAATTGCATGACTAGTTACCAACCTTCGTTTGTGAGTTAAAAACCATTAATTTGCTTATTTTTGTAATTAATTCCAGAATTAATCTTTTAATAAATAATATTTTAAAAATAATTTTTTGTAATGTTTGATGGCTAGTAATAATTTAATGTGTAGTTACTTGCATGTGCAACCAATATAGGATTAATAACTAGATGATAACTTAACTTAACTAGATAATAAGAGTCTAGTAAGGGTAATAATTAATTGGTAGGTGTTCGTGACATTTTTGTGGACAGATCCAGACAAGATTTGTTGTACTCGCAGCTTGGCTTGGAAGGCAAGTACACCTTGCTTGATTTTATTGTTCGGTATACATATGCCTAGTTTTATTTGCTAGTTGTGTGCACGCATCTTAGAGTAGCAGACTTATCTGGTATATTATGAAGGTACGTAGTATCTTCTGACCTGACACATGTTCAACACGATCATTTAGTGAGTGAGTGCATGGACTAGTGCATCGACTGATCATCGATACGTCAGTTCGCGTCTTGTGTTGGTAGTTAGTATTGGTCTTGTTATCTATATTTATTGACGTCATTGCATTATGTCTGCAACGCATATATGGTTTGGATATATTGGGAGGGAAGAATCTACTAGTGAGCGTATGGGATTTATGTTTCTTACTTTGTATATGGTGTGACTGCGCACCCCCGAATTCTATAGAATGCCTGGTGGGATGACTGTTCTTCTATTCCACCCCCCCCCCATCATGTGCCACTAGAGATGTCTCGAGTGCACATCACATAGATGGTTTAGTGTCACGACTCGCACCCGGAATAAGGGCACGAGTAGTGAACAACGCCCATCCTACGCTGCAATATCGGCGGTAGAATATTGTCTGGGTCAACCAAACTATCTAAACATCTCATAAAATATATATAAGGTACCTGTTAATGTCTCAACTCCAAACGGAGGAACAATATGGTATATGATAATGGTAAACAATACTCAATCACAAAATAGAACTAAAGGAGGATGAAAGCACGATATGGAATAAAAGAGAGAAAATAAGAGTCACAATACATCCACAAGTCCAAATTTATAAGTCTAGACATAGTCACTCCCAAAATAATATATACATGCCAAGAGTCTAAAATAAGATTAATATACGTCAAAAAATATGAAACTAGGCCTCTTCGGTCACTGGTACTAGGTTCTCCTGCTCTAGGGGAGAATCCTCTAATGGCTCATCGTCCTGCGGCCTGTAATAAGTGGGACACTGCTCCTCAAGCCAATCATCTAAAAATATATATCCAATCAGAATTGGAGCAAAGTACAAAACTCTGAAAGCAGTTCCAAATGTATGGTTGAGCATATATGACAAATAATAGAAAATAATACAAGATAACTAGCAAAAGGAAATAAAATGAACTAGAGTAAACATGTGAAATACTGGAATGAAAGAACAGACAATATAAAATAACTGCAAGTAATGGAAATAGATAAACTAGCTAAGGTGTCATAGAGTACAAGTTCGTTATGTGATCGGGTTAGGTTGAACATGAATACAATATGGTAACTCGATTACACGTGTGATATGTAATCGACATATATATGATACACTGGGCTTGATCACATAACCAACTCCTACTCCCCCATCCCCAACCAATACTTATAGATCCAATCATGACATGTTACGAACACGAATATAAGCACACTGAACACGAGCAGTGTGTGAACACGAAGTATACGATAATCAATGCCCGATACACACAATAAAATACATGTGAAAGAGTACCCATTGAATACGGTAGGGGATAACATCCCATGATAGGATCCATTTAGTACCAGTCCGTGTATCCACTATGTCAGAATCAAGTAAACAATTCTAGAATAAGTGATATATACACGATAATAAAATGAAAATTAACGAAGAGATGTACTCATCTCTTGTCCTGAGCAAAGGTGTCTCTCGATGCCCAAGCTGGTGTCATACAATCCTATTTAGGAAATATTATGTCAAATGGTGTAATGAATCAGAAATGAGTTTAAAATGAATCTAATATGCTTCCTAGGTCAAATTATAAGTCATTCCATCTCAACTAAGTCATACTAGGTCCAACTAAGGTTATTAGCCTAAATTGGTCGTTAATTATTCAATACTAGCTTGTACTAGGTGTCATAACCCACACCCGAATATTCGGGCACGAGTACGTGGTTACGCCAGCCTACACCGCAGAATCGGCGGTAGAATACTGTCTGAGTCATTTCTAACTATCTAACATCTCAACAATATAATATGGTACATGTCAATCATCTCAACTCCGAATGGAGGAGCAATATGGCATCTCACATGAATATATAATCTCAATCACAAAACAACTAAGGAAGAAATATGCACGAATAGAATATCGAAGGAAGAATAAAGGTATTATCCATAATCTGAATAATATACAAGATGTGAATCCACTAAAAGAATAGTCTAATACAATCCAATACAATACAACTAGACCTCCTCGGGCTCTGCTACTAGATCTCCCTGGTCAATAAGAGTGTCCTTTATAGGTACGCCGTCCTGCGGCCCGTAGTAGGTGGGACACTGCTCTAGAAGCCAGACATCTGGGAAAATATATCCAGTCAGGATTGGAGCGAAGTATATACCTCTGAAAGCAGTTCCAATAACATAATCGAGCATATAAACAGATATAGAAATGAAATACAAGATTACTAAACATATGAATGATGAACAAGATAAATACAGGTAATGTACGAGAATATATAGATCAACAATATAAATATCAGCAATATAATGAAGTAACTACAATCTAAACTAACTAATGTGCCTCAGAATACGAGTTCATTATGTGATCGGGTTGGGTGAACATGATAAGGTAAGATGGATTACAAGTGAAGTATGTAATCAGAATGTACACGATTTGTAATACTGGCTTTGATCACATAATCAACTCCTAGTCTCCCACCCCCAACTAATACCGATGGATCCAATCACGACACGCTACGAACACAAAAATATAACAACTGTCACGAGCAGTGGGTGTACACGAATATCATAACCACCGAACACGAGCGGTGGGTGTACACGAATAAGCATACTGAATACGAGCAGTATGTGAACACAAAGTAATATCAATACCCAATATACACAATGAGATACAATGTACACAAGTACCCGCTGAACACGATAGGGGATAACATCTCATGACGGATCCATATAGTACCAGTCCGTGAAATAACTGTGTCGGGATCAATGTATATAATTCTAGAACATGCATATATACAATATTATAAATTAAAAATAATCAGAGAAATGTACTCGCCTGACGTCCTGAGCAAGGTGTGTCTCTCGATGCCCAAGCCGGTGTCTCACAACCTATATATGGTATGTTGCATCAATACATGGTTCAATAATAAAAATAAGTGAAGTTGATGAAGTTCTAGGTCAATACACCATTTCTAAGCCAAACCAATGAATTCTAGGTTGCAAGAGTCTAATGCTAAGACACTAAGTCGATACGCTATGAAGCTATGCTATACAAGCTAAGCTAAGCATAAATAAAATACTCAAAGAGCCGTATCCTAAGATACGCAAGTTTCTAATTATGAAAATATAGTTTTATATATGTATACGAGCCAAACATTATAATACTATATCAAAATAATTTAATTTGGATACCTTGGCCTTGCACCAATGTGTATCACAACTAACTTGATACCCAGTCTCAATACCTTGGCATTGGCCCGATACCTTGGTATCTCAAGGCAACCTAACACTTAGTATAACTAATACAATATAAACCATCTAATACTAACTATAAAACTAACACTATAACATATTTAACTATAACATAAAACTATACTACAATATCTAACTATTATAAATAGCAACTAATACAACATATATACATATAGATATGTAGCTAACTAAATAAATTACTAACTCTAAAATAACTATTAACTAACTCTTAAACCACTACACCATATTCCTTGACATTAATCTAACTTACACTAATATACCTATCACATTAACTATCCGAACATCAATACCTCATAAACCAACACCTAACTACTAAAATTGAACACAAGGCTGAAAATAATCGTACTGATACTAACTACTAGAACCTTAACTATAATCCAACACTAACTAAACAATCAACAACTAATCCACTAACTGAAACCAAACAAAACCCAACTAAATATTAAACCCAACTTACTGATACCAAGCTAACTCAAACCCCAACTAACCCATACCTGAAACTGAACTACTGACAGTTTAACAGGCACACTAAAACTGGTTTGGATACTCTTCGATACATGCACTAATACATAGTGTAAGGCTGAACTGCACATTGCATTGACATTGCATTCTTGATGACTGCCTTGAATTACCTTCGGCTGAACACTGCAGCAACATGCTGCTCAATACAGTGGTGCACTTGCTGCACCCTGCATGCTGATGGTTTCCCCTTCCCTGTGCACTGCAGTGCACCTCATAACTACATAGAAAAGATTTCATTGGGACTGTGATCAGCTGTACAGTCCCTTGCTCGAGCTACTGAATATGCAGCCACCTGCTGAACACTATTGCTCCCCTTCTCTTCACTTGCCCGACCTACACAGTCCCTAACCCAACACTACACAAACAATGACACCACTATGAATAAATAGGTATATAATCACACACATATAGATATATACACATAGATAACTATATCTATATACATAGATAGCTATAATACCTCCCAACATACTACTCTAATGCATAATACTACTATACATGTATATATATATATATATATATACCAATACATATATATATACACATACATATAAATCACTAGCTATATATGTAACACATAGACACTCACATATACATAAATACAAAATAAACCAATATATACTCTATATAACACATAGATAGCTAATAATTAGGTAGATACACATGCACGTATAGAATTAAAGGCAAATCGCCAAATACGTGGAGTGCACCGCACCCGTATCACACTTTCTCTATGATACGCTTGCGATACAGCTCCAACACACAACCATACGTATCTCGGAGGACACGAACAAGTTTAATACATAAATTATGAACAATATGTATAGTAATTCGTGTGTCTATGTGTCTGTGTCACAATGTGATATGCACAAGGCCCGTGTCGGAGGAAAACCCCAAAAATTAACCTGTTTCGTCAAATTGACGAGATACGGCCTACACGTATCCAATTGTGGACACAACACTAGTTATAAATAAGCAATTAAGTGTCAATTAGATCTATTAGATCTAATGACAAGCACTACATGTGACAATCTCGGAATTCTCCCAAAATTGGCACCAAAATGGTCATAACTTCCACCGTAGGTCTCCAATTGACCCAAAACCAAAACCTATGGGTAGCCTATGCATGTGGGTTGGTTTCTCATGATAAAATCTCAGATCTAGAGTCTAAAAGAAGTGGAGAAATTGAATTGTACCTATTAGGAGATGGATTTACAATGAAAAGTCCCCAATTGTCAAATAGCTCCTCTCCTTGTAGATCTTGGCCTCCTCCTCCTTGCTCCTTGCTTCCTTCTTGTAGATCCTTGGTGTAGCAACCCAATGGTGAATTTAGAAAGAGATTGGTGAAGAATTAGTGGAGAAATGATGAGAAAATAAAGGGAATTTGGAGAGGGAAGAATGTAGATCTAGAATTTTGGGAATTGGAATGAATAAAATGATTTTCTCTCTCCTCCAAGAGGTGGCCGGCCTATATACATCCCCTAGCAATGTAAAATGACACAAATACCCTTTGGGGCCTCTCATGAAGAAATTAATTAGGGAGGGAAGGTTCTAGTCTAATGGTTTCACTAATTAATTAAACCTCCTAAACCATGGGCCTAATTCATGGGCTCAACTTAGACTAGTCTAAAAGTTTGTTCATGCATTCTAATAAATTGGGTTAGGTCCACTACACAAGTCCAAAACAATTCTACAACTAGCAACAATTAATAATGCAATAAATAATTAAATCATGCAATGTACAATTATTAATTATAAATAAACCTCAAATAATTATACCCATTAACAATTACCAAACTACCCTTAGTTGAAAATGTGAGGGTGACAAACCTACCCACCTTAGAAAAATTTTATCCTCGAAATTAAGGAAGAAACAATATACCAAAAGCAAATAATATAATGCAAGAAAGAATTATACCTCACGGCTCGAACAGATACGGATATCGCTCGCGCATCTCGGTCTCTCGCTCCTTGGTACTCTCTCCTGACGAGTGATGCCTCCACATGACGCACACCAAAGGAATCGTCTGGTTCCTCAGCACCTTCTCTCTCCGATCCAGAATCTCCACTGGCTGCTCTGGATAGCTTTGAGTAGGGCCCACCTCTATCTCCGAGTGATTCAACACATGACAGGGATCGGCCACGTACTGTCTCAACTGCGACACGTGAAACACGTTGTGCACTCCCGCCAGTGCAGGTGGTAAGTCTAGTCTGTAAGCGACTGCACCGACCCTCTCGAGAATACTGAAAGGACCGATGAATCGCGGACTAAGCTTGCGGCCTCCACCAAAACGAATCGTGCCACGTGTCAAAGAAATCCTCAAGAAAACCAGACCGCTAACCTAGCACAAAATACAACCTTAGCACTCTAACAAGCAACAATCAAACATAAGCAAGACAAAGCTAAAGCTATACCTCAAACTCCAAAGGTCTCTGGTGGCTATCGGCCCAATGTCGCTACCTGTCATGCGCCACTCGAAGTCTGTCTCGGATAAGCTTCACCTTCTCTGCTGTATCCACTACCATCTCTGGTCCCAATAAAGCTCTATCACCAACATCATCCCAGGACAACGGAGTGCGACACCTCCGTCCATACAACGCCTCGAATGGTGATATCTCAATGCTGGCTTGGTAGCTGTTGTTGTATGAAAACTCTACCAAGTGAAGGTGATCCTCCCAAGAAACTCCAAGATCCAAAACACAGGTGCGTAGCATATCCTCGAGAGTTTGAATAGTCCTTTCTGACTGTCCGTCTGTCTGAGGGTGATAAGCGGTACTGAACTTGAGCTGAGTGCCCAAGCTAGCCTGTAAACTCCTCCAGAAATGGGACGTGAAGTGACTATCCCGATCCGAGACAATGCTCACTGGAACACCGTACAATCTAATAATCTAGCGTACATACATCTCTGCAAGTCTCTCCGTAGATGTACCCACTTTAAATGGCAGAAAGTGGGCTGATTTGGTCAACCTGTCCACGATGACCCAAATCGCATCCTTGCCTCCTGGAGAACGCGGAAGCCCCGATACAAAATACATAGTCACATGCTCCCATTTCTACTTCGGAATAGGCAAAGGCTGAAGCAATCCTCCTGGTCTCTGTCTCTCTGCCTTGACCTGCTGGCAAACTAAGCATCTAGACACGAAGCTAGCTACCTCTCGCTTTATGCCATACCACCATACATGCTCCCTCATGTCTCTATATATCTTGTTAGCACTGGGATGCATAGAGTATTGGGAACGATGCGCCTCCTGCATAATCTTCTCGCACAAAGCTTCTCTCGGTACGCACAACCACTGTGTCGCAATGATCTGTCATCTGCGATGATAATGTCCTCTGCCAGCCCGACCTGAACCTATGCTCTAATGCTTCTCAGAGACTCATCCTTATACTGTCCGGCTCTGACTCGGTCCATCAGCTCCGACTGAACCTGAAGTCCCCACATCTGTGCTGCGACTCCCGGAATCAATACCTCAATGCCCAAACTGTCGAGATCGGCTAATAAATATTTGTCTTTAGTCAAGCACATAGCCACGGGGTACCTACTCAAAGCATCCGCAACTACATTGGCCTTCTCTGGATGGTACTAGAAAGATATGTCGAAGTCTTTCATCAGCTCCAACCATCGCCGCTGCCTCATATTGAGCTCCTTCTGTGTAAACACATACTTTAAGCTCTTATGGTCTGTGAAGATCTCTACTCTCTCCATATAGATAGTGTTTCCACAAATTGAGAGCAAAGATAACCGCTGTAAGCTCCAAATCATGGATAGGATAATTCTTCTCATACGAGCACAATTGCTGGAATCATAGGCAATCACCTTCCCGTGCTGCTGTAACACAAAACCCAAACCCTTCCCTGATGTATCATTATAAATGGAAAATCCTCCTGCTCCTGCTGTTGATGATAGTGTCAAGATGAGAGCTGTAGTCAATCTCCTCTTCAGCTCCTCAAATGCTGATTGACAATCCTCAGTCCAGAAGAATTCTACGTCCTTCCTGGTCAGCCTAGTCATCGGCTCTGCTAGTCTGGAAAAGTCCTGAACAAACTTCTGGTAGTAGCCTGCTAATCCAAGGAAGCTCCTGATCTCTGCTACTGAACTTAGGGTAGACCACGATTCAACTGCTGAGATCTTCTTTTGGTCCACCGAGACTCCATCTCCTGTAATGACATGCCCAAAGAATTCAACCTTATCAAGAAAGAATTCGCACTTCGACAACTTGCCATACAACTTCTCCTTCCTGAGGGTCTCCAGAACAATCCTCAAGTGCTGCTCATGCTCCTCTGGGGTCTTCGAGTATATCAGAATATCATCTATGAATACTATAACAAACTGGTCCAGGTACTAATGAAACACCTTATTCATCAGGTTTATGAACACTATCGGGCCATTGGTCAACCCAAACGGCATCATCAAGAACTCGAACTGCCCATAGCGAGTCCTGAAAGCTATCTTTGGGATGTCTTTCCTCTTTACTTTTATCTGGTGGTATCCTGACCTCAACTCTATCTTCAAAAATACCTTCGCTCCGCTCAACTGGTCAAACAAGTCATCTATCCGCGGCAACGGGTATTTGTTCTTGATAGTGAGGTTATTAAGTGCCCTGTAGTCGATACACATACGTACTGACCCATCCTTCTTGGGTACAAAAAGTACCGGAGCACCCCATGGTGATGAACTGGAATGGATAAAGCTCTTGTCTTGCAACTCATCCACCTGCTTCTTCAATTCTACCAGTTCGCTGTTGTTTACTCTATAGACGTGTTGAGATATCGGCTCTGCGCTTGGCACTAAGTCTATAGAGAATTCCACATCTCTGTCTGGCGGCAACCCCAGAAACTTCTCTGGAAAGACATCCAAGAACTCCGCAATCAACGGATGTGGCGGCTCCTGCTCCTGCTCCTGCTCCTTGACTAAAGCTCCACATAAATCTCCATCGCTCTCTTTGCTTCTCGGACGAACTCGAACTCCGGCTCTCCTGGCAGCTGGAATAAAACTATGTCTCTACGACAATCGATACTAGCGTGATGTCTACTCAACCAATCCATCCTGAGCACTATGTCATAACTCGAAAGTGGCATTACAAGCAAACATACGCTCAGCTCACGGCCTTCCAAATAAACTCTTTGGTTCTTACAAACATCACTGACTAGGATGATGCCACCCCTGGTTGTGATCTTGCAAGTCCTCTCCAATGGTTCAGACTCAAGGTGATGTCTCAAAATAAAAGATACAGATACAAAGCTATGAGAAGCACCAGAATCGAACAAAACATGAGCTGGAAAGGAATCGAGATAAACAGAACCTGAGATAATATCGCCAATCGGCTCCTCCTCCTCGACAGTCAGGGCAAAAGCTCGCCCTTGTCGATGCGCTCCTCTGTTTTGCTGATGCTGGGCAAACTGCTGCTGTGGTGGAAGAGGTCATCTCTGTTGGCCCGCTGGTGGTCGAGCGGGTGCTCTCTGTGCCTGTCCTCCACCCTGAGCTGGACGAGCCTGGACTTTAGGATAATCCCTCAGCTGATGATCTCCCGATCCATAGAATAAGCACTGGCCTAGCCTCATCCTGCATGCGTCCCATCCGTGTCCTTGCTTCTTACAGAAAGTACAAGGAACTGCTGCCCTCTGGATCTGATACATCTGCTGAGTCGGCGCTCTAGCTGGCCCGTGGTACTGCTGCCTCTGGTGCTGGTAAGGCCTCTATTCTGCTGCTGGAATTGAGGCCTCTTCACTGGACCCATGTAGTTGTCGGATCCTCCTGTGTCCCTCTGCCTCTTAGAGCTAAGCTCTAAGTCATCCTCTGCTCTCTGCGCCTGCTTGAGTATCTCCTCGAAGGTGGCGGTAGGATCTTCGTTGGTGTGGGGTTTGACTTCCTGGTTCAGGCCCTTCCTGAACTTCCTGGCTTTGCTTCTAGGGTTTTGACCCTCCATGAAGCATCCTAAACGGCAATACTTTGCCGCATACTCATCCACTGACATGCCTCCCTGGACAAGATACTGGAACTGACTCTCCAAAGAAGTAAGAGCCACGTCTGGGAAGAACTTCTCCTTAAAAATCTCTTTGAAGGCTTCCCAAGAGAGTCCTGGTGCTGCAATCCTCGGGTTGGTCCGGAACCATCTCAGGGCAATATCGAACATCATACAACCAGCAGCCTCAATCTGTAGCATCTCTGGAATTTGCACCAGCCGCAGGTTTCGCTCGATGTCCTCGATCCACTCGTCCACATATATAATTACCTCGGTGCCTCTGAAGTCCTTTGGGCCCATCCTCTTAAAGTCGATGATGGTACCCGGCCTTGGTTGATACGGAATAAGCTGAGCTGGTGTCATCGGTGGCTGGGCGGTAGTAGCTCTCTCCACTGTTGTGAGTGCAATCTGGTGAGCGTTCTCCACGCTCTGTCGTAGGACCTCTGACTATCGCTGTTGCGCCTCTATCATCTGCTGGAGAAGTGCAAACATCTACGTCTGGTCAACCACTGGTGGTGGAGGTGGAAGATCCTCTGAAACAACTAGAGCTACCCTCTGAACTGGGGGAGGAGCACCCCCGAAGACGGCAACTGAGACCCCCACCTGTGTCACGCCCCGATCCCGAAAGGGTCATTCGTCCTCGCCGGATTCTTTACGGAACCGATTCATCCTCGCTGGGGCGTGATGTCGTGCGAGCCTGGGGTTGCGCTTGCACAAGGCAAGAACTTGCAGTTTTAGGAACCCATTTTGAAACACAATTTATAAAACACATTCACAGAGATTTGAACACAAGTGCGGAAGAAAACATGCTTTTTCATTGATAATTCAGAGTAATTTACATAGAGTTTACATTGATGCGCCTTCTCGGCTATTGAATTGTATTACAAAAGATAACTCAAAATGCAGGGCGCGCTCCGTCAGATAGTCCACGTCGTTTGTACATTACGTCCTTGTATAGATTGAAGTCCATGCCTCCAAAATAAACTGACTCTAGCTATACTTCAAAATAGAGGTGCTCCTAATGCCTCCTCGCTATGCACTAGCGTTGCACCGTCTGATTGTCTGAAATAGTTGCCCACAACGTGGGTCAGTACTCAACTTGTACTGGTGAGCGGGATGAACCCACTCGACTAAATCGACACTAGCTTGTTAGGGGCGAGCATGCATTAAGATATCTTCTATAAGGAAGCAAGTGAAATCAATTCATATCAGTTGCATGTTTTGATAGAAATAAAAACAACATCGAGTCCAACCAGTACACCGATTGCTTACTCAATCGATGCACGCCTTTCCTGCAACGAAACACAAGTATACTTACCATCTGCACAAGACAATAAGTTAGCATGCGTTCTATTCTATGCGGTCATTGGTGTGATCGACACCTTAGGGACATATTTCAAGCATTAGCGAAGCGCCCTATCAGCCCGAGTAGCAAGCCCTGCTGGAGGTCCCGCTATGCATTGTGACGAGCACGAATCAAATATTTCCCTCCGGATCGATACGGTTCCAGTACCCCGGAAAGCCGTTTCGAAGAAATGCCAAACCTTGTGCACAAGTTGTCCCAGACCATGCAAATGCATGAAATAATTCATATATCATACAATGCATCGAAATAAACAGAAGAAGTAAAGCAGCAACATATATATTTCATGCAACAGTTCATATTTCTCAAGCGGTGTTCCTATTCAGTTATCCCATAAGTCCAAACTCTATCCGAGGCACTAGGCCGCCACCAACAACCAACTTTTCTTATAAACAAGCTCAAAATATAAGGTGTGCAAGCATATGATAAATTAGTCTACAAATCCCTTGTTCCTTTCTTAGTGGCTGGCATGCCTTGTGGCTAAGGATTTCCTAGGCGTCCAACCGGGCATCATCGAGTGAACGTTTGAAACATTAGAGATGTTGGCATGAAGAAGTAGGAAAGAAGGGACCAAACCACTCACTGGTTAAGGGAAAAGAGGCTGAAACTAGGAATCCGGCTTAGCGACGATCAAACGTCAGTTACGCGGACCTGAAACAGCACGAGCACCGAGTTAGAAATCTTGCCTATCCTTCCTTGCCAAACTCCCCAAAATCCAAGCTCCAAACGATAAAACCAGCAGCGAAAACCAAGCAAATCGAAAGCAACACCAAATCAAAATCCCAAAGCGGCAATCAAGAAAACCAAGCAACCAAAACACGAAAACTATTGGACTCATTTCAATAGAGGCCTTTCCATGAGTTCGAAAGGATCATCGTATTTCGTCCATGGCAAGAAGATGCCGAGATCTAAGTTACGACTCAAACGGACTAGCCACAAGCCCAATTATATAGTGCTCGTCCTAGTCGGATCGAGATTTGAGGCACTACATAATATACCACAAAGAAAAAGTTTTGCCCCGAAACTTAAGAACAAGGCCGACCCGAAACTTAAGAATAAGGCCCTACCTCCGACTGAATGAACAATGAAGGATACTTCTCCTTCATCTCCGATTCCACTTCCCAGGTTGATTTCCCAATTGTATGGTTCCGCCATAGCACGCGAACCAAGTACATCGTACGGTTGCGAAGTACTTTTTCCTTACGATCCAGAATCTGCACCGGCTCCTCTGAGTATGACAAATCTGTGCGCAATTCTAATTTTTTGAAGCTAACCACATGACTAGGGTCATGCACATACTTCCGAAGTTAAGAAACGTAGAATACATCGTGCACTCCAGCCAAGGCGGGAGGTAGTACAATCCGGTATGCCACAGCTACCACCCGTTCTAGTATTTCAAAGGGGCCGACAAACCTGGGACTTAGTTTGCCCTTCACGCCGAAACGCATCACTCCATGCATCGGCGTCACTTTCAAGAAGACATGATCCCCGACCATGAACTCCAAAGGCCTACGATGAGTATCGGCATAGCTTTTCTATCGGCTCTGCGCAGTGCGGAGTCTTTCCCGAATCAAGCAAACTTTCTCGACTGCCTGCTCCACCAGCTCTGACCCGAGTACCTGCTGCTCGCCGACTTCGTCCCAACAGATTGGAGATCGACACTTGCGCCCATAGAGTGCTTCGTACGGTGCCATCTGGATGCTCGATTGGTAGCTGTTGTTGTACGCAAACTCCGCCAATGGAAGGTGCGTGTCCCAACTAGTCTTTAAATCAATTGCACACAGCCGTAACATATCTTCAAGTATCTGATTTGTCCTCTCGGTTTGGCCATCAGTCTGGGGGTGGTATGCGGTACTGAACTGTAGCTTGGTTCCCAAAGCAGACTGTAGGCTAGTCCAGAAACGAGATAAGAAACGTCTGTCACGGTCAAAGACGATAGAAGCAGGCACTCCGTGTAATCGAACAATCTCATCTATGTAAATTTGTGTTAACCGATCGACGCTCCAAGCAACTTTTATAGGCAAAAACTGGGCTGATTTGGTCAAACGATCAACTATGACCCAAATCGCATCATGCCCCCGTGGCGTCTTCGGAAATCCTATAATAAAATCCATAGTGATGTTATCCCATTTCCACTCGAGAATAGCGAGGTTCTGCATCTCCCCGTCGGGCCTCTGATGTTCAGCTTTCACCTGTTGACAGGCCATGCACTGTGACACAAAGGTTGCCACATCCCGCTTCATATCTTTCCACCAGAAGGTACCGCGTAAGTCCTTGTACATCTTAGTGCTCCCCGGATGCAAAGAATACTTCGCGTAGTATGCTTCTGCCATAATTTCTCTTCGGAGTTCAGGGTCGCTAGGGACGCATAGCCTTCCTTTCATCTGTAAGGCCCCATCTTCGTCTGCCACAAAGTCAGACATCTTTTCCGTCGAGATCAATCTGCGTACCTTCGCTAGGAACTGATCACCCTCCTGAGCTGATTTGATTCTATCACGTAAACTCGGTTCAAGATAGAGTGGTGCCAGCTGCACTCCTTGATGCCAAACTCAAAACTCGATGCCCATCGCCTCAAGATCTCGAAGTAAATAGTTGTTTATAGATAACGAGCCCACGTGCTTTCGACTCAGAGCATCAGCAACGACGTTTTCTTTGCCCGGTGTATAAGCGATCGTTAGATCATAGTCCTTAATAAGTTCTAGCTAACGGCGCTGCCGGAGGTTCAGTTCTCGTTGGGTGAATAGATACTTGAGGCTCTTGTGATCTGTGAAAATTTTGCAAGCAACACCATAAAGATAATACCTCCACAACTTTAGTGCAAATACAATCGCCGCCAATTCCAAATCGTGTGTCGGGTAGTTTTTCTCGTGCGGGTTCAGTTGCCTGGAGGCGTACGATATTATCTTATCCCGTTGCATAAGTATACATCCCAATCTGAGTCCTGAAGCGTCACTGTATATCTGAAACTCCTCTACCCCATCTGGAAGTGCAAGAATCGGAGATGAAACTAGACGCCGCTTAAGTTCCCGAAAGCTGGCTTCGCAGTCATCACCCCATTTGTATACAATCTCTTTTTGAGTAAGACGAGTCAAAGGCGAGGCCAGTTTAGAGAAATCTTTCACGAACCTACGGTAGTATCCTGCTAGGCGGAGAAATCTTTGAATTTTGCTGGCTGACGTAGGTTGTTTCCAGTCCACCACCGCCTCTATTTTCTTCGGGTCTACGGCGACGCCTTCTGCCGAGACGACATGACCAAGGAACGCCACGCTGTTCAACCAGAACTCGCACTTGCTGAGCTTAGCGAACAACTTATGCTCTCGTAATGTCTGCAACACGATCTTCAAGTGTTCCTTGTGTTCCGCCTCGTTCTTGGAATATATTAGAATGTCGTCGATGAACACAACGACAAACTTGTCTACGTACGGCCGAAACACGCGGTTCATCAGATCCATAAAAGCTGCAGGGGCATTCGTCAAGCCGAACGACATCACGAGGAACTCATAGTGTCCGTAACGGGTCCTGAATGCAGATTTTTGAATATCTTCTGGTTTGATTTTCAACTGGTGATACCCTGACCTGAGATTAACTTTAGAGAAAACAGTTACACCTTGCAGTTGATTAAATAAGTCATTTATCCTTGGCAATGGGTACTAATTTTGCACGGTCGCCTTATTTAATTCTCGGTAGTCAATACACAGCCGCATGGATCCATCCTTTTTTTTCACGAATAGCATTGGAGCACCCTACGGAGAAACGCTTGGACGAATGTATCGTCGGTCCAACAGATCTTGTAACTGAACCTTAAGTTCTTTCAGCTTTACTGGGGCCATTCGATAAGGTACCTTCGATATCGGTCGCGCATCCAGAAATATGTCAATGCTGAATTCGATCTCACGATCAGGAGGCATTCCAGGCAGCTCGTCTGGGAACACGTCGAGGAAATCTGCTATGACATCAGCCTGAGCTGCATTTGCACTTTCCTGCTGGGTGTCTCGAACAGAAGCTAAGTACCCTTCATAACCCGAATGCAACATACGCCTAGCCAAAATTGCTGATATCACCATTGCCGTCTTTGGTGCAGCGATGCACGAATAGTAGAAGTCTGCCTCGCCGGGTAGACGAAATACGACTTGCTTCTCCGCGCACTCGATTGTTGCATGGCAAGCACCCAACCAATCCATCCCGAGAATAATATCGTAATCCTTAATGTCTAGTACAATGACATCTAAGAAAAGCTTCCTTCCTCCGATGCAAATATAACCATCCCTATAGATCGCATGGGCGGGCATATCGACTCCCGAAGGTGTGCTTACGCAAAGATTCATAGTTAGGGGAGTAGAAGCTAATTTATGCTCAACAATAAAATTAGCAGATATGAAACTATGCGTAGCACCTGAATCGAATAAGACTCTAGCGGGCAATTCTCTGAAAAGTAATGTACCTGCCACGACCATTTCAGAGACGGATGCCTCATCCCGAGTCAATGCATAGACTCGGCCTTGAGCACCCTGGCGTTGTGGGTTCACTGGCACATCATTGGCATCACTTGCTGGAGGCCCCCTGTTCTGATTACCGTGGCTCTGATTCGGCTTGCCCTCCCGGCAGTTAAATTGTTTGTGGCCCAGACGACCACATTTGAAACATCCAGTAACCCGACATTCATTCACTCGATGCCCTGATTTGCCGCACCTGCTACAGTTTGGTGCCTGGGATTGACCCCTGTGATCAGACGTGTGCGAACGTTTTTGTGCTCCTGACCCTCCCATTTTCTGAGGACATTTATTGTTGTTGGTACGGGGGGTTTGCACCTCGACCTTTGGGGGATAGCACCCAAAGATCCGCTCGCTATTCAGGGCTGCTTCGTAGCATTCCCTGTAGGTTTGACATTTCTGGTTGATGACGTCCCTACGCAACTCATCATTCAAACCTTTTTGAAAACGATAACACCACGCCTGCTGGTTAGGCAAGAAGTGCCCAGTAAACTTGGCCAGCTTAGCGAACACCGAATCATAATCATCTACAGACAAACTTCCTTGCACCAGATTGCTGAAGTCGTCTTCTTTTTGTTGACGCATGGTCCGGGAAATATATTGTTCAACGAAGGCAGATTTAAACATTTCTCAAGTGATTTTGCAGTTGGGATTGGCATCATAAATCCCTTTCTTAGTTGCCTTCTACCAATCATGCGCACGCAGTTCCAGTTGAACCGATGCACAGGCCACTCACTTGGATCCCTGGATGCCGACCAGATTGAAGAGTCCCTCCAGCTTTGCAATCCATCCCAACACCACGTCCGGTTCCTCCCGTCCGTTGAACATTGGTGGATGCATTTTAGTGAACTCTGCTGCACGACAGGTGTTCCTAGCTGAAGGCTGAGTTTCTTCTGACTCATCTTCTACAGCCACAGCCGGCGGCGTCGCTGTCGCTCCCCCGTTGCTGGGTACCAGTGATGTAATCAGTTGCATCATAGTATCCATCTGCTTCTGTTGAGCAGCAAACTGGGTCTGAATATTTGCCTGCTGAATAGCAGCTTGTTGTTGTTGCGCCTCCATGAGGTGCATTAGCCGTTCTGACATCCCGTTCGAACCCGCTCCTCCGGATTCTCCAGAACTTGTCGGATTGCTCTGAATAGGCTGAGCACTGCTTGCAGCGGCAGTATTTTTCTTAGCCATTGCTACAAAAGAGAGTAGCTTGTTAACACTCCAAAATCGATAGATTTTATATCTATGGGCTCATTGTATAAGCGACTCATCTCATGCAGCGGACGCTGAATGCAACTCAATTGAGAGGCGCATCAAACTCCTTTATATTCTTTTGAAATCCCAAGGAAGCACAGCCGTACTCTGATACCAATATGTCACGCCCCGATCCTGAAAGGGTCATTCATCCTTGCCAAATCCTTTACAGAACCGATTCGTCCTCGCTGGGGCGTGATGCCGTGCGAGCCTGGGGTTGCGCTCGCACAAGGCAAAAACTTGCAGTTTTAGGAACCCATTTTGAAACACAATTTATAAAACATATTCACAGAGATTTGAATACAAGTGCGGAAGAAAACATGCTTTTTCATTGATAATTCAGAGTAATTTACATAAGTTTACATTGATGCGCCTTCTCGGCTATTGAATTGCATTACAAAAGATAACTCAAAATGCAGGGCACGCTCCGTCAGATAGTCCACGTCGTTTGTACATTACGCCCTTGTATAGATTGAAGTCTATGCCTCCAAAATGAACTAACTCCAGCTATACTTCAAAATAGAGGTGCTCCTAACGCCTCCTAGCTATGCACTAGCGTTGCACCGTTTGATTGCCTGAAATAGTTGCCCACAACGTGGGTCAGTACTCAACTTGTACTGGTGAGCGGGATGAACCCACTCGACTAAATCGACACTAGCTTGTTAGGGGCGAGCATGCATTAAGATATCTTCTATAAGGAAGCAAGTGAAATCAATTCATATCAGTTGCATGTTTTGATAGGAATGAAAATAGCATCGAGTCCAACCAGTACACCGATTGCTTACTCAATTGATGCACGCCTTTCCTGCAACGAAACACAAGTATACTTACCATCTGCACAAGATAATAAGTTAGCATGCGTTCTATTCTATGCGATCATTGGTGTGATCGACACCTTAGGGACATATTTCAAGCATTAGTGGCGCACCCTATCAGCCCGGGTAGCAAGCCCTGCTGGAGGTCCTGCTATGCATCGTGACGAGCACGAATCAAATATTTCCCTCCGGATCGATACGGTTCCAGTACCCCGGAAAGCCGTTTCGAGAAAATGCCAAACCTTGTGCACAAGTTGTCCCAGACCATGCAAATGCATGAAATAATTCATATATCATATAATGCATCAAAATAAACAGAAGAAGTAAAGCAGCAACATATATATCTCATGCAACAGTTCATATTTCTCAATCGGTATTCCTATTCAGTTATCCCATAAGTCCAAACTCTATTCGAGGCACTAGGCCGCCACCAACAACCAACTTTTCTTATAAACAAGCTCAAAATATAAGGTGTGCAAGCATATGATAAATTAGTCTACAAATCCCATGTTCCTTTCTTAGTGGCTGGCATGCCTTGTGGCTAAGGATTTCCTAGGCGTCCAATCGGGCATCAATGAGTGAACGTTTGAAACATTAGAGATGTTGGCATGAAGAAGTAGGAAAGAAGGGACCAAACCACTCACTGGTTAAGGGAAAAGAGGCTGAAACTAGGAATCCCGCTTAGCGACGATCAAACGTCAGTTACGCGAACCTGAAACATCACGAGCATCGAGTTAGAAATCTTGCCTATCCTTCCTTGCTAAACTTCCCAAAATCCAAGCTCCAAACGATAAAACCAGCAGCAAAAACTAAGCAAATCGAAAGCAACACCAAATCAAAATCCCAAAGCGGCAATCAAGAAAACCAAGCAACCAAAACACGAAAACTATTGGACTCATTTTAATAGAGGCATTTCCATGAGTTGGAAAGGATCATCGCATTTCGTCCGTGGCAAGAAGATGCCGAGATCTAAGTTACGACTCAGACGGACTAGCCACAAGCCCAATTATATAGTGCTTGTTCCGGTCGGATCGGGATTTGAGGCACTACAACCTGAACCAGTGAGGCGACCCTCTCAACTGGAGAAGAACCCGTAGTGGCTGCTACCCTCTCCGCAGCAGGCTGGGAAGTAGCTGAGGAAGCTGTTGCTGCTCCAGATATTCGGGCCCGAGTATGTGGTTATGCCAGCCTACACCGCAGAATCGGTGGTAGAACATTGTCTGGGTCATTTCTAACTATCTAACATCTCAACAATATAATATGGTACATGTCAATCATCTCAACTCCGAACGGAGGAGCAATATGGCATCTCACATGAATATATAATCTCAATCACAAAACAACTAAGAAAGAAATATGCACGAATGGAATAGCGAAGAAAGAATAAAGGTACAATCCATAATCTAAATAATATACAAGATGTGAATCCACTAAAAGAATAGTCTAATACAATCCAATACAATACAACTAGACCTCCTCGGGCTCTGCTACTAGGTCTCCCTGGTCAATAAGAGTATCCTCTATAGGTACGCCGTCCTGCGGCCCATAGTAGGTGGGACACTGCTCTAGAAGCCAGTCATCTGGAAAAATATATCCAGTCAGGATTAGAGCGAAGTACATACCTCTAAAAGCAGTTCCAATAACATAATCGAGCATATAAACAGATATAGAAATGAAATACAAGATCACTAAACATATGAATGATGAACAAGATAAATATAGGTAATGTACGAGAATATATAGATCAACAATATGAATATCAGCAATATGATAAAGTAACTGCAAACTAAACTAACTAATGTGCCTCAGAATACGAGTTCATTATGTGATCGGGTTGGGTGAACATGATCAGGTAAGATAGATTACAAGTGAAGTATGTAATCAGAATGTACACGATTTATAACAATGGCTTTGATCACATAATCAACTCCTACTCTCCCACCCCCAACTAATACCGATAGATCCAATCACGACACGCTACAAACACAAAAATATAACCACTGTCACGATCAGTGGGTGTACACGAATATCATAACCACCGAACACGAGCGGTGGGTGTACACGAATAAGCACACTGAACACGAGCAGTGTGTGAACACGAAGTAATATCAATACCCAATATACACGATGAGATACAATGTACACGAGTACCCGCTGAATACAGTAGGGGATAATATCTCATGACGGGATCCATATAGTACCAGTCCATGAAATTACTGTGTCGGGATTAATGTATACAATTCTAGAACATGCATATATACAATATTATGAATTAAAAACAATCAGAGAAATATACTTGCCTGACGTCCTGAGCAAGGTGTGTCTCTCGATGCCCAAGCCGGTGTCTTACAACCTATATATGGTATGTTGCATCAATACATGGTTCAATAATAAAAATAAGTGAAGTTGATAAAGTTCTAGGTCAATACATCATTTCTAAGTCAAAGCAATAAATTTTAGGTTGTAAGAGTCTAATGTTAAGACACTAAGTCGATACGCTATGAAGCTATGCTATACAAGCTAAGCTAAGCATAAATAAAATACTCAAAGAGCCGTATCCTAAGATATGCAAGTTTCTAATTATGAAAATATGGTTTTATATATGTATACGAGCCAAACATTATAATACTATATCAAAACAATTTAATTTGGATACCTTGGCCTTGCACCAATGCGTATCACAACTAACTTGATACCTAATCTCAATACCTTGGCATTGGCCCGATACCTTGGTATCTCAAGGCAACCAAGCACTTAGTATAACTAATACAATATAAACCATCTAATACTAACTATAAAACTAACACTATAACATATTTAACTATAACATAAAACTATACTACAATATCTAACTATTATAAACAGCAACTGATATAACATATATACATATAGATATGTAGCTAACTAAATAAATCACTAACTCTAAAATAACTATTAACTAACTCTTAAACCACTACACCACATGCCTTGACATTAATCTAACTTATACTAATATACCTATCACATTAACTATCCGAACATCAATACCTCATAAACCAATACCTAACTACTAATTGAAACTGAACACAAGGCTGAAAATAATCTTACTGATACTAACTACTAGAACCTTAACTATAATCCAACACTAACTAAACAACCAACAACTAATCCACTAACTGAAACCAAACAAAACCCAACTAAACACTAAACCCAACTTACTGATACCAAGCTAACTCAAACCCCAACTAACCCATACCTGAAACTGAACTACTGACAGTTTAGTAGGCACACTGAAATTGGTCTGGATACTCTCCGATACCTGCACTAATACATAGTGTAAGGCTGAACTACACATTGCATTCTTGCTGACTGCCTTGCATTACCTTCGGCTGAAAACTGCAGCAATATGCTGCTCAATACAGTGGTGCACTTGTTGCACCCTGCTTGTTGATGGTTTCCCCTTCCCTATGCACTGCAATGCACCTCATAACTACACAGGAAAGATTTTATTGGGACTGTGCTCAGCTGTACAGTCCCTTGCTCGAGCTACTGAATATGCAGCCACCTGCTGAACACTATTGCTCCCCTTCTCTTCACTTGCCCAAGCTACACAGTCCCTAACCCAACACTACACAAACACTGACACCACTATGAATAAATAGGTATATATAATCACACACATATAGATATATACACATAGATAACTATATCTATATACATAGATAGCTATAATACCTCCCAACATATTACTCTAATGCATAATACTACCATACATGTATATATATACCAATACATATATATATATATATATATATATATATATATATATATATATATATATATATATATATATTTATATATATATTTATATTTATATATATATATATACACACACACACACTTACATATAAATCACTAGCTATATATGTAACACAGAGACACTCACATATACATAAATACAAATTAAACCAATATATACTCTATACAACACATAGATAGCTAATAATTAGGTAGATACACATGCACGTATAGAATTAAAGGCAAATCGCCAAACACGTGGATTGTACCGCACCCGTATCACACTTTCTCTATGATACGCTTGCTATACGGCTCCAACACACAACCATACGTATCCCAGAGGACACAAACAATTCTAATTCATAAATTATGAATAATACGTATAGTAATTCGTGTGTCTACGTGTCCATGTCATAATGTGATATGCACAAGGCCCGTGTCGGAGAAAAACCCCAAAAATCAACATGTTTTGTCAAATTGACGAGATACGGCCATGTATCCAATTGTGAACATGACACTAGTTATAAACAAGCAATTAAGTGTCATTTAGATCTATTAGATCTAATGACAAGTACTACATGTGCCAATCTCAAAATTCCCCCAAAATTGGCAACAAAATGGTCATAACTTCCACCGTAGGTCTCCAATTGACCCAAACCAAAACCTATGGGTAGCCTATGCATGTGGGTTGGTTTCTCATGGTAAAATCTCAGATCTAGAGTCTAAAAGAAGGGGGGAAACTAAATTATACCTATTTAGAGATGGATTCCCAATGAAAAGTCCCCAATTGTCAAATAGCTCCTCTCCTTGTAGATCTTGGCCTCCTCCTCCTTGCTCCTTGCTTCCTTCTTGTAGATCCTTGGTGTAGCAACCCAATGGTGAATTTAGAAAGAGATTGGTGAAGAATTAGTGGAGAAATGATGAGAAAATAGAGGGAATTTGGAGAGGAAAGAATGTAGATCTAGAATTTTGGGAATTGGAATGAATGAAATGATTTTCTCTCTCCTCCAAGAGGTGGCCGGCCTATATACATCCCCTAGCAATGTAAAATGACACAAATACCCTTTGGGGCCTCTCATGAAAAAATTAATTAGGGAGGGAAGGTTCTAGTCTAATGGTTTCACTAATTAATTAAACCTCCTAAACCATGGGCCTAATTCATGGGCTCAACTTAGACTAGTCTAAAAGTTTGTTCATGCATTCTAATAAATTGGGTTAGGTCCACTACACAAGTCCAAAACAATTCTACAACTAGCAACAATTAATAATGCAATAAATAATTAAATCATGCAATGTACAATTATTAATTATAAATAAACCTAAAATAATTATACCCATTAACAATTACCAAACTACCCTTAGTTGAAAATGTGAGGGTGACACTAGGTATTACCTTAGTTATACTGATTCATACCTTAGTTTTTAGGTCAATACTTGTCAAATAGTTAATATCACTAGGTATACTAGCTAATAAGGTAATACTAGTTAATTAGCTAATATCAGATAATAACTTATAATAGGAATAATATATATCCATATAACTTAGCCTATACTTGATAACCTAATTAATACTCCTAATACCTTGCCTCAATTAATATCTTGATATCAATATATCACTACTTGGTATCAAGATACTCTAAATCACTCACTCCAATACTTGGTATCTATGATGTCACACTCTGACCTTCCTTAAAACATCTAGGAATACCTTCACTAGACCATATTCCCCTTTGGTATCACTTTACATATACTCAATACCTTATCAATACCCATTGTTCTACTTAACATCTACATACTAGTTTACCTTAGATTATAACTTGTTTGGACTCAAAATCAATTCCTGGGCACTCACCCTTACCATTTGTCTCCAAATGTCTCTGTCCCTCTAATTGTTACTGCAAGTACTATGCATCAAGTCTGCAGGAATCCATTTCCTTCATTGTTGCACACTATTACGGTTGCTTACCTGACATTAACCCCCCTCAGTACCATACTGGTACTTCTACCGCACATCAGAGCAGTTGATTTTGCTACTGCACATCACCCTCGATGTTGTATTGTTCTACTTGAGTCATCATATAGTCCCCATCCTTTTCCTTGTGTTGCTGCTAATCTCGTAACCATGAACCCCCAACTCCCTGTCATGTTTTAGACCACTACAACCCCTCTAATTGTACCTGGTCAAGCTTGTTGTGTGTGTGTAGGTACACACACACACCACTGGATTACTGCCCAATTTTCCCTACTAAATATTCTACATCATTGTCACCCTAAAGAACCCTTTCCACATGTTGTTACATGTTGCTCGATGGGTCAGTAAGTTGTTGTTGCAACTTGTTTCCTCTGTTGTTATTGTTGGTATAATGCAACTAAGTTGCTGCAGGAACAAGCCTTAACCCGATGCCATATAATCACACACCCTGATGCACTGCCCTGACCCCCGATGCTACCCAACTGCATTCAGGTAATGCACTTCCTGCTCTGAGGCAAGTGACTCAATTAAAGTCACCACAGCAAGTGATCTGCTATTGCTGCTACCAAAATATTTCAAGCCTGACTCCCTCCTACCTAACATCCAGGTACTGATATGGAGTATCTCAGGTTGACACCACCTACAATATTCCCATAACTCCAACGTTCTCTCTCTACCCTCACTGCTCGAGTCCATATTTGTTGTGCACTGATGTGCACATCACAGCCAAGTTCTCTCTACTTACTGTGTTCACGGCCACACAACCCCACTCACACAGTCACTAGGTCACCAACACTAATTAGGAGTCAAATCAACAAACATATTAAATACATACTTTAGGACACTCATGATACACCTCAAGCAAGGTGCCAAAATTTCTAATTCCTTACAAACAATAATTACACACATTATATCATCATAATATAACTAAAGTAACTTGCTAAAATGAGAATTAAAAAGTAATTGTACAAAACACCCAAAATAGAGCTCTGTATCATATGGTATCACACTGTATCATGATACGGCCTACTCGTATCCAATTGTGGACGCATACCTAGTCCCACAATCCCGATCTAAGTCTAATTAGATCTAATTGGTCTCATGACACACAATTAATGTGCCAATCTCGTAATTTCTTCTATTTGGACACAAATTACTATGTATAAATCATAATACACAACCAAAGAGCCTAGAACTTCTTCCTATATGTAGCTCTATGCCATAGGAGGGTTTCTAATAGTCAAATGCATGATTTGGAACCTACAATGAAGGTAAATTCAGAATTGTACCTATTAGGAGATGTATTCCTAATAAAATATTTAATGGATATGATCCGGACACGATCTCCTTGCCACGAGCTCCTCTTCCTAGTGCTCCTTGCAAATCCAAGCTCCAGCCCTCCTTGCTAGGTGAAATTGAGGGAGAATACAATTGAATTGATGGTCAATTGATGGAGGGATGGAGTGAATTGGGGATCTAGAGAATTGGGGATCTCAAAATAAATGCAAATGAAAAGGAGAGAGAGAAGAGACCTCTCTTAAAGTGGCCGGCCCTTTCCCTCTTCCTCAAGTCACCTCTAATTGTCTAGTTTGCCCCTACATGATAAATTATGGGAAATAATTAGGGAGGCTATTTTGGAAAATTCTACACTAATACAAATTAGTCTAATCCTCATAATTAATTAGAGGGAATAGGTCTAATGGACCTAGTCCATGTTGGGCTCATAAGTTGTTATGACAAGTCTAATTGGGTTCACAAGTTGTCAAGTATATTTAATAGGATAGCCCACTAACTATAATAAATAATATAAATCATAAATAATTATTTATAACACTCTAATTAAAATTATGATCTATAAAAATAAAATAACTAGGCCAAATTACTAAATTACCCCTAATTAGAAAAGTGAGGGTGACATTTAGTCACCCTATTTATTGTTTACTGCTTTACTTTCATGCATGTCGATTTCTTGTGTACTTGTTACGTCCCTCTGAGGACCCGGCACATTTTCCAGATCCAGACGAACACTTGTACACGACAGACTACGGAGTTAGAGATTTTGCAGACGGGGACTTTGAGGTAGAGCCACATGAGTTTCCTTAAGCATTCATGGACGACAGTTGCTTAGTGTATTTGGTGTCTTTATCTAGTTAGCTGATGTCGGACCATTTCTTTATTGCTTAGTTGTATTCTTTCAGTATTCTTTTGTACTCAGTTTTTCGTATATTATTCTCCACTAGATTTTATTTTGTATTTGATTCTGAGACTTATCTATTCATTCAGTTCTTACTCTGTGATATTTGTGGATGAGACTAGATTTTACCTGCCTGAAATGCTATGACTTAGATATATTTTATAGCGTACTACGACTAGTTAGGTCCATTAAATTGGGTTCATATACTTGTTCGTACAGCTGGCATGTGTACGTATACATAGTCCTACGTATTTTGGGACTGGGACGTAACATACATTAATGGCGAACAGTGATCGACTTAGGTGAATCAAGGTCTAAATAAGAATTAAGCTCAAACATATGTGAAGTGCGTGAAGAGCCATCTACAAGGTCTATACTACAATATGGTCTAAAATACTAGATTGATCACATATCTAACTAGTATTTCTCCATCCCCAACGAGTTACCGTGGTCTTGAGTCACGACACGGAGATCATAATGGAAGGTCTAAATGTAAGCACGATGATTGCGGTCTATATAACAACAGAAAAAGCAACGCACCATGACTTGAGATCCAGAGAATACCAATCTGTGTAACAAGCGTGTCATAATTTAAGTGAAACATAACTAGAACATGAAGTATAGAAACTATCAAGATACTGGAAAAAATCAGAGTTATACTCGCCTATCGTAGTGTGATGATAGGAAAAATAGTCTGTATCGAGGTCCAAATAACCTATATTAAGAATTATCATGTCAATAGGCGATATAAAAATCTAAATCAACCTATTTACTAAGTTATTGGTTTCTAGGTTAAATAACCTATTCTAGTGGTATCTTAATTAGGTTCTCTTTACCTATTTATACATTTACCCTATTTAAAGTATCTCATAACACTTTACCTACTAGTAATACTCATACTTAATCTATACCCATATAATTAACTTAAAGTAAATACTTGATTATATAGCACTTATAGTTCCTAATTTAACACCTTGGTATTTCAATACCTTGATATTTAATACCTACACTAAACACTACTTATCACAATACCAATTTTAGTTTTCTTAACTCACCTATACATTTTTCCTCTTGAATACTCACTTAAACACTCAATCACTCAAACTAACACTCATCTCACACACATACACTCACTTAATGATGATGGTAGTAGTGATGATGGTGAGGATGCTGCTGTTATTGTTGCTGCCATTACTGCTGAAATTATTGTTGTTGCTGCATGCTACTGCTGCTACTGTTGCTATTGATGTTGTTGCTGCATGCTGCTACTGTTGTTATTGTTGCTGCTGCTGTTGTAGCTACTGTTGTTGATGCTGCTATAGTTGTTGTTGTTGCGGCTTACTGTAGCTACTTGTAGGAATTTCCCACCCCTGTTATAACACACACACACACACACACACACACACACACACACACACACACACACATATATATATATATATATATATATATATATATATATATATATATATATATATATATATATATATATATATATATATATATATATATATATATATATATATAAACACTCTCACTTGTATTTATATATATACCTATGTATATATCTATCACAAAATACATACTTAAACTTATGATACTCTAACACCCTAAACACTAAACATCAATCACCAATTAGCCAAAGTATATATATATATATATATATATATATATATATATATATATACCCAAAATAGGTATTTTGTGTGTATTTTATATTTATTATATTTATTTTAGATTATTTTAAAATTAATTAAATAAAATCTAATTATTTTATTAGGATACTTTACCGTAGTTTGGACATTAATGACATATGATGACCCCAAAATTTATAACGCCCTTCATAGAAGGTAGGATCTTTCCGTGACTCAGAATTCGATCATTTAGCATTAGTATGGCACTAGTGTAACAACAGTAGTTTATTGTATTTAATATTTAAATATTTTTATATATGTAATTTATTTGTAATTATTTTTTAATCCAACCTTCTTCAATAAGCAACCTATAATTCCTCAATGCCAAATTATGCCACTTTTCTCTTTTGTATGATTTATTTATTTATTTATTTATTTATTTATTTATTTATTTATTATTTCCTTAGAAGCCTAATCAAATCCCATCTACCAACGATTTACCTTAGATTTGCATATTAATTGTCTATTATTTTATTCCCTTAGAATAAAATTAAATCTGATTCTTTAGTTAGTTATTTTTAGTTGTTGACTATTTAATAACTAACAACCAAATTAGGAAACCTCCTAATAAATAACTACCCATCCTAATCCTACCCCCTCTCACAAAACCCGCGGTCTCCCTCTCTCAAACCCACGCACACCCCAATGCCGACCCTCCCTCTCTCTCTCTCTCTCACTCTCTCTCTCTCTCTCTATATATATATATATATATATATATATATATATATATATATATATAATCTCCTTCTCATCTCTCCTTCTAAAAATCCTAACCTAAAATCTTCTCTACAAAATCCTAACTTTCGCTCCTTCCTCCATCACCCTAGCCGCCACCTCCATGACCAAGGCTGAGCACACCACCTCCTCCATCCAAGAACCCTAGTATCTCCTTTGTTCTTCTTCTAGTAAGTTTCTTTAATCCTTCTCTCCTTCATTCTTCAATCTCTTCTTGATATATATATATATATATATATATATATATATATACGTGTGATGATGTAAACTCTATTATTTTATTTTGAAGAACTCATGCAACCCCTTAACCCTAATTTTGAGGTTCAACTCAACACTTTTGTGCATGCATGAAACCTCCTTCAAAACCATATTTAATTCTTGTTAATATATTCATATAGATGTTAATAATAGGGAATATATTCAGTTTTTATAATAAATTTCAGATTTTTTAGTTTTTATTAAATTTGAGTTTGAGCATATTTTATGGATTGTTTTGACCTTGTTTTAATGTAAGCATGTTGGAGACCCTTTGACCTTGTTAAGACTTGATCATAGATAGAAAATCCTAAAAAAAAATTGATGAACTATTATTTTTCCAAAAATTATATATTCTAAAATTTTATTAAATAAATATTATTTTATTGTCACAACACTCATGTACTACCAATTTTGCATGCATACTAGCAAGTTTGGTTGTCAATCCTAATAGGATCAACTTGTAGATGGTAAAATCCTAATTACTTTTGTATAGATAAAATAAATAGTATCTATTTTATTTATTATTTTTTATCAAATATATTCAGATTTATTTATATTTATAAAAATTAGAATTATAGGTATTTTATGTAACAAGTTGACATAGTTTTGACCAAACATGACCCCGTCAATGTTAAACTTAAACCCCGACCAAAAACCCTTACTTAGTATTTAAAATTTATATTATTATATTTTAATTCTGATTTACGAGTAATTATTCTAGATTTAATTATTTGTTAAAAATTACTTTTTTGTGATTAGTAGGCAACCCGTTGTGACCCAATTTTGGTTTCTACTTAGTTTTGGACTCATAGAATTTATATGAGATGACCCTATCACTAAAAACCCTATTTTATAATAAAATCTCAAAATTAATAGTTTTAATAATTAATAATTTAAAAATAGTTTTTGGCAATGTTAATGGTTAGTAATATTTTTGTGTGTAGTTACTTGCATGTGCAACCAACGTAGGATTAATAACTAGATAATAACTTAATTTGAATGGTAGAATAAGAGTCTAATTAGTGCAATAATTAATTGTTAGGTGTTCGAGACATTCCTGTGGATAGCTCTGGACCAGACTTGTTGTGCTCACAGCTTGGCTTGGAAGGCAAGTACACCTTGCTTGATTGATTGTTCAGTTTATATTATGCCTAATTTTTTTTTCTAGATGTGTGCATGCATCTTAGTAGTTGACTTACCTAGTATGTTGTAAAGATACGTGGTGTAAGCACACTAATTTTTGAATTAAAATTTTAAATTTATTAATATTGATATTCTATAATTTTTTTGATTAAGGGAATTTTTTATTTTATTTTTAGCTAATTATAATATATAATATAATTGAATTTATAATTATGTATAATTAATTAATTATTAATATTGTACAAAAAATATATTTTTGGGTGTACAACTATTAATAGTGTATTGTATAATTTTTTTTGGAATTTATTAAGGTCCAAAATTATTTTTAAATATCCATATATATATATGAATTAATAAAGAATTAAACCTAAATTCTAAACCCTAACCACTAACCAACTCCCCCCCCCCCCCCCGCGTACACAGCCTCCACCCCCTCTCTCTCTCTCTCTCTCTCTCTATATATATATATATATATATATATATATATATATATAACAAACTAAAACCCTAAACCTAATCCTACCTCCGCCTACACCACCCCGACACCCTGGCGACCGCCCGCAGCCCTGTCGCTGCGCCGCCGCCCCGTGCCGGAGCACACCGCCATCCGCCCCCTCCGCGCGCACAACGCACAGTTGCAGCCCCTCCTTCATGCGCAGCCTCCGCCCTCCTCGCTCATCCGATTTGCATTCCGTCTTCGCTGGTATATTCACAACCTAACCCTCTAGGATTCTCTTCAAGGGGAACGAATTTAGGCACCCCGGTTTGATCAAAAAATTGACCGAAACTTGGCCAAAAAACTATTCTAAAACAGTTCAGAATTTTGATCCAAACCCCCATGTTCATGTCCAATTTGCCACCAACTCGTTAATTATTTTCAAAATATAATTGAAGGGACTTCTTCACAATATAACCAAGATTTTTACTGTTCTTTTAGTTTTTATTAGTTTGCTTTAATGGTAAAATTATTCTTGTTCCAAAACGACAAAAACTTATTTTTAAAATACCCAAAATTTTATGATATGGGGTGCATCCCGCCAAACGAGGCGACTTCGTCGTGTGCGAGTTGCACCGAAAGGTGCGTATCGTCAACGCGGATGTGTGGGCTTTTGCGAAGCTTGATTTGGATGTGCGTGCACACCGAAATCAATATGTATCCGTCGAAAAATACCGTATCAGCATGTTCTGACACTCACCATAACTTTGTGTGTGCCCGTCGATTCGCAACAAAACTTACGCCATCGGATTCGCAGCGTTACGCTGGTCCTATGACTCAAGTTTGGTTCGATTCTGAGAACGTTGACGAAACGTCATTTTGTGGGCCCTATGGTTCTACATAATGAGCGATTTCGTGATCGGCTTATCGGAATCCAGTTCTGGATGTTCCGTTGGGTTCGTATCATCGTTCTGGACTTGTAGACACTAAGCTGGACGAATTTAGAGAACTTTGTCTTTGACACATTTTACAGTGCGAAGTGGGCCACATGTGGACCCCGCTTTGATCCAAAACTATCAATTTTGTCCATGTGTCCAAATTAGACTTATGGGTAGTCAATCCTAGCTATTTTTAGTATTCTGAGAATAATGATGATGTTTGTTTCAACATCCGGAGATGTACGTACAGATTCCACTTTTTCAGGAGCAGTTGACGGAGTTCAGAACCCAGGCAAGTGTACATTGCCATGATGTATCACAGTTCCTTGTATTTATTATCTTATTTAGTTATTATAGTTATTTGATATGGTTGATGTGTGTATTTACCCTAGGACCGTAAGATGTTGCTTAGCGTCCAAACAAGATTTGGGTGTCGACGCCGTACGCGAAGTCGTGTAATGTTACTTAGAGAGTTGATTCCACGATCCTATATTTACGTGCTTACTTTACCAAGTACGCCATACCTGTCATGACCCGCACCCGGAATTTGGACATGAGTCGTGGGTACGTCCAGCCTATGCCGCAACATCGACGGTAGAACACTGTCTAGGTCTCAATAATATACTAAAAAATACTCACAACATGTCAATGATATCAACTCCATAAGTAGGACAATATACATCTCACAATAGCTCATAATGCAAACTCAATCACAACAACTATAAGAGTATGAAGACACGATAAAAGATAAGAAGAATGACACAGTTAAACACCATGTCTCAAATTAAAGATAAACCACAGTCTAGCTGTCTAACATAAAGTCTCCATAAGTCCCAACATAAACTCATAATAAGTCTAAACATAAACTGAAATAACCTCAAATAAGTCTCAGTGTATAAGATAAATACTGTCTAGATAGCTGCAGGTAATATCTCCTCTAAAGGAATAGTCTCCTCTAAGATCTCTCGTGTGTAGTCTGCATCTATACCTGGTCCGTAGTGTGTGGGACAGAAATTCTCAAGATCCTCTGGAAAAAATATCCAGTCAGGATTGGAGCAAAGTACAAGCACTAACAGCAGTTCCACATTGTCACGCCACAGTCCCCAAAATACGTAGGACTAGGACACGTAAGCATGCCAGCCGCATGGATATGGCAACTCCAATATATGGAAACCAAATCCACACGTACGCTGTAATATGAATATCAAATCCACAAGTGGTATAACTGTAATACAAGTCACAGGGTAAAATCTAAATCTCATCCACCAAAATCATATAGAAATAAATAAACAGAATCGATGAAACTAGATCTCAATAAGAAGTATCTAGGATGATAGTTGGATGGAAACAAATCCACTACCAACTCGAATAGGAAAGGTAAATACAATATAAGTACAACACAATCAAACCCAATATAAGTATACCAGCTATCGATCACGGCTCGAAGAGAAGACATCCACTAAGCATATACAACCATCCAAATCTGCGCTCCTGCAAATACTCAAGAACAGATACACCTGGCAGCGGACCAGGTCCTCAGAGGGACGTAACAAGATACAGAAAATACGAGCCAACTTGAATACAGTAAACATGCATATAATTTGAAAATAAATAAGTACGCTGTACAAGACAATCTATATGAATGCAAATGAGGACAACTTTTTGATGTATGGGCAAGGGTAGTCTACTCGATCTAAGCCTCACAACTCACACACCCGTCTAGAACATCAGAAATCGACATACCTCTGGGGTAGCGACCAGCGCGACTCTACAGAAATCGACATACCTCTGGGGTAGCGACCAGCGCGACACACGCCCGTAGTGCGAACTATATACTACGGTTTACCAGAGTGGTTAAAAGCCCATACGCCTAATGATTGTCCTCCTATGATACTAGGTGCCATGTGTGTGTCAACATATCTAATACATAGTAATGACTGGAGAAAAACTACACATGCAAGAACTATACAGAAATGAAATAAATAAAAAGAAATATAAATAGCATGCAAAGTACTATAAATAATTTGGCAAGGTATCTTGCCTGGGGTCCTGCTGCTGGTATGAATCAGAGTCCAAGTCACAGTCCAAATAGCCTATGTATTACAAATTTATCACGTCAAAAAATAATTTATTTTAATTTATTTAATTCTGGAATAATTACTCTAAAATCCTATTTTAATCTTATTATTCTGATTTTTATGTTAATTCCTAAATTTTGTCCAAAGAAACTGAATTTTATCAACTCGAGACTCATGGCACGCAAATCGAGGCGATCTGTTGACCGAAAAGTCAACCGACACAAACTCAATTTTTATGCATGATTTCCTGTAGATTTTAGCGTCAAAAACATTCTGGAATTTACGGCTCGTCCGAATTCAAATTCGTTTGGGAATTATGGCACATACAAATTTTGTATTGTGCACCGATGGTTAAATTCTAAAATAGAAGTTCTACAGAATTAACAGTATATAAATACTTCGAATTAAATTTTGGAAAAAATATATGTTGATGATCTCGACATTAGCTTTTCGAAACTTTAAACGGTTCATGATTATGATTCCGGGTTCTCCCGAAATTACGAAAACATCAAAATACGTCTATTTTCGGACATGCTGTGCTCTACGAATTTTTCAGAATTTAATACTAATAATTTAGAAAAAAAATTATATAATCAGAAAGCTAACCTCATTATCGTTCTAACAAAAAACCTAGGCCTCGTTTGGAGTCCGGAGCTATGCACAATGGCTTCTGGAAGATGAAGGAACCCTAGATGACAATTCTCCAAAAATCGGCTGAAGAAAAACCCTAGAAATTAATATCTAAACTATTATATATATATATATATAGGAGAGAGAAAGTGCAGCCGCTGCTCACAGCGTGCCATGTGGCAGCCATCCGTGCAGCCCCGCCCAGATCGAACGGTCGCAGTTCGATGCGGCTCGGCTCAGCTAAGTCCGAGTCGAACTCGGTCTCGGCTCGGCTCGAGGTCGGCTCGGCTCGGCTCGCACCCACTCAGCGGTCACTGACAGGCGGGTCCGGCACTGTTCACTGCTGGAGGCTGACAGGTGGGCCCCCTGCTTGCTGACTGGGCAGAATTAATTACTTTTTGGGTTTTCTTTTTCAGAAATAAGTTTTTAATTCAGTTTTTCATAATTAACTCGAAATAAATGCTAAAAATAATCAAAAAATTTCCAAAAAATTCTAGAAAATATATTTTATTATTTAGAACCTAAAATAAAATTTTGGGATATTTTTAATTAAGTTTGAACATAAAATAAATTCTTTAAAGTCCTCAAAAATTAGTGTTACTAGTTTTTAATTAACTAAAAATTATGGAAAAATTCCAATAATCTAAAATAGCCTAAAAATAATTCTAAATAAATATTTATATAAGTAAATATACTAAAAAAATTATTTTCTAATTAACTAAGATAATACTCTAAATAAATTCAACATCTATAATAAATATAATAATATAAAATATACACAAATATCTATTTTGGGTGAGGGAGTTTACACACATATATTGACAAAAACTATAACACGGTGTAAAGAAATACAAGATAAATATGAATACTGGCAATAAAAAATACTGGAATAAAGAAGTACTGAAGTAAAGGAATACTAGAGCATATCATCATCAATGTACATCTAACAATGAATAGAAATACAAGTGCATGCTAGAATAATGAACTAGAATATAAGTAAACGCTAGAACAATGACTAGAATATGTAGAGATGCTAGATCAATATACTAGGGATACATGTCAAGAACATCTAGCTAAGTGTGTGAAACATTAGCATATCATGTGATCGGCTTGGGACTGATTAGGCTTGTTACATATGATTAGCTATGATTCATGTAAGGTCAGGCTAACCATCCAGATAGTCATGATGCGAGCAATAGTCAGGCTAATCACATGTAACATGCTATGAGGCATGTAATGGTCAGGCTTCACCGACATGAGGTATGGGTGAGCTATGATGCATGTAGAGTTGGGTATGATCACATAAGCTACTAATATTTCCCCATTTCCCCAGCTAGCACGATGGATCTCAATCACGACTCGTCGTGACAGGTCTCGATGATGCCAACTCATGTAAACAACAGTGTCAGAATCATGTACGCTATACAACTAGAATTATAAAGATAATCAATATAATGAAAACTGTCAGAGAATATACTCGCCTGTGGTCCTTAGCTGGCAATACCAATGTCCTGTTTCCAAAGTATCGTCTGAATGATCCAACAGTCCTATAGACATATCATATAATACAATATTGTATCAGACATTACACTAACACACACAATCAAAACACAATAAAATTAGAGACTACGCTAGGGGGTGACACTTGTCATCTACAGGGTCAAGTGTGCGTCTAGTTGCACGGGTGTCACGTCTGTAATTGCTGTGCATAACAGACAGTCAAATAATACGGGTCTTGCCAGTACATCAGTGTACATAAGGCAGTCTGCTAACAAATCACAGGGTCACAGGTCATGTAACTACGGGATATCCGTAATTACACTCGGGTCACCTAGT
Organism: Iris macrosiphon; assembly: GCA_036927795.1. NCBI lineage: Eukaryota > Viridiplantae > Streptophyta > Magnoliopsida > Asparagales > Iridaceae > Iris > Iris macrosiphon. The sequence continues at coordinate 284,123 of JAYESA010000173.1, forward strand.
ACATATATAATTATACATAGCCTTAACTAGCATATAACATTAATACTTATAATATATATGTACACCAAATAAATACATATACCATATATATATGTGTATATATACTAATTGAATTCATATACTATATATATATATATATATATATATATATATATATATATATATATCAATTATATACATATTAAACATATACTAATGGAATACATATACTATACATTATACTAATTGAGTTCATATAATATATATATATATATATATATATATATATATATATATATATATATATATATATATATATATGTGTGTGTGTGTGTGTGTGTGTGTGTGTGTGTGTGTGTGTGTGTGATACCAATTATACATATTAAGCATATACTAAATATATATACTAATACATACACCCTCGTACCAAATAAACAATACGCGTATATTAAACCATAACTAAAAATACGTATGCATATTAATGAGAACTACGCGTATGCGTGCATGTGTACATGTATGCAAGAGGGAGAACTCGAATCTGTGTATTCGGGACGAGGCGTTCGTGTCGAGGTCATCACGAAGGGGGTGGCATCGGGGTGCTGCTCGGGTTCATGGTGGTCAGCGGGTCTCCGGTCGTACAGGCGGGTAGTCGACGGGGTGGCAGCAGGTTCCGGTCGACATGGGCTTCAGGCGAACAGTCTCCGACGTTCGTGCAGGCGAACGGGAAGGGTGGCAGCGACGTTCTGGTGGGAGAAGGCCGTTGGTCAGCGGGGTACAGCGTCGTGTGGAGGCGGGTTGGGCGAGTGCAGCGGGTTCTGGTGGAGTCGACGAGGACGGACGGGAAGGGTGGCGTATGGAGGAGAACGGCGGACGGGTCTGGAGGGATGGTGAACTCCGGCGAGGGGGTTCGGGACTCCGGCGGGTGAGGGATGGGGAAGGAGAACAGGGAAGATGGGAAGAAGTCGGCTGTGGTCAGGTTTTTGGTTGAAGGGAATTAAAGAAAGGAAAAAAGAAATATTTATATATGTGTATATAGTATTTGGTTGACCTAGAATTAGGGCTTGGTCAAACCCTTGGAAAAAGGGCTTGTCATGGAGATATTTCAAGGGCTAGAATTCAAATGGATTCAAAATTTGAAGGGCCATGGTTTAAGGAGGTTGATGTTGAATTACACACTCCCAAAAATTATGGAAAAATTTACATGAAGGAGAAATAGTTTTCTTCACGTATTGTGTCCAATGGAGTGGACACCTTAATGCACTTTTGCATAAAAGTGCCTAATAATTGGTAAATTATACAAACTTAGGTTTATGGTTTAATTTAATTTAATTAAAATAAATGTAATTGGTGTTCTAAAATTAATTAGAAGTACATGGGGCTAAAATTAAGTAGGATACAAGTGTCATGAATGAAGAAGACTCGGAATAGAATATTACCCTAATTTGGGTTGCTCAAAATGGGTCGAGATTGTGTCTCCAATTTAGATTGGAACGCACAAGGATACAAAGATGAATTTATATCGAATTAAATATAGTCGTTTACGACGAATATTGTGCGACTAAAATGAAGTACATCATGACATAGTTATGAGTTACACAAGGATCAGAATAAAAGTCTGGCACATCTAGGACAAGGGTGTGAAATTTGTTGGAAGGCAATGGCAAGTGTAGCGCTCTAATTATCGAAGCAACGGTAAAGTACAACAATCAATAAAATTACAGCAATTTAAATATAAATAATTATTATGCAATCATTAATACATTAAATTATGAAAAGACAAAATTATCCCTAATCTGAAATGTGGTAGTGGCAATACCCTAGGACACTTGACACTATTTCATATGACATAATCTTTCTTGAGTTATTCATGGTGATTCTGTATAGGCTTACAGGATTCGTGATATGAGACTTGCATATTATATGGATATTATTATGACTCGTTGCACTAGCTAGAGGTCATGATCTTGCGTGTTATGGACATGAGACATTGTGAACATGAGACGTGAGGTTACATTGGGTGGGGAGAGACACACTATACTACAGACTGATTATCTATATATATACTATATTACTGGAGGTGCTGAGTCACATACACCGGAGTCGCTATACCCTAGAGGTGCCTTGGACTCTGTCTCGGATCTTTGGCACCTATATTGAGTCTTGATACTACTTGCTGCTATGGGCTCCCCGACATAGAGCCTGTAATGGTTTCAGCCTGAGTACTAGTGATGCTCTCACGTGCATATCACATGGATGGTTATAGTAGTTTACCCTTGAGTATGTGGTATTATACTATTTTACTTTTGGCATATTGTTTTTTGTACCCTGTTACGTTCCTCTGAGGACCTGGTCCCCTGCCAGTTTTTATAGTATAGACAATTATGGAGCCTTTGGAGTTGCTGATGGAGTTGCATGTCTTGAAGACATTGGTACCAGGTACTTATATTATTTCTACCGGAGTTATGGTTATTTATTCATATTATTTATTCATCTGCTGATGTAACCTAGTTTTATAGACTCATATTTCTTTCTCGAGTCTATTCGAGTTTGTGTGTTACTGGACGGCCGACTTTAGCACATGTAGCTCATTCTTGTGTATTCTATTGATTGTGGGTTAAGGCATAGATATTTATATTTACTTGATTATTTAGATAGTGACCATTATAATATAGCTTATACATATTCGAGTCAGACAAGAGTCTGATCGAATGCTGTCACGCCCCAGTCCCAAAATAATGTGGAACCAGGCCACGTGACATTGGCCAGCTGACACGTCTCCGAAGGAAAACCCAAATTATTGGACCCAAAGAGACGTGTTACGCTGTCCTAAAATACTAACAAGTCTAGTACTAGCATATAACAGGTAACATCTAATCTCATCCACAATATATCAAGGAACCCTGAAATCAGTACTGGAATATAAGTGCTAAGTATGAAATGTCATAGTACAACCCAGATATGTCTGATGGGAACAAATCCACTACAAAACTAAAACAAGAGTGCTGAAATATAATCTGACTAGAGCATCGGCTATCTAGATAAAGAGGCTCCAGCTCTAAATGGCAAGTCTACCCAAAATCAGAAAACTCGGATGACAGCACCTCTAGCTCCTCCTCGGATGCGTATATCGTCTCCTGCCCAGGTCCGTACACCGTAGGATAGTACGCCTCATCTAAATACGGAAGGGAACCAGGTCCTCAGTAGGACATAACAAGATACATAAAAATATGCCATATATAATACTGAATAAAATAAAGGGTGAGCTAACCATCTAAGTGTATGCAAGTGTAAAGACAACCTTGGTACGTATGGGAAGGCATAGGCATAACGTCCAACGTCCTCTAGAGTGTGGTATCTGCAATGTCCATCATTCCGAAGAATGAGGTATCTGTATATAACGTCCAACACTCTAAGGGACGTGGTATCTGCAAGTATATATACGTCCGTATCACTCCGAAGAATACGATATCTGCAATAAAGAAGGTGGGTGTCCTATACGCCTACTAGTTGTCTTCCCCGCCCCATACGGATATACAAGTTGAATCCACAACGTGCATACCACGTAGCTATATACCAAGTTACAACTTTCTAGATAATTCTGACTACGTGCTAAACCGTGATGTGTGTTTCACGTACCGGTAGCTAATCGAGTACGTGAACCCGTATCCCAACATGAGTTGCAATCGTGATGCGTGTACAAGTGCCAGGGTCTAGGAGGATATCAGAATACCCTCGCATCTGTTGGTGAGTCTGCTAATGTAAAGTCAGTTATACTATGTATCGATATATTGATCGACTGCACCCGAGACAATCTCAGGCGCACACAGTTATATGTATTTTTGCAACAGGAATATATGCAACAATTTATAATTTAATCAGTAGAATTTGGCAAGGTATACTTGCCTGAGCAAGAATTTGTATAGTGTACGTCATGTGTGTAAGTTTTGGTGAAAGAAGTGGAATTAGAGTTTTGGGAAGTGTTTTAATATATATAGTGATAAGGAGGCGGTGGAGAAACTTAGGGATTAAGAATTACTGCTGCTGCTGCTTTCATCCTTTCATTGGTTTAGGTTTTGGTTGGTCTGCCATTGGTTTAGGTGTTGGTTGGTCTGCCATTGGTTTAGGTTTCGGTGGAGGTTAGTTTAGGAATAATAGATAGAGAGGAGGTGGGGGACGAGTCATAAGAGGGTTGTTTTACGCGCGGTGACAGAAATTATGCGGTGGAATTGGTTTACGCGTGGAGGTTACTTTACGAATGGTTTTAAACTTTACGCGCGGAGGTTGTTTTACTACTGCTGATGCTGCTGTTTACGCGGGTAGGAGTATACGCGGGGGTGAGTGAAAGGAAGAGTTTACGCGTGGAGGTTTAACGGGTTGCGGGTTTGGGTTTAAGATCCAATAGAAAATTCTATTCTAATAAATTATATATATACATCTAAAAATTACATTGGTGCATACGGTTAAGTTAGCTACTGTCCAAAAGGTCTCCTACATGGAATAAATTAGAAAAAATTTATAATGGCTCCATAAATCCTCTAAGTGCTGAAAACTTCTCAAAAAAATATATAAAAAAATCTATTCTCCCTATTTAGCTCATAATTAATACAAATAAGTAATAAAACCGTTTTCAAAATTTAGGGGTTTTACATTCTACCCAACTTATAAAAAATTTGCCCTCGAAATTAAAACTAAGTCACGGTAGAAAGTACGAATGGCAGAAGATATATAAATTAACATGGTAATTTTATACCTTGCTCTGTGAACAGGTTCGAATAACGTTTGCGCATGTCATCCTCGCATTCCCAAGTAGATTCTCTTGGCGCGCCATGCTTCCATGCTACTCGGACCAAGAGAATAGACTGGTTTCTCAATACTTTCTCTCGATGATCAAGGATTTTCACGGGTTGCTCTTGATATGATAAGCTCGGCCCAATGGTGATTTCTGAATGGTCGAGGACATGACTGTTGTCTGCCATATACCGCCTGAGTTATGACACATGGAATACGTCATGTACTCCCTCAAGTGAAGGTGGTAGCGCAAGTCGGTACACCACTTCTCCCACTCTCTCTAGCACGTTAAATGGTCCAATATATCTTGGACTCAACTTACCACATCCTCTGAATCGAATGGTGCCTCTGGTGGGTGATATCCTCAAGAAGACATGATCTGCCCATTGTTTTTGCCTGTCTTGTGCTGCTCGCAAGTGTCCTTGGATTTTCTTTACCTTCTCCACTGTACGAACAATCAATTCTGGTCCTAGAATCTGTCTTTCACCCACATCACTCCAACATACTGGAAAACGACACTTCCTCCCATAGAGTGCTTTGTAGAGAGCCATTTGAATGCTCGCTTGATAGCTATTGTTATAGGAAAACTCGACCAAATATAAATGGTCTTCCCATGATCCACTGAAATCAAGCATGCATGCTCTCAACATATCTTCCAGTGTCTGAATAGTACGCTCGGATTGGCCATCTGTCTGCGGGTGATACGATGTACTAAACTTTAGGCGGGTACCAAGACTCTCTTGCATACTTCACCAAAAGTAAGATGTGAACCTCGTATCCCTATCAGACACGATACTAACAGGTACTCCGTGCAGTCGCACAATATCTCTTACGTATATGTCTGCTAAGTCCTCTGTGGATTGCTGTAAACACCCTATTTTTTAGAATAATTTTAAATACAATTTTCCCCTAATTTTCTGGTATTTTCTGGATAAAGAACCAAGGTAATTGTGATCAAAGGATTTTTTAAATACAGTTTATTGATGTTAAAATATTATGAAAATAATATTTTATGGTGTAAAATGGAAAACCGGACATGAGGTATTTTTCTGTGAATTTATTGGACTCCGAAGTAGCGTTTTAAGCCCTAAAAACTATTGGTTATATAAACCCAATCTGAACCAAACCAAACCAGCCTATTGGGTCGGGTTGGGTCGGATCTGAGCCAAACCCGACCCGAAACCCATTGGGAAACCCTACCCGCCTGAGTTACTGTAGCAGTATAAAAAACCCCCTTCCTCGGCATGCGTGCCAAGCCGCAACCCTAGATTCCGCCGCCGCCGTCCCCTGTGATCGACGCCGCCGTCCCCTATGATCGACTCTGCCGCTCTCCAGCGTCAATCTCCCCGACCCCGACGCCATTCTCCGACGCGAGCCCAGCCCGACTCCCCCATCACCACCCTCGCCGTCGACCTCCCCCACGGCTCCACCTCCCCCGACCCCTTCTTCTCCCAAGCCCCTGAACCCTATTCCGGTCACCTCCTTCCTCCTAGCACTTCCCCGCTCTGCCCACCGAACCGACCCTCCCCAGGCAAGCCGAGCCCGACCGGCCGTGTGTCCCCCCCGACGCCGCCTCCGGCCATCCGACAGCAGCCCTCGTCGAGCCGCCCTCCTCCAGCGAGCTGCCCCGGCCAGACTCCGGCAACCCTAGAGCTCAGTAGACGCGGACACGGCACAGGACGCAGTTCGAGTCGGACACTTTGAACTCGACACGCGGACACGATAAACGTCGTTTTTTGAGCCCCGTTCAGGTACCATTTTCTCCCTCTTCGTATTTCCGTTTTTTATTCCGTCAGTTGTAACGCGTAGACTGTATAACCCTCTCGGTGCCCGTACAACCCGCTCGGTGCATCGTGTCCTGTGGTGATCGTACACCGCGATCCAAAAACAGGAAAAATAATGCCCTGTTTTACCCCGGAACTGAGTACGCTCCGCCAAACGGGACGACTTGGTCGCACGCGATCTTTACCGAAATGTGCGCGACGTTGATACGGATGTGCGGGATTTTGCAGAAGTTGATTTGGATGTGCGTGCACACCGGAATCAACGCGTATCCACCGACACCGTCCCGTATCTGTCTTTTCTGGAACACGCTCTAATTTTGTGTACACACGTCGGATCGAGACGAAACTTGTGACATCGGACTCGTAGCAATACGCTGGTCCTGTGACCCAAGTTTGGTTCGATTCTGAGGACGTGGACAAAATCGCGTATCGTGGGCCCCACAGGCTCCACTTGACGGGCGATTTTGAGATCGGCTCATCGAAATTCAATTATGGAAGTTCTGTTGGGTTCGCATCATCGTTCTTGACTTGTAGACACTGAGTTTGAGAAATTTGGAGACCTTTGACCCTAGCACGCTTTACGGTGCAAAGTGGCCCACATATGGACCCCGCTTTGGCCCGAAAATGTCATTTTTGCCCTTGTGTCCAAATTGGACTTAAGGACAGGCATTTCTAGCTATTTGATATCTTCTGAGACTGTTGGTAATATTTATTACAGCTTTTGGAGGAGTACCTACAGGATCCACTGATACCGGGACGACTGTTGATACTCAAACCCCAGGCAAGTGTACCTTGCCAAACTTTACAGTCTTGTTACATATTTTCCTTGCTTCATTATATTGCTGTGTATGCTTAACCTAAGACCGTGTGACGTACTTAGCGTCCGATTATCAGTCGGGTGCCAACACCGTACGCGGTGTTGGGTATGGTCATATAGAGATGGACATTCGTGACACTTTATATTCTCGTACTTGTCTTACCAAGTACACTTTTAACAAGGACACTTGACACTATTCATGAGACAGGATTTTTTCGAGATATTCGTGGTGATTCTGTATAGGATACAAGACTTGACTTGGACATTATATTCTTAGATATTGTATGACTTGTTGTATTAGCTATGATCCCGCTTGACATGGACATGAGACGTTATGGTCATGATATGCGTGGTTACATTGGGTGGGGAGAGACACACAAGCTACAGGCTGTTTTATATATATATCTTCTATTATTGAGAGGTCGTAGATTCTCGGAGCAGAGCTAGACCCACTACCGGTTATTACTGCTACCGGCTCTCCGACACAGAGCTTGTAGTGGCTCAGCCTGAGTACTCGTGATGCTCTCACTTGCATTTTCACATATATGGTTACTTATTTGCCCTATTTATCTCATTATTTGCTGTACTGCTTATATTTTGGCTTGTATATTTTCTGTACCTTGCTATGTCCCCTGAGGACCTGGATATGGATTATGTCCCCAGGATTTGAGGACGAGATCTATCCCGAGGTATACGGGACTGCAGCAGGAGCTGATCCAGGAGCTGTACCGCCATCCGAGGATGAAGTGTTAGCCGAAGACTTTTCCTGAGCATCTATGTTCCATGCTCAGTATTTATTTATTTCAGTCATTTATATTCTGGTCTGTTGAACCATTGTATCGGATATTTATCGGGTTGTTCTCCGAAGCACTTTGTTGAGACTAGTTGATGATTTACATTTCTTATTTATTCTGTGGATCATATTTTATATCTTGTGTGGATGAGATTAGTTGTGCCTGTTGTTGTAGACTTGATTTTACAGCTTAAGTATGCCCTAATGGATCCATTAAATTGGGTTTGTCCATCGGTGCGTACTGTTGGCCATTATCACGAGTCCAGTCCCTCGGTATTCTGGGACTGGGGCGTGACATGGTTTTTGTGGTGGCCCATGCAGGTCTACGACTAAATTGTTCGGTTTTAACGTAGGGACCGGACCAGCCTGCCCTAAGGATAGGATAAGTTATAGGATCTCATCCATTATTTAAACCATTATTGAACTCTATATCGAATTTGAAATTTTTACTTGATTTGCATCCTGTTTGATTCCTCTGAGCGTTCTTACAGTTTATCTTTTGGTTGCAGAAAAATGGATCCCAGGAACGGAGACGAGATTCCATTGGATACGCCACACGATGCTGTGGTTACTTATGTAGACGGAGTGACCCCAGGGAATGGAGGACAAACATCGCTGAGCGATCAAACTGGCCAGCCTAATCCAAGGTTCCGGAGGGATGACATCCCACCACCACCACAGTTCACTCCACAGATGCCAGTTTTCCCGTCCGGGCAAGCCATGGACGGGCAATAGATGTTCCAGATGATGTATGCCATGATACAAGTCCAGCAACAGATTCAGCAAGAGGCACATCGACAGGAGGCAGAGTATCTGAGAACCAGCCTGGTATCCGCATTGGAACAGGCAAATCCACCAACGAGGCGATCAGCGACGGGATCTATCACCAATTTTCGTCATCTCAAGCCTCGTACATTTTCTGGTAAAGAGGCAGAAGTTCATGAATGGCTCACGAACATTCAGCACCAATTGGAAGCAGCTGAACTTCCAAGAGAGAAATGGACGACTGCAGTCAGAATGCAGTTAACTAAAAATGCACATAACTGGTGGTTAGCAGAAGAAAGGAGGCTCGGACAGGACCGAGTCACATGGGAAGAGTTCTTCAGACTCTTCCAAGAGATGTACATTCCAGCAGTTGCACGGTCAGAGCTCAGAGACAAGTTCAACCGCCTTATCCAAGGCAATATGACAGTGGAAGAATACAACGCAGAATTTATTCGCCTAAGTCGCTTCGCTCCAACCTTGATCTCGACAGAGGAAGAGAAAGCTGAGAAGTTCTTTGACGGACTGAAGTTCGAGCTCCAGAGATTGATTGGCTCGGTCGCACCTACATCTTATACCGACGTCCTTGCAGCAGCACGACGCCTGGAGCGCGTCACTAGAAGGGAGTGAATCTGAAAAGGCCCATCACCTCAGCACCATCCAGGACAGCACATGGGGATTCAGCAAAATGGTCCCAAAGGAGTATGCCAGAGAGGACACTACATAGGGACAGACCTCTTCCTACTTGTCACCACTGCGGCAAGGTAGGACACATTGAGAGAGAATGCAGGCGTAAGTTGGGACTATGTCTGAGCTGCGGATCCAACCAGCATTTTTCCAGGGACTGTTCTGAACGCAGAGACAGAGCACCGAGACTAGCTTTACCTGCACCACGACCGGCTTACCCAGCAGTAGGAGCACCGCAGACAGGAGCTGAAGGAGTCAGACCCCAGCTACAGGAAGATACCAGCAGAGACCACCACTGGCCCCACAGGCAGCTCTATTTCAGCAGACTCAGCAGCAGTAGAGAGGTCCAGCACAGGGACGAGGATAGGCATTCACATTAGCTGTTGAGCAGGAAGCTACTGCAGGCGAGGTTATCGCATGTACTATTTTAGTAGCTTCATTACCAGCTGTAGCTTTATTTGATTCTGGAGCATCGCATTCATTTATAGCAGCTAGCTTTGTAGCCACCCATAGAGTAGCTACCGCACCCCTTCCGAAGATGAAGAGAATTCTTACGGGAGGTGGAATTATTCTGGTTAGTGACGTCTGTAGATCATATTCTGTAGTAGTCTATGGAAGAGAAATGCGAGCTCAGTTTCTGATATTTTCTATGCCGGATTATGATGTTGTACTTGGTATGGACTGGTTAAGTCAGTACCATGCGACTCTTGATTGCCGACTTGGGCGGGTTATATTTAGACCGCCTGGTCATCCAGAATTTGAGTTTCTTCGAGGAGCAGTAGAGCAAGGAGTTCAGCCTACTCTTAGGGTACTATCTGTAGAAGGGGAGACAGGTTACCCAAGAGTCATATCAGAATTTGTGGATGTATTTCCTGATGATCTTCCAGGTTTACCGCCTGATCGGGAAATAGAATTCACAATAGACTTAACTCCAGGAGCAGAGCCTATCACTTCATCAGTATATCGCCTAGCACCTAAGGAGTTAGTGCAGTTGAAGGAACAGGTTGATGATCTTCTGGAGAAGGGTTTCATTCGGCCCAGTGTTTCGCCTTGGGGAGCACCCATATTATTTGTGCCAAAGATGGATGGAACAGTACGACTATGCATTGACTACAAGACACTGAATATTGTGACCATCAAGAACAGGTATCCCTTACCACGCATTGATGATCTATTCGATCAATTGAGTGGTGCTAGGGTATTCTCGAAAATTGACCTTCGATCCGGCTATCATCAGATCAAAGTAAGGAAGGAAGATATACCAAAGACAGCTTTCAGGACCAAGTATGGACATTATGAGTTCTTGGTAATGCCGTTTGGTTTAACCAACGCGCCAGCAGTGTTTATGAGTTTAATGAACAGAGTCTTTCATCAGTTCTTGGATAAATTTGTGGTTGTGTTCATTGATGACATTCTAATATATTCTAAGAGCCACGAAGAGCACGAGGAGCATCTCAGAATCGTGTTAGAGACCTTGAGACAGGAGAAGTTATATGCCAAACTCAGTAAGTGTGAGTTTTGTATGGACCTTGAGACCTTGAGACTGGAGTTTATATGGACAGAAGACTGCCAGAAGGCCTTCGAAGAATTGAAGAGAATATTAACAACAGCACCTGTCTTGACTCTTCCTTCAGGGTCAGGAGGTTTTGTTGTTTACAGTGATGCATCAGGTAGTGGATTAGGATGTATTTTGATGCAACATGGCAAAGTCATTGCTTATGCATCAAGGCAGTTGAAAGTCCACGAGAAGAACTACCCAACTCACGATCTGGAGTTAGCAGCAGTTATATTTGTACTGAAGATTTGGAGGCACTATCTTTATGGGGAGAAGGTAGAAATTTTTACAGATCATAAGAGTCTGAAGTATGTATATACTCAGAAGGAGCTTAACATGAGGCAGAGACGTTGGCTTGAATTGATGGTAGACTTTGATATAGATCTGCAGTATCATCCGGAAAAGGCGAATATTGTAGCAGACGCACTCAGCAGGAAGCCTACGGCTTATTTCTTGACGATGCAGCCCGAGTTATTGAGAGATCTACAGGAGCTTCAGATCGAGGTTGTTTTACCAGGACAGAATGGCTTGCTGGCTAATCTCGAAGTTAAGTCATCACTCGTGGAGAAGATTAAAGAGGCATTGCCCACCGATGCTAGATTTAGAAGACTCAAAGAGAGGACGGAAGCAGGCCTGCAGACAGGACTTTGCATACACGAAGACGGGACATTGAGGTTTGGGAATCGCCTGTATGTTCCAAATAGAGAATTGAGACAGGAGTTAATGACTGAAGCACATAGCTCTATGTACTCTGTTCACCCAGGAGGAACCAAGATGTACCGAGACTTGAGACAATATTATTGGTGGCATGGAATGAAAAGGGAGATTGCAAGATTTGTGGCTAAATGTTTAGTCTATCAGCAAGTAAAGGCCGAGCATCAGAGGACTGCAGGTATGTTACAGCTGCTTCCTATACCAGAATGGAAGTGGGAACATATCACGATGGATTTTGTCACAGGATTTCCAAGGAGCCCCAGCAGAAGAGATGCAGTATGGGTTATCGTGGATAGACTCACTAAATCGGCACACTTCTTGCCATTTAGAGTTAGACAGTCCACGGAGGTACTAGCCGACATGTATATGCGACAAATCGTCAAATTACATGGAGTGCCGGTTAGTATTATATCGGATCGAGATTCAAGATTTATATCTCATTTCTGGATAAGATGCAAGAGAGTCTGGGCACCAGACTCAAATTCAGCACAGCTTACCATCCACAGACAGATGGTCAGTCGGAGCGCACCATTCAGATCTTGGAGGATATGTTACGATCATGTATGCTAGACTTTGGAGGATCTTGGGAAGATCATTTGCACTTAGTGGAGTTCTCCTACAATAACAGTTATCAGGCCAGCATTCAGATGGCACCATTCGAGGCATTATACGGGAGGAAGTGCAGATCGCCTATATGTTGGAGTGACGTTGGTGAACGTCAAATACTGGGTCCAGAATTGATAATGCAGACAGTGGAAAAGGTGAAACAGATTTAGAATCATCTTCGAGCAGCTCAGGACAGACAGAAGCATTGGGCTGATACGCATAGACGTCCCCTAGAGTTCAAAGAAGGAGAGCACGTATTCTTGAGGATTTTGCCCACTCGAGGTACTATTAGATTCGGGAGCAGAGGCAAGTTGAGCCCAAGGTATATTAGGCCATTTGATATTCTAGAGCGCATTGGTGAGGTGGCTTATCGTCTTGCATTACCACCATCCTTAGAGGGAGTGCATGACGTATTCCACATCTCACAGCTGAGAAGGTACGTGACCGACCCAAGTCACGTAGTCGATCATTCAGAGATCGCAGTGGGCCCTAGCTTGAGGTATGAAGAACAACCAGTTGGCATCCTCGACGTCAGTGAGAAGACATTGCGAGGACAGACAATCAGACTGGTTCGTGTAGCTTGGAAACATCATTCTCCTGGCGAATCAACTTGGAAACGAGAGGATAGTATGCACCAGCGTTATCCTCACTTATTTGCGGAGGCAGTTATCACCTAAAGCAATCTTGTAATTTCCATAGTACTTTTTTTAGTAGCTTATTCTTTGATTGCGAGGACGCAATCCTTTTAAGGAGGGAAGATTGTAAACACCCTATTTTTCAGAATAATTATAAATACAATTTTCCCCCAATTTTCCGGTATTTTCTGGATGAAGAACCAAGGTAATTATGATCAAAGGATTTTTTAAATGCAGTTTATTGATGTTAAAATATTATAAAAATAATATTTTATGGTGTAAAATGGAAAACCGGACATGGGGTATTTTTCTGTGAATTTATTGGACTCCGGAGTAGCGTTTTAAGCCCTAAAAACTATTGGTTATATAAACCCAATCTGAACCAAACCAAACCAGCCTATTGGGTCGGGTCGGGTCGGGTCGGGTCGGGTCGGGTCGGGTCGGATCTGAGCCAAACCCGACCCGAAACCCATTGGGAAACCCTACCCGCCTGAGTTACTGTAGCAGTATAAAACCCCCTTCCTCGGCGTGCGTGCCAAGCCGCAACCCTAGATTCCGCCGCCGCCGTACCCTGTGATCGACGCCGTCGTCCCCTGTGATCGACTCCGCCGCTCTCCAGCGTCAATCTCCCCGACCCTGACGCCATTCTCCGCCGCGAGCCCAGCCCGACTCCCCCATCACCACCCTCGCCGTCGACCACCCCCACGGCTCCACCTCCCCCGACCCCTTCTTCCTCCAAGCCCCTGAACCCTATTTCGGTCACCTCCTTCCTCCCAGCACTTCCCCCCTCCGCCCACCGAACCGACCCTCCCCAGGCGAGCCGAGCCCGACCGGCCGTGTGTCCCCCACGACGCCGCCTCCGGCCGTCCGACAGCAGCCCTCGTCGAGCCGCCCTCCTCCAGTGAGCCGCCCCAGCCAGACTCCACCAACCCTAGAGCTCAGTGGACGTGGACACGGCACAGGATGTAGTTCGAGTCGGACACTTCGAACTCGACACGCGGACACGATAAAATGCCGTTTCTGGAGCCCCGTTCAGGTACCATTTTCTCCCTCCTCGTATTTTCGTTTTTGATTCCGTCAGTTACAACACATAGACTGTATAACCCTCTCGGTGCCCGTGCAACCCGCTCGGTGCATCGCGTCCTGTGGTGATCGTATACCGCGATCCAAAAACAGAAAAAATAACGCCTTGTTTTACCCCAGATCTGAGTACGCCCCGCCAAACGGGACGACTTGGTCGCACGCGGTCTTTATCGAAACATGCGCGACGTTGATACGGATGTGCGAGATTTCACAGAAGTTGATTTGGATGTGCGTGCACACCGGAATCAACGCGTATCCGCCGACACCGTCCCGTATCCATCTTTTCTGGAACATGCTGTAACCTTGTGTACATACATCGGATCGAGACAAAACTTGTGCCATCAGACTCGTAGCAATACGCTGGTCCTGTGACCCAAGTTTGGTTCGATTCTGAGAACGTGGACAAAATCGCGTATCGTGGGCCCCATAGGCTCCACTTGACGGGCGATTTTGAGATCGGCTCATCGAAATTCAATTCTGGAAGTTCCATTGGGTTCGCATCATCGTTCCTGACATGTAGACATTGAGTTTGAGGAATTTGGAGACCTTTGACCCTAGCACGCTTTTCGGTGCAAAGTGGCCCACATATGGACCCCGCTTTGGCCCGGAAATGTCATTTTTGCCCTTGTGTCCAAATTGGACTTAAGGACAGGCATTTCTAGCTATTTGATATCTTCTGAGACTGTTGGTAATATTTATTACAGCTTTTGGAGGAGTACCTACAGGATCCACTGATACCGGGACGACTGTTGATACTCAAACCCCAGGCAAGTGTACCTTGCCAAACTTTACAGTCTTGTTACATATTTTCCTTGCTTCATTATATTGCTGTGTATGCTTAACCTAAGACCGTGTGACGTACTTAGCGTCCGATTATCAGTCAGATGCCAACACCGTATGCGGTGTTGGGTACGGTCATATAGAGATGGACATTCGTGACACTTTATATTCTCTTACTTGTCTTACCAAGTACACTTTGACCCAGGACACTTGACACTATTCATGAGACAGGATTTTTCCTAAATATTCGTGGTGATTCTGTATAGGATACAGGACTTGACTTGGACATTATATTCTTAGATATTGTATGACTTGTTGCATTAGCTATGATCCCGCTTGACATGGACATGAGACGTTATGGTCATGATATGCGTGGTTACATTGGGTGGAGAGAGACACACAGGCTACAGGCTATTTTATATATATATCTTCTATTATTGAGAGGTCGTAGACTCTCGGAGCAGAGCTAGACCCACTACCGGTTATTACCGCTACCGGCTCCCCGACACAGAGCTTGTAGTGGCTCAGCCTGAGTACTCGTGATGCTCTCACTTGCATTTTCACATAGATGGTTACTTATTTGCCCTATTTATCTCATTATTTGCTGCACTGCTTATATTTTGGCTTGTATATTTTCTGTACCTTGCTATGTCCCCTGAGGACCTGGATATGGATTATGTCCCCAGAATTTGAGGACGAGATCTATCTCGAGGTATACGGGACCGCAGCAGGAGCTGATCCAGGAGCTGTACCGCCATCCGAGGACGAAGTCTTAGCCGAAGACTTTTCCTGAGCATCTATGTTCCATGCTCAGTATTTATTTATTTTAGTCATTTATATTCTGGTCTGTTGAACCATTGTATCGGATATTTATCAGGTTGTTCCCCGAAGCACTTTGTTGAGACTAGCTGATAATTTACATTTCTTATTTATTCTGTGGATCATATTTTATATCTTGTGTGGATGAGATTAGTTGTGACTATTGTCGTAGACTTGATTTTACAGCTTAAGTATGTCCTGATGGATCCATTAAATTGGGTTTGTCCATCGGTGCGTACTGCTGGCCATTATCACGAGTCCAGTCCCTCGATATTCTGGGACTGGGGCGTGACAATTGCCCAACTCTGAAGGGTAAAAAGTGGGCATCCTTGGTGAGTCGATCTACGATCACCCATACCGTATTACGACCATTAGGACTCCTTGGAACGAAGTCCATAGTGATGTGCTCCCATTTCCACTCAGGTATTGGAAGTGGTTGGAGTAAGCCGGCGGACCTCTGATGCTCAGCCTTGACTTCCTGACATACCAGGCATTTTGCCACAAAGCGGGCTATCTCCCTCTTTATTCCATG
The DNA here is from genome assembly GCA_036927795.1 of Iris macrosiphon. Lineage (NCBI taxonomy): Eukaryota > Viridiplantae > Streptophyta > Magnoliopsida > Asparagales > Iridaceae > Iris > Iris macrosiphon. The sequence goes on from JAYESA010000173.1 coordinate 300,457, forward strand.
CCACCAATAGTACTGTCTCAGGTCTCTGTACATCTTTGTGCCTCCTGGATGAATAAAGTATGTTGAGCTATGCGCTTCTGACATCAGCTCTTGACGAAGTTCTCCATTCGGAACATAGAGACGGTCACCATATCTTAAAGTCCCGTCCTCGTGTATGCGTAATCCTGTTTGTATTACAGCCTATGTCCTTTGTCAAAGCCTCTGGAATCTGGCATATGTTGGTAGGGCAACTTTGATCCTTTCGACTAATGTTGATTGCAACTGGTAACTTGACAACTGGTCGTCAGTTCCTGGCATAATGACTTCTATACCCAGTTGTTCTAGGTCATTTAATAGATGTTGCTGGGTAGTCAAAAAGAATGCTATGGGCTTCCTGCTTAAAGCGTCGGCTACTACATTGGCCTTTTCTGGATGGTACTGCAGCTTAATCTCAAAGTCTGACATCACTTCGAGCCAACGTCTTTGTCTCAGGTTCAAGTCCTTCTGGGTGTAGACGTACTTTAGGCTTTTGTGATCAGTGAAAATCTCCACTCGTTCTCCTTATAGGTAGTGTCTCCAAAGCTTTAAGGCAAAGATGATTGTCGCAAGCTCCAGGTCGTGAGTGGGGTAATTCTTCTCATAAGTCCTCAGTTGTCTAGAGGCGTAGGCCACAACCTTCCCATGTTGCATCAAGATGCAACCTAAACCTTTTCCGGATGCATCGCTGTAGATTAAGAATCCTCCGAATCCTGAAGGTATGGTCAAGATAGGTGGATGACATCCCACCTCCACCACAGTTCACTCCACAGATGCCAGTTTTCTCGTCCGGGCAAGCCATGGACGGGCAACAGATGTTCCAGATGATGTATGCCATGATGCAAGCCCAGCAACAGATTCAGCAAGAGGCACATCGACAGGAGGCGGAGTATCTGAGAACCAGCCTGGTATCCGCATTGGAACAGGCAAATCCACCAACGAGGCGATCAACGACGGGATCTATCACCAATTTTCGTCATCTCAAGCCTCGTACATTTTCTGGTAAAGAGGCAGAAGTTCATGAATGGCTCACGAACATTCAGCACCAATTGGAAGCAGCTGAACTTCCAAGAGAGAAATGGACGACTGCAGTCAGAATGCAGTTAACTAAAAATGCACATAACTGGTGGTTAGCAGAAGAAAGGAGGCTCGGACAGGACCGAGTCACATGGGAAGAGTTCTTCAGACTCTTCCAAGAGATGTACATTCCAGCAGTTGCACGGTCAGAGCTCAGAGACAAGTTCAACCGCCTTATCCAAGGTAATATGACAGTGGAAGAATACAACGCAGAATTTATTCGCCTAAGTCGCTTCGCTCCAACCTTGATCTCGACAGAGGAAGAGAAAGCTGAGAAGTTCTTTGACGGACTGAAGTTTGAGCTCCAGAGATTGATTGGCTCGGTCGCACCTACATCTTATACCGACGTCCTTGCAGCAGCACGATGCCTGGAGCGCGTCACTAGAAGGGAGTGAATCTGAAAAGGCCCATCACCTCAGCACCATCCAGGACAGCACATGGGGATTCAGCAAAATGGTCCCAAAGGAGTATGCCAGAGAGGACAGTACATAGGGACAGACCTCTTCCTACTTGTCACCACTGCGGCAAGGTATGACACATTGAGAGATAATGCAGGCGTAAGTTGGGACTATGTCTGAGCTGCGGATCCAACCAGCATTTTTCCAGGGACTGTTCTGAACGCAGAGACAGAGCACCGAGACTAGCTTTACCTGCACCACGACCGGCTTACCCAGCAGTAGGAGCACCGCAGACAGGAGCTGGAGGAGTCAGACCCCAGCTACAGGAAGATACCAGCAGAGACCACCACTGGCCCCACAGGCAGCTCTATTTCAGCAGACTCAGCAGCAGTAGAGAGGTCCAGCACAGGGACGAGGATAGGCATTCACATTAGCTGTTGAGCAGGAAGCTACTGCAGGCGAGGTTATCGCATGTACTATTTTAGTAGCTTCATTACCAGCTGTAGCTTTATTTGATTCTGGAGCATCGCATTCATTTATAGCAGCTAGCTTTGTAGCCACCCATAGAGTAGCTACCGCACCCCTTCCGAAGATGAAGAGAATTCTTACGGGAGGTAGAATTATTCTGGTTAGTGACGTCTGTAGATCATATTCTGTAGTAGTCTGTGGAAGAGAAATGCGAGCTCAGTTTCTGATATTTTCCATGCCGGATTATGATGTTGTACTTGGTATGGACTGGTTAAGTCAGTACCATGCGACTCTTGATTGCCGACTTGGGCGGGTTATATTTAGACCGCCTGGTCATCCAGAATTTGAGTTTCTTCGAGGAGCAGTAGAGCAAGGAGTTCAGCCTACTCTTAGGGTACTATCTGTAGAAGGGGAGACAGGTTACCCAAGAGTCATATCAGAATTTGTGGATGTATTTCCTGATGATCTTCCAGGTTTACCGCCTGATCGGGAAATAGAATTCACAATAGACTTAACTCCAGGAGCAGAGCCTATCACTTCATCAGTATATCGGCTAGCACCTAAGGAGTTAGTGCAGTTGAAGGAACAGGTTGATGATCTTCTGGAGAAGGGTTTCATTCGGCCCAGTGTTTCGCCTTGGGGAGCACCCATATTATTTGTGCCAAAGATGGATGGAACAGTACGACTATGCATTGACTACAAGACACTGAATATTGTGACCATCAAGAACAGGTATCCCTTACCACGCATTGATGATCTATTCGATCAATTGAGTGGTGCTAGGGTATTCTCGAAAATTGACCTTCGATCCGGCTATCATCAGATCAAAGTAAGGAAGGAAGATATACCAAAGACAGCTTTCAGGACCAAGTATGGTGTCACGACGCGCACCCGGAATTTGGGCATGAGTCGTGGGTACGTCCAGCCTACGTCGCAGCATCGGCGGTAGAACGCTGTCTAGGTCACAAACATAGTATATCCTGTCAATAGTCTCAACTCCGTACGGAGGACAATGATAAATAAACCACAGTTCTATAATATACTCAATCACAACTATAACATAATGGCACGATGAGAATTTAAAAGAGTTCTAATAAAAACCAACCACAATAAGTCCAACTCAAATCCTGGGTCTAAATGACCTCACAAAGTCACAATTAAAATAAATACATCTCAGTCTCAGTCTAAAACAATAATGCAGAAAAGTAATCTAAGAACAGGCTGGTAAGTTCTCCTCTAGGATAGGCACCTCCTCTGGGATTTCTGGAGTGAAATCTCCCTCTATTCCTGGGCCGTAATGAGTAGGGCAAAAGTCCTCCAGGTCCTCTGAAAATGTTGGTTATCCAGTCAGGATTGGAGTGAAGCACAAGCACTAACATCAGTTTCATTAAATTGACAAAATTTATAAACAGTGTAAGAGATACAAGATGGAAATAAAAGCTGAACATGTGAAGTACTGGAGAAATGAAATAGACAATAGAGCATCTAGCAATGAGCAATAAATAGTGAATGCTAGAACAAGTGAATCAGAATAAAAAAATACCTAGCTAAGTATTTGAAATATTAGTTTATTATGTGATCGGCTTGGGACTGGATCAGGCTGGTTATATATGATTAGCTATGATTCTTTTAGGTCAGGCTAACCGCATGGTTAGCTATGGTGCATATAGTGGTCAGGCTAATCATATATAACAGCTATGGAGCATATAAGTGGTCAGGCTGCACCCGACGTGAGAAGTGGGGTGAGCTATGGTACATATAATGTTTGGATATGATCACATAATCTACTAATAGTTCCCCATCCCCCAGCTAGCACGATGGATTCCAACCACGACTCCTCGTGATGGGGATCTAGGGTGCTAACCCGTGTATCCATAGTGTCGGAATCAAGTATGTAATACACTACAATTAATAGAAGTAATCAACCATGAAAACTGTCAGAGAATGAACTCGCCTGTGGTCCTGAGCAAGGTGTGAGGATCGATGTCCAAAGTGGGATCACAATGACCTATTTATGGAATATTAATGTCAAAATATGGAAATAAAAGAATAACATGCTTAACAATTTAAACACGAGGCCTCTAGGTCAATTCTAAAGCCTACTGGTCAATACTAGTCTAATACTAGCTAATTGTGTCATTATACTAGGTATTATAATTATATATAACTCATATAGTGTGGTATATTGGTATCTTGCTGAAACTAGTTACTATTTCTTATACTATATGCTATCAGCATGTAAATAACTTTCATATATATACTGAGTATATACCTTAACTGACACCAAGGTAAAACCAATCCTGAGTTATCCCATATTAACACCCTTAGCATTTACCCACATTGACTGATACCTACTACTTAACTGACACTATAGTCCAACCAATATCCCAAACCACCTTACCTTACTGATACTCTAGGATAGACATAAACACTCACTCACAGGCAACATAAGCTACACACACAGTCACAACTACACCCACACACTAATTCCTAACCCCAAATTGCACACAGGTACCTAACATAGGTTGACACAGTTGGTTTTTGATGAACTGGTACTGAAATTTAGACACACAGACACATGCCTATTTTCCCACACTTCACTAAGGCACCCACACACACAACTAGCTAATACACACTGGTATTCTACTGCTACACAGTTAACCCAATACAGGACAACTCACACCTAATCACATAGACACATAGGTTTAGAAATCTGGAAGGAACTAGGATACACACATACAGTTCACACTCTCTCACACTGATCACACAATACTAAAACACACAGGCAACCTAATACACAGTCCCAAACACACACTCTTACACATACTGAATATTATGCACAGTTTACACATGTACATAGCCAATAAAACCCCCATTCACTGATACTTACTCTAAACAATACACAGTCACTCTGAGAGCACACACACACATGCTTGCACTGACACAGGGACAGATTCTAACATAACTTAACTCTCTGAACTTATTGATACCTTATTCACTCTAATTCCCTTGTACAACTGAAACTGCTACACAGCCAGGAATAAACACAAAACCTCATATTTAACACATAGGATACTGTGTATGTATTCTAGAACCTAGCTATACTCACTGAATACCCTGTCCTCACAAATCACTCACAGGCCCTCTGAAACCCACACAGACACAGCCATTACCTCTCACTGAACCTAACAATTACACACACACAGTGCACATCTGAACAGGGACACCCAGTTCTAAGGTACTGAAGTTTACTGATACATAACACTGCACATACTGGAATTTATACTGAAACACACAGTACACACACTGAAACTGCACAGCAACACCCCCAAATGTATTCACTGATCTAAGGGACACACAGGCATGTAAACTCATCCACACACCACAGTTCACATAGGTTCCTAAAATCAAACCAACTAAAACCTGTTTTCCCCCAACTCCTTAACTGATACTTGACTGCACATTATGAAATTTCTGCTCATACAGCACACTGCTCCCTCTCTAACTCTCTCTCAAATACACACAGGTTCTACCTCACCAACTGACACACATAACTCACTGGCCAAACTCAAAACACAGTTTAAACTATTGGTACACATACACACAGTTTAAAACTGAGCACCTCACAGTACACAGTTTTGCACAAGTCTGGATACACATGGTTTCCCATCTCACTCTGCACACAGTACCCACGAACCACAGCCCTACTGCACAGGGAAGATCCCCCACAGTGCACACTGCACAGCCACCGAACAGTCCCAAACCCGACTGCACAGTGAACCCCCCTCTTCAAAATCACACACACGACTACAACCTAGATACACATATACAAACACATCAAATCCATATACATATGTATAAATATATATAGACATCATACATCACATTCGATAAATTAGAGTAGGTTAGATAGGTGTTCATCCATCTCTGGCATTTCATCATACACGTGCAGTGCAGAAAAACAATTACCTAAAACCCATGAATCCCTCTAACCAAAAACCCTAAAACTCGGGTTCAACCCACCCCCTGTGAGATGAAATCAGTCTACCTACAATACCTAGGGTTAGGGTTCCTGTTAATTGGGGAAAACCAAACGAAAATTCACCAAAACCCTAGATCTCCTAGGTTTACCTGTAGAATCCCTAAAATCCGAATTCCAAACCTTAGGGTGGGTTCCTAAAGGCCTTTATCATCTGTACACAGAATTTAAATGAGTAAAACTAGGGTTTTACCTGCAGGGATGGTTTCTCCAATGAGGTTCTTCTTCTCCAAGGCTTTCTGACCCACGTTCCTTGCTTCTCTTTGCTTTGGAGGAGGAGAAAATGGAACCTAGGGTTTGATCTCGAAAATTGGGTGGGGGATGGTTTCTCTTGTGGAGGCTAGGGTTTCCTTTTTCTCTACGTGAAGAATGAGAGGGTTCCCTTTTATATTAAACCTAATTAGGGTTTCAATGCATTGTTTAGGTTAAACCCTCTATGGTAGACCATGTAAACCTAATTGACTCAGGCTTAGGTCTGCTAGAGTTTGAGGGTTCACCCTAAAATTTGTATTCTAGGGTTTCACTAGAACTGGTTTACAATTTAGGGTTGACTCACTAGGGTCTGTCCTAATGAGTTCTAGGGTTTGACCTAAAACTAAACATTACTAATAATAATATAATTAGTTTATAAAACTCAACAGATTAATTTAATACATAATTATTTAAAATAGTGAAATTACACAAATACCCTTGCCTGGAAAAGTGGTAGTGACAAGTCTACCCTCCTAAAAGAAATTTTGTCCTCGAAATTGGACTGAACAGAACAAGAGTGAAATCAGAAAAGGAATATACCTCAAGTCTAGAAGAGATACGGGTATTGCTCGCGCATTTCGTCCTCTCTCTCCCAGGTCGACTCCCCTGGAGAGTGATGTCTCCATGCAACACGAACCAAAGGGATGGTTTGGTTCCGCAACACCTTCTCTCTGCGGTCCAAGATCTCTACGGGCTGCTCAGGGTAGCTGAGCGTCGGACCAACCTCAATCTCCGAGTGATCAAGTACGTGACTAGGGTCGGCCACGTACCGTCTCAGCTGCGACACGTGGAACACATTATGCACTCCCTCCAATGCTGGCGGCAAGTCTAATCTATACGCCACTGCACCTACCCTTGCAAGAATACCGAAGGGTCCGATGTAGCGTGGGCTAAGCTTCCCGCTTCTACCAAAACGAATCGTTCCACGCGTCGGAGAAATCCGTAGGAATACTAGGTCGCCAACCTAAAATAAAACAATCTCAGCACGCAGTCTAAACAACAAACACAAACCAGAAAATTAACAATCTATACCTGAAACTCAAGGGGTCTACGGTGGCTGTCGGCCCAATGCCGCTGTCTGTCCTGCGCCACTCGCAGTCTGTCTCTGATGAGTTTCACCTTTTCTGCTGCATCCACGACCATTTCTGGTCCTAGCAAGGCTCTCTCTCCAACGTCGTCCCACGATAGCGGTGTACGACACCTCCGTCCATAAAGAGCCTCAAATGGTGACATCTCGATGCTGGCCTGGTAGCTGTTGTTGTAAGCGAACTCTACTAGGTGCAGATGATCCTCCCAAGAACCTCCGAGATCTAGAACGCAAGTGCGTAGCATATCCTCGAGAGTCTGAATAGTCCTTTCAGACTGCCCGTCTGTCTGGGGGTGATATGCGGTACTGAACTTGAGCTGAGTGCCCAAGCTAGCCTGCAAACTCCTCCAGAAGTGGGAAGTAAAATGACTATCCCGATCTGAGACGATGCTCACAGGTACTCCATGAAGCCTAACAATCTGTCGCACGTACATCTCTGCGAGCCTCTCTGTCGACGTGCCCACCTTAAAAGGTAAGAAATGGGCTGATTTGGTCAACCTGTCCACGATGACCCAAATCGCGTCTTTCCCTCCTGGAGAACGTGGAAGCCCTGAAACAAAATCCATGGTCACGTGCTCCCATTTCCATTCTGGAATCGGTAAAGGTTGAAGCAAACCACCTGGCCTCTGCCGGTCTGCCTTTACCTGCTGGCACACTAGACACCGAGATACGAAGCGTGCTACCTCGCGCTTCATTCCATACCACCATACGTGCTCCCTCAAGTCTCGATACATCTTGTTGGCACCGGGATGCATCGAGTACTGAGAGCGGTATGCCTCTTGCAAAACCTCCTCGCGCAGCTCCCCGCTAGGCACACATATCCTCGTGCCGTGCCGTAAAGAACCATCATCTGCGATAGTAAAGTCGTCCGATAATCCCATCTGAACCTGTGCTCTGATACTCCTCAGAGTCTCATCATCGTACTGCGCAGCTCTGATCCTGTCCATCAGCTCGGACTGTATCTGCAATCCCCACATTTGAATCTCAGTACCGGGAACTAACACCTCAATCTCCAAGCTTTCCAGATCAGCCAACAAATGTCTATCAGTCGTCAAGTACATAGCCATCGGATACCTGCTCAAGGCATCGGCGACTACGTTGGCCTTCCCTGGATGGTACTGCAATGAGATATCAAAGTCCTTCATCAACTCCAACCACCTTCTCTGCCTCATGTTCAGCTCCTTCTGTGTGAATACGTACTTCAAGCTTTTGTGGTCTGTGAAGATCTCCACACGCTCTCCGTACAGGTAATGTTTCCACAGCTTTAGAGCGAAGATAACTGCTGCCAACTCTAAATCGTGGGTGGGATAATTCTTTTAATGAGGGCGTAACTGCCTGGAAGCATAGGCAATTACCTTCCCGTGCTGCTGAAGAACACATCCCAGACCCTTCCCTGAAGCATCACTGTAGATGGTGAAACCACCTGTCCCTGATGGCAACGTCAAAATTGGAGCTGTCGTCAACCTCTTCTTCAGCTCATCAAATGCGGCCTGGCACTCCTCTGTCCAGACAAAATCCACATCCTTCCTAGTCAATCTGGTCATCGGCGCTGCAATCTTGGAGAAGTCTTGTACAAACCTCCTGTAGTATCCTGCTAGCCCGAGAAAACTCCTGATCTCAGCTACCGAACTGGGGGTAGCCCACGACTCCACTGCCTCGATCTTCTTTGGGTTTACTGAGATTCTGTCACCCGATACCACATGCCCAAGAAATTCTACCTTGTCAAGGAAGAATTCACACTTAGAGAGTTTCCCGTACAGCTTCTTCCTCCTGAGAGTCTCTAAGACCAATCTCAGGTGCTCTTCGTGTTCCTCCGGGGTCTTGGAATACACAAGAATATCATCGATGAACACCACCACGAACTTGTCAAGGTACTGGTGGAACACCTTGTTCATCAAGTTCATGAATACTGTCGGTGCATTGGTTAAACCAAATGGCATCACCATGAACTCAAACTGGCCGTATCTGGTCCGAAAAGCTGTCTTCGGCGTGTCTTCTTTCTTCACCTTCACCTGGTGATAGCCTGACCTCAAATCAATCTTTGAAAACACCCTCGCCCCGCTCAACTGGTCGAAAAGATCATCTATCCTCGGCAGCGGGTACTTGTTCTTGATAGTGATATTGTTCAAAGCTCTATAATCAATGCACATGCGCACCGTGCCGTCCTTCTTCGGTACGAACAATACCGGAGCTCCCCATGGTGATGAACTGGATTTGATGAAGCCTTTGTCCTGCAGCTCCTCAACTTGCTTCTTCAGCTCTGCCAGCTCGCTGTTGTTGACTCTATAGACATGTTGCGAAATGGGCTCCGCTCCTGGAACCAAGTCTATAGAGAATTCAACATCTCTGTCTGGCGGCAAGCCTGGCAACTCTTCTGGAAATACATCCAGGAACTCCGCTATCAGAGGATGTGGCAACTCCTCTTCTTCCGTCCTGGCTCCGCAAAATGTGCTCCCTCTCTGTTCCGCTGTTCCTCTGACGACCTCAAACTCCGGCTCTCCTGGTGGTCTAAACAATACTCTGCCTCTATAACAATCTATAGTAGCATGATGCCTACTCAACCAGTCCATTTCGAGTACAATATCGTACCCCGGAAGTGGCATGACAAGTAAGCTCACGCTCAACTCTCGGCCTCCTACTGACACTCTCCGGTCCTTGCAGTGATCACGGACTAGGATAATACCTCCCCCAGTCATGATCTTGCAAGTCCTAGCTAATGGTTCTGTGTCTAAATGATGTCGAAGTGCATATGATACAGACACAAAACTATGGGAAGCGCCAGAATCGAATAAGGTAAATGCGGGAATACAATCGAGAAGAACCGAACCTGTGATCAAGTCTCCTGCTGGCTCAATTTCCTCGACTGCCATGGCGTACGCTCGCCCCTGGGGTGCACCTCTCTGCTGCTGATGCTGGGCAAATATCTGATTTTGCGGTGGAAGTGGTCCCCTCTGCTGTTGGCCTCCTTGTGCTGCAGGTACCCTGCCTGGTCCTCTCTGGGCGGCTGCTCCACCCTGACCTGGACGAGTCCGAATGGTAGGGCAATCCCTCAGCTGATGTGTCGTCGATCCGCAGGACAAACATGAGCCCAATCTATGCCTGCAGATCTCTCTAGTATGTCCCATCTTCCCGCAGTACGCACACTGGATGGCGGGCTGAGTCTGCCTCTGCTGCTGTTGTTGTTGCTGGACCTGCCCTCGGGCTGGTGCCTGGTGCTGCTGGTGCTGCTGCTGAAAGGGCCTCTGCTGCTGCTGATAATGTGGACGCTTGCCTGGTCCTGCACTACTGTTTGCTCCTCCGGAAACATCGCGTCCCCTCTTGGGCCTGAGGTCCAAGTCGTCCTCGGCTATCTGAGCATCCATCAATATGCCCTCAAAAGTAGCGGTGTGACGTCCCGACGTGCGAGACTTGATCTCCCTTGACAGCCCCTTCCTGAACTTCCGGGCCCTGTCCCCCGGATCTCTAATCATCGACGGCGCGAAGCGGCTCAGACGGCAAAACTCCGCGGCATACTCGTCGACGGACGAGCTCCCCTGGACTAAGTCATGGAACTGACTCTCCAAGGCTCCTAGGGCAACGTCAGGAAAGAATTTCTCCTTGAAGAGCTCCCTGAAATCCTTCCAAGTGAGTCCTCTGCGCAAGAGTCTCGGCTCCGTGCGAAACCATGTCAAGGCGATGTCGAACATCTGACTGCCAGCGGCCTCGATCTGAAGCGCCTCTGGAAGCTGCGCCAAACGCAAGTTCCTCTCGATGTCCTCTAGCCAATCATCGGCGTAGAGTATCCCTTCTGTCCCCTTGAACTCCCGAGGCATCATCCTCTTAAAGTCCACAATGGTGCCCGGCCTCTGTTGTTGCTGACCAGGATGCTGCTGCTGTTGAGCGACCCTCTCCACAGCCTGGAGAGCCACTTGGTGAGCATTCTCCATGTTCACCCTCATCATCTCTGTCTGTGCCTGATGTGCCTCAGCCTGCACTCTCTGGGCCTCTGCCGACGTCCTCTGGGCGTCGACCATGCCCTGAATCAAAGCGAACATCTGTGCCCCATCGGCAGGCACACCTCCTGGATGCTGAACTGGTGGTGGTGGTGCCGTCGTAGCTGTGGGGACCCTCTGAACTGGTGGTGGAGGACCCCCGAATGCTGCAGACACTCCCACATGTACTGGAGATGTAGGAGGTGCTGCTGACATCTGTCCGGCAGCGCGAGAGGTGGCAGACCTCTCTGAATCTGCTGCTCCGAGTCTCTGGGACCTTCTTGGCGGCATCCTGAAGACAGATCGAAAGATTTAATTAAGGCAATAGATACGATATCATCAAGGAAGGACAGTAAAAATTTCTAAAAGAATAAATCATTAAGAGTAGTATTATAAGAATCAGAAATTTCCTAATTGTGATTGAGCATATCTCGGCCTAATTCCTATTTCCTAAAACAGGCTCGTAGTAATACTCTAAGCGAGCACCACTACGATATCACTCTAATCTGAATCTAAGACTACTGACTGGACTACAGACTAGACTACAGACTAGACTACAGACTAGAGACTAGACCTGCATGGGCCACCACTAAAACGTGTCACGACCCGCACCCGGAATTTGGGCATGAGTCGTGGGTACGTCCAGCCTACGCCGCAGCATCGGCGGTAGAACGCTGTCTAGGTCACAAACATAGTATATCCTGTCAATAGTCTCAACTCCGTACGGAGGACAATGATAAATAAACCACAGTTCTATAATATACTCAATCACAACTATAACATAATGGCACGATGAGAATTTAAAAGAGTTCTAATAAAAACCAACCACAATAAGTCCAACTCAAATCCTGGGTCTAAATGACCTCACAAAGTCACAATTAAAATAAATACATCTCAGTCTCAGTCTAAAACAATAATGCAGAAAAGTAATCTAAGAACAGGCTGGTAAGTTCTCCTCTAGGATAGGCACCTCCTCTGGGATTTCTGGAGTGAAATCTCCCTCTATTCCTGGGCCGTAATGAGTAGGGCAAAAGTCCTCCAGGTCCTCTGAAAATGTTGGTTATCCAGTCAGGATTGGAGCGAAGCACAAGCACTAACAGCAGTTTCATTAAATTGACAAAATCTATAAACAGTGTAAGAGATACAAGATGGAAATAAAAGCTGAACATGTGAAGTACTGGAGAAATGAAATAGACAATAGAGCATCTAGCAATGAGCAATAAATAGTGAATGCTAGAACAAGTGAATCAGAATAAAATAAACATCTAGCTAAGTGTTTGAAATATTAGTTTATTATGTGATCGGCTTGGGACTGGATCAGGCTGGTTATATATGATTAGCTATGATTCTTTTAGGTCAGGCTAACCGCATGGTTAGCTATGGTGCATATAGTGGTCAGGCTAATCATATATAACAGCTATGGAGCATATAAGTGGTCAGGCTGCACCCGACGTGAGAAGTGGGGTGAGCTATGGTACATATAATGTTTGGATATGATCACATAATCTACTAATAGTTCCCCATCCCCCAGCTAGCACGATGGATTCCAACCACGACTCCTCGTGATGGGGATCTAGGGTGCTAACCCGTGTATCCATAGTGTCGGAATCAAGTATGTAATACACTACAATTTATAGAAGTAATCAACCATGAAAACTGTCAGAGAATGAACTCGCCTGTGGTCCTGAGCAAGGTGTGAGGATCGATGTCCAAAGTGGGATCACAATGACCTATTTATGGAATATTAATATCAAAATATGGAAATAAAAGAATAACATGCTTAACAATTTAAACACGGGGCCTCTAGGTCAATTCTAAAGCCTACTGGTCAATACTAGTCTAATACTAGCTAATTGTGTCATTATACTAGGTATTATAATTATATATAACTCATATAGTGTGGTATATTGGTATCTTGCTGAAACTAGTTACTATTTCTTATACTATATGCTATCAGCATGTAAATAACTTTCATATATATACTGAGTATATACCTTAACTGACACCAAGGTAAAACCAATCCTGAGTTATCCCATATTAACACCCTTAGCATTTACCCACATTGACTGATACCTACTACTTAACTGACACTATAGTCCAACCAATATCCCAAACCACCTTACCTTACTGATACTCTAGGATAGACACAAACACTCACTCACAGGCAACATAAGCTACACACACAGTCACAACTACACCCACACACTAATTCCTAACCCCAAATTGCACACAGGTACCTAACATAGGTTGACACAGTTGGTTTTTGATGAACTGGTACTGAAATTTAGACACACAGACACATGCCTACTTTCCCACACTTCACTAAGGCACCCACACACACAACTAGCTAATACACACTGGTATTCTACTGCTACACAGTTAACCCAATACAGGACAACTCACACCTAATCACATAGACACATAGGTTTAGAAATCTGGAAGGAACTAGGATACACACATACAGTTCACACTTTCTCACACTGATCACACAATACTAAAACACACAGCCAACCTAATACACAGTCCCAAACACACACTCTTACACATACTGAATATTATGCACAGTTTACACATGTACATAGCCAATAAAACCCCCATTCACTGATACTTACTCTAAACAATACACAGTCACTCTGAGAGCACACACACACATGCTTGCACTGACACAGGGACAGATTCTAACATAACTTAACTCTCTGAACTTACTGATACCTTATTCACTCTAATTCCCTTGCACAACTGAAACTGCTACACAGCCAGGAATAAACACAAAACCTCATATTTAACACATAGGATACTGTGTATGTATTCTAGAACCTAGCTATACTCACTGAATACCCTGTCCTCACAAATCACTCACAGGCCCTCTGAAACCCACACAGACACAGCCATTACCTCTCACTGAACCTAACAATTACACACACACAGTGCACATCTGAACAGGGACACCCAGTTCTAAGGTACTGAAGTTTACTGATACATAACACTGCACATACTGGAATTTATACTGAAACACACAGTACACACACTGAAACTGCACAGCAACACCCCCAAATGTATTCACTGATCTAAGGGACACACAGGCATGTAAACTCATCCACACACCACAGTTCACATAGGTTCCTAAAATCAAACCAACTAAAACCTGTTTTCCCCCAACTCCTTAACTGATACTTGACTGCACATTATGAAATTTCTGCTCACACAGCACACTGCTCCCTCTCTAACTCTCTCTCAAATACACACAGGTTCTACCTCACCAACTGACACACACAACTCACTGGCCAAACTCAAAACACAGTTTAAACTATTGGTACACATACACACAGTTTAAAACTGAGCACCTCACAGTACACAGTTTTGCACAAGTCTGGATACACATGGTTTCCCATCTCACTCTGCACACAGTACCCACGAACCACAGCCCTACTGCACAGGGAAGATCCCCCACAGTGCACACTGCACAGCCACCGAACAGTCCCAAACCCGACTGCACAGTGAACCCCCCTCTTCAAAATCACACACACGACTACAACCTAGATACACATATACAAACACATCAAATCCATATACATATGTATAAATATATATAGACATCATACATCACATTCAATAAATTAGAGTAGGTTAGATAGGTGTTCATCCATCTCTGGCATTTCATCATACACGTGCAGTGCAGAAAAACAATTACCTAAAACCCATGAATCCCTCTAACCAAAAACCCTAAAACTCGGGTTCAACCCACCCCCTGTGAGATGAAATCAGTCTACCTACAATACCTAGGGTTAGGGTTCCTGTTAATTGGGGAAAACCAAATGAAAATTCACCAAAACCCTAGATCTCCTAGGTTTACCTGTAGAATCCCTAAAATCTGAATTCCAAACCTTAGGGTGGGTTCGTAAAGGCCTTTATCATCTGTACACAGAATTTAAATGAGTAAAACTAGGGTTTTACCTGCAGGGATGGTTTCTCCAATGAGGTTCTTCTTCTCCAAGGCTTTCTGACCCACGTTCCTTGCTTCTCTTTGCTTTGGAGAAGGAGAAAATGGAACCTAGGGTTTGATCTCGAAAATTGGGTGGGGGATGGTTTCTCTTGTGGAGGCTAGGGTTTCCTTTTTCTCTACGTGAAGAATGAGAGGGTTCCCTTTTATATTAAACCTAATTAGGGTTTCAATGCATTGTTTAGGTTAAACCCTCTATGGTAGACCATGTAAACCTAATTGACTCAGGCTTAGGTCTGCTAGAGTTTGAGGGTTCACCCTAAAATTTGTATTCTAGGGTTTCACTAGAACTGGTTTACAATTTAGGGTTGACTCACTAGGGTCTGTCCTAATGAGTTCTAGGGTTTGACCTAAAACTAAACATTACTAATAATAATATAATTAGTTTATAAAACTCAACAGATTAATTTAATACATAATTATTTAAAATAGTAAAATTACACAAATACCCTTGCCTGGAAAAGTGGTAGTGACATATGGACATTATGAGTTCTTGGTAATGCCGTTTGGTTTAACCAACGCGCCAGCAGTGTTTATGAGTTTAATGAACAGAGTCTTTCATCAGTTCTTGGATAAATTTGTGGTTGTGTTCATTGATGACATTCTAATATATTCTAAGAGCCACGAAGAGCACGAGGAGCATCTCAGAATCGTGTTAGAGACCTTGAGACAGGAGAAGTTATATGCTAAACTCAGTAAGTGTGAGTTTTGTATGGACAAAGTGCCTTTTTTGGGATATATCATCTCAGGAGAAGGACTTTCAGTTGATCCAGAGAAAGTTGCGGCAATAGAGACTTGGCCTACACCCACATCAGTTGTAGAGGTGAGAAGTTTTCTCGGACTTGCGGGATATTACCGAAGGTTTGTAGAAAATTTATCAAGAATTTCAGAACCGATGACGAAGCTGACACGTAAAGAACAGGAGTTTATATGGACAGAAGACTGCCAGAAGGCCTTCGAAGAATTGAAGAGAAGATTAACAACAGCACCTGTCTTGACTCTTCCTTCAGGGTCAGGAGGTTTTGTTGTTTACAGTGATGCATCAGGTAGTGGATTAGGATGTATTTTGATGCAACATGGCAAAGTCATTGCTTATGCATCAAGGCAGTTGAAAGTCCACGAGAAGAACTACCCAACTCACGATCTGGAGTTAGCAGCAGTTATATTTGTACTGAAGATTTGGAGGCACTATCTTTATGGGGAGAAGGTAGAAATTTTTACAGATCATAAGAGTCTGAAGTATGTATATACTCAGAAGGAGCTTAACATGAGGCAGAGACGTTGGCTTGAATTGATGGTAGACTTTGATATAGATCTGCAGTATCATCCGGAAAAGGCGAATATTGTAGCAGACGCACTCAGCAGGAAGCCTACGGCTTATTTCTTGACGATGCAGCCCGAGTTATTGAGAGATCTACAGGAGCTTCAGATCGAGGTTATTTTACCAGGACAGAATGGCTTGCTGGCTAATCTCGAAGTTAAGTCATCACTCGTGGAGAAGATTAAAGAGGCATTGCCCACCGATGCTAGATTTAGAAGACTCAAAGAGAGGACGGAAGTAGGCCTACAGACAGGACTTTGCATACACGAAGACGGGACATTGAGGTTTGGGAATCGCCTGTATGTTCCAAATAGAGAATTGAGACAGGAGTTAATGACTAAAGCACATAGCTCTATGTACTCTGTTCACCCAGGAGGAACCAAGATGTACCGAGACTTGAGACAATATTATTGGTGGCATGGAATGAAAAGGGAGATTGCAAGATTTGTGGCTAAATGTTTAGTCTATCAGCAAGTAAAGGCCGAGCATCAGAGGACTGCAGGTATGTTACAGCTGCTTCCTATACCAGAATGGAAGTGGGAACATATCACGATGGATTTTGTCACAGGATTTCCAAGGAGCCCCAGCAGAAGAGATGCAGTATGGGTTATCGTGGATAGACTCACTAAATCGGCACACTTCTTGCCATTTAGAGTTAGACAGTCCACGGAGGTACTAGCCGACATGTATATGCGACAAATCGTCAAATTACATGGAGTGCCGGTTAGTATTATATCGGATCGAGATTCAAGATTTATATCTCATTTCTGGATAAGATGCAAGAGAGTCTGGGCACCAGACTCAAATTCAGCACAGCTTACCATCCACAGACAGATGGTCAGTCGGAGCGCACCATTCAGATCTTGGAGGATATGTTACGATCATGTATGCTAGACTTTGGAGGATCTTGGGAAGATCATTTGCACTTAGTGGAGTTCTCCTACAATAACAGTTATCAGGCCAGCATTCAGATGGCACCATTCGAGGCATTATACGGGAGGAAGTGCAGATCGCCTATATGTTGGAGTGACGTTGGTGAACGTCAAATACTGGGTCCAGAATTGATAATGCAGACAGTGGAAAAGGTGAAACAGATTCAGAATCATCTTCGAGCAGCTCAGGACAGACAGAAGCATTGGGCTGATACGAATAGACGTCCCCTAGAGTTCAAAGAAGGAGAGCACGTATTCTTGAGGATTTTGCCCACTCGAGGTACTATTAGATTCGGGAGCAGAGGCAAGTTGAGCCCAAGGTATATTAGGCCATTTGATATTCTAGAGCGCATTGGTGAGGTGGCTTATCGTCTTGCATTACCACCATCCTTAGAGGGAGTGCATGACGTATTCCACGTCTCACAGCTGAGAAGGTACGTGACCGACCCAAGTCACGTAGTCGATCATTCAGAGATCGCAGTGGGCCCTAGCTTGAGGTATGAAGAACAACCAGTTGGCATCCTCGACGTCAGTGAGAAGACATTGCGAGGACAGACAATCAGACTGGTTCGTGTAGCTTGGAAACATCATTCTCCTGGCGAATCAACTTGGGAACGAGAGGATAATATGCGCCAGCGTTATCCTCACTTATTTGCGGAGGCAGTTATCACCTAAAGCAATCTTGTAATTTCCATAGTACTTTTTTTAGTAGCTTATTCTTTGATTGCGAGGACGCAATCCTTTTAAGGAGGGAAGATTGTAAACACCCTATTTTTCAGAATAATTATAAATACAATTTTCCCCCAATTTTCCGGTATTTTCTGGATGAAGAACCAAGGTAATTGTGATCAAAGGATTTTTTAAATGCAGTTTATTGATGTTAAAATATTATAAAAATAATATTTTATGGTGTAAAATGGAAAACCGGATATGGGGTATTTTTCTGTGAATTTATTGGACTCCGGAGTAGCGTTTTAAGCCCTAAAAACTATTGGTTATATAAACCCAATCTGAACCAAACCAAACCAGCCTATTGGGTCGGGTCGGGTCGAGTCGGGTCGGATCTGAGCCAAACCCGACCCGAAACCCATTGGGAAACCCTACCCGCCTGAGTTACTGTAGCAGTATAAAACCCCCTTCCTCGGCGTGCGTGCCAAGCCGCAACCCTAGATTCCGCCGCCGCCGTACCCTGTGATCGACGCCGTCGTCCCCTGTGATCGACTCCGCCGCTCTCCAGCGTCAATCTCCCCGACCCTGACGCCATTCTCCGCCGCGAGCCCAGCCCGACTCCCCCATCACCACCCTCGCCGTCGACCTCCCCCACGGCTCCACCTCCCCCGACCCCTTCTTCCTCCAAGCCCCTGAACCCTATTTCGGTCACCTCCTTCCTCCCAGCACTTCCCCGCTCCGCCCACCGAACCGACCCTCCCCAGGCGAGCCGAGCCCGATCGGCCGTGTGTCCCCCCCCGACGCCGCCTCCGGCCGTCCGACATCAGCCCTCGTCGAGCCGCCCTCCTCCAGTGAGCCGCCCCAGCCAGACTCCACCAACCCTAGAGCTCAGTGGACGTAGACACGGCACAGGATGTAGTTCGAGTCGGACACTTCGAACTCGACACACGGACACGATAAAACGCCGTTTCTGGAGCCCCGTTCAGGTACCATTTTCTCCCTCCTCGTATTTTCGTTTTCGATTCCGTCAGTTACAACACGTAGACTGTATAACCCTCTCGGTGCCCGTGCAACCCGCTCGGTGCATCGCGTCCTGTGGTGATCGTATACCGCGATCCAAAAACAGAAAAAATAACGCCCTGTTTTACCCCAGATCTGAGTACGCCCCGCCAAACGGGACGACTTGGTCGCACGCGGTCTTTATCGAAACATGCACGACGTTGATACGGATGTGCGAGATTTCACAGAAGTTGATTTGGATGTGCGTGCACACCGGAATTAACGCGTATCCGCCGACACCGTCCCGTATCCATCTTTTCTGGAATATGCTGTAACCTTGTGTACATACATCGGATCGAGACGAAACTTATGCCATCAGACTCGTAGCAATACGCTGGTCCTGTGACCCAAGTTTGGTTCGATTCTGAGAACGTGGACAAAATCGCGTATCGTGGGCCCCACAGGCTCCACTTGACGGGCGATTTTGAGATCGGCTCATCGAAATTCAATTCTGGAAGTTCCATTGGGTTCGCATCATCGTTCCTGACATGTAGACATTGAGTTTGAGGAATTTGGAGACCTTTGACCCTAGCACACTTTTCGGTGCAAAGTGGCCCACATATGGACCCCGCTTTGGCCCGGAAATGTCATTTTTGCCCTTGTGTCCAAATTGGACTTAAGGACAGGCATTTTTAGCTATTTGATATCTTATGAGACTGTTGGTAATATTTATTACAGCTTTTGGAGGAGTACCTACAGGATCCACTGATACCGGGACGACTGTTGATACTCAAACCCCAGGCAAGTGTACCTTGCCAAACTTTGTAGTCTTGTTACATATTTTCCTTGCTTCATTATATTGCTGTGCATGCTTAACCTAAGACCGTGTGACGTACTTAGCGTCCGATTATCAGTCAGATGCCAACACCGTATGCGGTGTTGGGTACGGTCATATAGAGATGGACATTCGTGACACTTTATATTCTCTTACTTGTCTTACCAAGTACACTTTGACCCAGGACACTTGACACTATTCATGAGACAGGATTTTTCCTAAATATTCGTGGTAATTCTGTATAGGATACAGGACTTGACTTGGACATTATATTCTTAGATATTGTATGACTTGTTGCATTAGCTATGATCCCGCTTGACATGGACATGAGACGTTATGGTCATGATATGCGTGGTTACATTGGGTGGAGAGAGACACACAGGCTACAGGCTATTTTATATATATATCTTCTATTATTGAGAGGTCGTAGACTCTCGGAGCAGAGCTAGACCCACTACCGGTTATTACCGCTACCGGCTCCCCGACACAGAGCTTGTAGTGGCTCAGCCTGAGTACTCGTGATGCTCTCACTTGCATTTTCACATAGATGGTTACTTATTTGCCCTATTTATCTCATTATTTGCTGCACTGCTTATATTTTGGCTTGTATATTTTCTGTACCTTGCTATGTCCCCTGAGGACCTGGATATGGATTATGTCCCCAGAATTTGAGGACGAGATCTATCTCGAGGTATACGGGACCGCAGCAGAAGCTGATCCAGGAGCTGTACCGCCATCCGAGGACGAAGTGTTAGCCGAAGACTTTTCCTGAGCATCTATGTTCCATGCTCAGTATTTATTTATTTTAGTCATTTATATTCTGGTCTGTTGAACCATTGTATCGGATATTTATCAGGTTGTTCCCCGAAGCACTTTGTTGAGACTAGCTGATAATTTATATTTCTTATTTATTCTGTGGATCATATTTTATATCTTGTGTGGATGAGATTAGTTGTGACTATTGTCGTAGACTTGATTTTACAGCTTAAGTATGTCCTGATGGATCCATTAAATTGGGTTTGTCCATCGGTGCGTACTGCTGGCCATTATTACGAGTCCAGTCCCTCGGTATTCTGGGACTGGGGCGTGACAATTGCCCAACTCTGAAGGGTAAAAAGTGGGCATCCTTGGTGAGTCGATCTACGATCACCCATACCGTATTACGACCATTAGGACTCCTTGGAACGAAGTCCATAGTGATGTGCTCCCATTTCCACTCAGGTATTGGAAGTGGTTGGAGTAAGCCGGCGGACCTCTGATGCTCAGCCTTGACTTCCTGACATACCAGGCATTTTGCCACAAAGCGGGCTATCTCCCTCTTTATTCCATGCCACCAATAGTACTGTCTCAGGTCTCTGTACATCTTTGTGCCTCCTGGATGAATAAAGTATGTTGAGCTATGCGCTTCTGACATCAGCTCTTGACGAAGTTCTCCATTCGGAACATAGAGACGGTCACCATATCTTAAAGTCCCGTCCTCGTGTATGCGTAATCCTGTTTGTATTACAGCCTATGTCCTTTGTCAAAGCCTCTGGAATCTGGCATATGTTGGTAGGGCAACTTTGATCCTTTCGACTAATGTTGATTGCAACTGGTAACTTGACAACTGGTCGTCAGTTCCTGGCATAATGACTTCTATACCCAGTTGTTCTAGGTCATTTAATAGATGTTGCTGGGTAGTCAAAAAGAATGCTATGGGCTTCCTGCTTAAAGCGTCGGCTACTACATTGGCCTTTTCTGGATGGTACTGCAGCTTAATCTCAAAGTCTGACATCACTTCGAGCCAACGTCTTTGTCTCAGGTTCAAGTCCTTCTGGGTGTAGACGTACTTTAGGCTTTTGTGATCAGTGAAAATCTCCACTCGTTCTCCTTATAGGTAGTGTCTCCAAAGCTTTAAGGCAAAGATGATTGCCGCAAGCTCCAGGTCGTGAGTGGGGTAATTCTTCTCATAAGTCCTCAGTTGTCTAGAGGCGTAGGCCACAACCTTCCCATGTTGCATCAAGATGCAACCTAAACCTTTTCCGGATGCATCGCTGTAGATTAAGAATCCTCCGAATCCTGAAGGTATGGTCAAGATAGTCAAGATAGGTGCCGTAGTCAGACGCTTTTTCAGCTCGTCGAACGCTATCTGACACTCCTCTGACCAGATGAACTCTTGCTTCTTGCGGGTCAAGCGAGTCATCGGCTCCGTAATCCTTGCAAAGTTCTCTACGAACCTCTGGTAATATCCGGCAAGTCCTAGGAAACTCCTCACCTCTGAAACGTTGGTAGGGGTCGGCCACGTTTCTACTGACGAAATCTTCACTGGATCTACCGAAATGCCATCTCCTGAGATAATGTGTCCAAGGAAAGCGACACGATCTAGGAAAAACTCGTATTTGCTCTTCTTTGCATAAAGCTTCTCACGCCTTAGTGTCTCTAACACTAGCCTCAAGTGTTTTCCGTGCTCCTCTTGGCTCTTTGAATACACCAAGATGTCGTCGATGAAGACTACTACAAACCGGTCCAGATACTGATGGAATACTCTGTTCATTAGGTTCATAAATACGGCAGGTGCATTTGTCAATCCAAAATGCATCACTAAGAACTCGTAGTGACCATAACGAGTCCTGAATGCTGTCTTTGGAATGTCTTCTCTCCGTACTTTTACCTGATGATAGCCTGATCTCAAATCTATCTTTGAGAACACTACTGCTCCTGTCAGTTGGTCGAACAGATCATCAATTCGCGGCAGGGGATACTTATTTTTTATTGTCAAAGCATTAAGGGCTCTGTAATCAATGCACATTCGGAATATCCCGTCCTTCTTTGGTACAAACAATACTGGTGCTCCCCAGGGTGATGCACTTGGACGAACAAATTTCTTGATCTGCAACTCTTTTAGTTGTAGCCTCATCTCGTCTGGCTCCTTCTTTGCCAACCGGTACACATTTGAAGATACCGGTGCTGCTCCGGGCACTAACTCAATAATGAACTCTACCTCTCTATCAGGTGGTAGGCCTGGCAACTCCTCCGAAAATACATCCTCGAATTCTGCAACAATAGCTGGTGGAGTTGTCTACAAAGCCATGTAAGCTCTAGGTGTTTGGCCTATTCCTTGCTCGATGGTGCCCCGCATGTACTCGAACTCCGGTTGATCTAGTGGTCTAAAAGTGACGCTACCTCCTCCGGCAGTCTAGTATAGCATTGTACTGGCTCAACCAGTCCATGCCTAAAACAACGTCGAAGTTTGGCATCGAGAGTACTAAAAATCGTGCTTTCATCTCCCTACTACACACGACTACGGAGCACGTTCTAATAGTGCTGGTAACCGGTACGATGCCTCCTCCGGTAAGAATCTTCCAACTTTTAGGCAAGGGGAAAGTAGCTACTCTATGCATGGCTACGAAACTACTAGATATAAAAGATAGCGTAGCGCCAGAATCAAATAATGCAGTTGCAGGTATTGACGCAACTAAAACGGTACCTGTGATAGTTTTTCCTTCTAGTTCCTCCGCAACTGCTGCTAGTGCAAAGGCTTGTCCGTGCCTCTGCCCTCTTGCCTGCTGCCTGGCTCGGTTGAACTGAGCCTCTTGTGGGGCCAAGGGTGGTCCCTTCTGAAATCCTCCGGGTGCTAGGGGATGCTGACCTCCAGTCGGGAGTAGTATCCTCTGGACTGGTGTTGTTGGCCTTTGTCCGTTCTGGGGTGCTGTCTCTCTGAGTTGTGGGCAGTCTCTGGCCAGATGTTGACTTGCTCCACATATTATGCATAGTCCAAGCTTCTTCCGGCAGTCTCTGATGAAATGTCCCTTCTTGCCACAATGATGACAAATTGGAAGCTCCTTGTGCTGATATGGCACTGTCCTTTGTGCCTACATTCCTGACGATGGATTGGCCCTCTTGCTCTGGGCTGGGCTTTGGCTGGTATGGTCGTGTTAGAGCGTCTCGCTTCTCTGCCAATGACCTCCTGGATTCTTGCCTCTGAAAGAACCTCCTCATAGGAGATCCTGGACTGCGTGGTGGTATACCTTTGTAGCTCGGGGGTAAGGCCGTGATGAACCTACTGGCCTTCTCCAGCTCGTTAGGTATCATGATGGCATCAAATTGACTAAGTCGACTAAATTCTACGTCGTAGGCGTCTACAGTCATAGTTCCTTGTTCCATTTGTAGAACTAGGAGTATAGAGCATTCCTGACCGTAGCCGGGAAATACTTCGCATTGAAGTATACTAAGAATTGCTCCCACGTCTGGTTCTTGCCGACGCTGTGCTCTATGGAGTCCCACCAGTGATGGGCGTTGCCTTTGAGTTGGGCCCTCACCGCGGTCATCCAAGGTCTGGGTGTAGCTGCGAACCCTCCAGCAGCATCTCCGTGTTGGAGACCCAATCTGATATCTCCTCCGGAGTCTCGCTGCCCGAAAATGTTCCCGGACCCATCTGGCGAAAACCTCGGACAGTACCAAGCTGGTTGGACAGGTGCTGGGTAGTCGTTCTCCTCCAGAGCTGTCATCAAGCTCTGCCTCAAGTCTAGTCTGATGCCATTGTGTCTGCATCATGGCTTGGAAGAATTGGAACATTTGTGGCTGTCCCTCTAGTTGTGGTATTAGGGCTGGAAAGGGTGGAGGTGGAGGCAAAGGAGTATCTGCCTGCTGTGTTGGTGCCTGGGAGGTCTGTCCCTTCTTGCTGAGCTAGTGCAGCTCCCTGAGTAGGACCATTGTGGAGGTATGGTGATAAACCGGTGTCTGTCTCGGGGACTGGTCTCTCGGGATAGTCGGAGTCCTATTGACATCAGGCGAGGTGTCTGTTGCCTTGTCAACCCTATCATCTGTGTGTCCACTGGGTACGTCCATATTTCTGGGGAAAAACAAACAAACAGGATGCAAGCAGTTAATATAATGTTTGCGTAAAACAGGTTGCTAAGCCGTCCGCGTAAAACAGAGATTCAAGAAGTTGGCGTAAAGTAAGACTTCAGAGTTGTCCCGCGTAAAATCGAGATTCTAGATAGTCTGCGTAAAGCAGAGATAGCGATTTTGAAATTGTCTACGTAACACAGAGTTTCAAGCTGTCGGGCATAAAGTAAATATTTAACTATCTGCGTAAATCATGGCTTCAGGGCTATCTGCGTAAAAGTCTGCTATACTTTCCTACATAAAGTCTGCCTAAAAGTCTGTGCGTAAAAATCTGTGTGTGTAAGGGTTGCCTGCGTAAAATCTAACATACATTGTTTTTATTGCAGCGTAAAGTTTGTATGAGGAACCCTTTGTATTTTCTCGGATGAAATTGTCAGATAATTCAGTGAACCTGACATATGACAAAAGCACTGCACGATGATCGAGAGGGTGGCTGTGATGATGATTCTGCATAGAGATCCAGGTTATCGTTTAGTGACATATTTGATACACCACTCAAGGGAAGAAGATTGAGTCTTCTGAATACGCTGTCTATGGTAATGAGCTTTTTACGCTGAAGATAAGACAAAACCTCCTTGATGTTTGTAAAAGTTGTTTCGTGCTCGGGGCTCGAGGCATATGTCTGCATTTAATGCACGAGATTTTCCTTTGTCATGACTGGGAAAGCTAAATCATGACTAATACGCTAATATCACCATCCTTGTGGTTTACGCCTATTCAGGCTATTCTAAGCTAGTTATCAAGTTTACGCTGGGGTAGTTTCCTACATAGCTTACATGACGTGTCATACACAAGATTAGGAAAACTTATGGAAACGTGGTTAGTAGTTGTCATAACCGTAGCGTAAAGTTGCAGTCTCTTTATAGTTTGGCTTTTTACGCCAACAAGGGTAAAAGATTTTTGGCATAAAACTTGTGTTATCCAACCTAGGGTAGTTGAAAGAAAAAATGAGATTTAGTCAAGTGTGAATAAGATCCTTATGCTATATTCCTAGACGCTAGGCTTGTTTGGTACAGTTATGTAACCAAAATAATATAAGCTAGACCTGCATGGGCCACCACTAAAACCATGTCATTGCCCCAGTCCCAAAATAATGTGGAACCAGGCCACGTGGCATTGCCAGCTGACACGTCTCCGAAGGAAAATCCAAATTATTGGACCCAAAGAGACGTGCTACGCTGTCCTAAAATACTAACAAGTCTAGTAATAGCATATAACATGTAACATCTAATCTCATCCACAATATATCAAGGAACCCTGAAATCAGTACTGGAATATAAGTGCTAAGTCTGAAATGTCATAGTACAACCCAGATATGTCTGGTGGGAACAAACCCACTACAAAACTAAAACAAGAGTGCTGAAATATAATCTGACTAGAGCATCGGTCTATCTAGATAAATAGGCTCCAGCTCTAAATGACAAGTCTACCCCAAATCAAAAAACTCGGATGACAGCACCTCTAGCTCCTCCTCGGATGCGTACCTCATCTCCTGCCCAGGTCCATACACCGTGGGGATAGTACGCCTCATCTAAATCTAGAAGGAAACCAGGTCCTCAGTGGGACATAACAAGATACATAAAAATATGCCATATATAATACTGAATAAAATAAAGGGTGAGCTAACCATCTAAGTGTATGCAAGTGTAAAGACACCTTGGTACGTATGGGAAGGCTTAGGCATAACGTCCAACGTCCTCTAGAGTATGGTATCTGCAATGTCCATCATTCCGAAGAATGAGGTATCTGTATATAACATCCAACACTCTAAGGGACGTGGTACTACAAGTATATATACGTCCGTATCACTCCGAAGAGTGTGATATCTGCAATAAAGAAGGCGGGTGTCCCATACGCCTACTAGTTGTCTTCTCCGTCCCATGCAGATATACAAGTCGAATCCACAACGTGCATACCACGTAGCTATATGCCAAGTCACAACTTTCTAGATAATCCTGACTACGTGCTAAACCGTGATGTGTGTTTCACGCACCGGTAGCTAATCGAGTACGCGAACCCGCATCCCAACATGAGTTGCAATCGTGATGCGTGTACAAGTGCCAGGGTCTAGGAGGATATCAGAATACCCTCACTTCTGTTGGTGAGTCTACTAATGCAAAGTCAGTTATACTATGTATCAACATATTGATCGACTGCACCCGAGGCAATCTCAGGCGCACACAGTTATATGTATTTTTGCAACAGGAATATATGCAACAATTTATAATTTAATTAGTAGAATTTGGCAAGGTATACTTGCCTGAGCAAGAATTTGTATAGTGTGTCCTGTGTGTAAGTTTTGGTGAAAGAAGTGGGATTAGAGTTTTGGGAAGTGTTGTAATATATAGTGATAAGGAGGCGGTGGGAAAACTTAGGGATTAAGAATTACTGCTGCTGCTGCTTTCATCCTTTCATTGGTTTAGGTTTTGGTTGGTCTGCCATTGGTTTAGGTGTTGGTTGGTCTGCCATTGGTTTAGGTTTCGGTGGAGGTTAATTTAGGAATAATAGATAGAGAGGCGGTGGGGGATGAGTCATAAGAGAGTTGTTTTACGCGCGGTGACAGAAATTATGCGGTGGAATTGGTTTACGCGTGGAGGTTACTTTACGAGTGGTTTTAAACTTTACGCGCGGAGGTTGTTTTACTACTGCTGATGCTGCTGTTTACGCGGGTAGGAGTATACGCGGGGGTGAGTGAAAGGAAGAGTTTACGCGTGGAGGTTTAACGGGTTGCGGGTTTGGGTTTGAGATCCAATAGGAAATTCTATTCTAATAAATTATATATATATATATATATATATATATATATATATATATATATATATATATATATATATATATATATATATATATATATATAAATTACATTGGTACATACGGTTAAGTTAGCTACTGTCCAAAAGGTCTCCTACATGGAATAAATTAGGAAAAATTTATAATGGCTCCATAAATCCTCTAAGTACTGAAAACTTCTAAAAAAAAATATATAAAAAAATCTATTCTCCCTATTTAGCTCATAATTAATATAAATAAGTAATAAAACTGTTTTCAGAATTTATGGGTTTTACAAATGCGTAGCTGGCATGACACGTGGTATCTTCTGACCCGATACTGTTTCAAACACGTTCGCTGTCTGAGTGAGAGAGTGCATGGACTAGCGTGTCGACTGATCATCGGTACGAGAGTTTGAGTCTTGTGTTAGTAGTTGGTATTGGTTTAGTTTTTTAGATATTATTTGACATCATTGCATTATGTCTGCACCGCGTATATGATTCAGATATTTCATTCGGAGGAAAGAATCTGCTAGTGAGCGTATAGGATTTCTGTTTCTTACTGTAATGTGAAAATGATGCAACTGTGTAACCCTCGAGTTCTACGGAACGTCTGGTGGGACGACTGTTCTTCTATTTCTCCCCCCTCATGCGCCAATAGAAATGTCTCAAGTGCATATCACATAGGTGGTTTAGTTACCCTATTTATTGTTTACTACTTTACTTTCATGCATGTTAATTTTTTTTGTACTTGTTATGTCCCTCTGAGGACCTGACACCCTTTCCAGGTATAGAAGATCATGATTATTTACAGGAGCACGAAGTAGGACTGACTACTTATTTCTCTTTCGAGGAGGTCTTCCATTAAAGCTTCTTGATCACTAGATGATGTACTTATTTTGTTGTTTTTCATATTCTAGTTTGGTAGTGGATTTGTCTCCACCCAACTATTAGTTCTTCTCGATTGTTTTCTATTTGGTACATTGCTATATTTGGTTATATATTTCTATTTGGTTTTCTGGATGAAATTAGTATTGCCTGTGACTTGTGAAGTTATATACCACTTGTGAATTATTTATTATTCATAAAATATCATACATATGTGTATGGTTTTCATATATTGGAATTGTCGTGTACATACGGCTGACATGCTTACGTATTTCTAGTCCTACGTATTTGGGACGGGGGCGTGACATATTTTTAGTGATGTCCCATGCAGGTGGAGAGTATATTGTCTCGGTTACGTTACTGTACCGAGCAAGCCTGCAAATAGGGGATGAATTTTTTGCATGGTCATAATCGTTATTCCAGGCCTAATTTAACGTCTGTTAATGGTAGAAATCAAATTGGATGTAAACTGAGCCAAAATGAAAATACATTATTTTTTAAGCTAGGGATCTTATTTTGCAAAAAATGTTTATTTAATGAGGAATTTTTTGCACTTTGAAATAAAAAAGTTAATGGGTGTGCGGGCCCGGCAGAGATCCGAATAAATCCGGCCCGTCTAACCGCAGTTCATTACTTTCCGCTGCCAGCTGAAACTCTCCATCATTTATAATCGAGCATCCAAACCTTAACCTAAAAAAAGCTGTCTCCTTCCTCCCAAAACCCCAGCAACGGAGAAACCCTAATTTCACCCCCCCCCCCCCACCACCACCACCACACACACACACACACAAAATGGCTGCTAAGAAGAGACCATCCATCTCCATAGAACCCGAAACCGAGAAGGAAGTTCCTAATGAGACCCAAAAGGAAGCCCAGTCCATGAAACCCATGGAGAGGAGGAAGAAGAGGAAGGCCACGGACAAGGAGAGGCACCAC
Organism: Iris macrosiphon; assembly: GCA_036927795.1. NCBI lineage: Eukaryota > Viridiplantae > Streptophyta > Magnoliopsida > Asparagales > Iridaceae > Iris > Iris macrosiphon. Next base: position 329,999 of record JAYESA010000173.1, read on the forward strand.
AGCGATTCCAAAAGCAAAGCGGGGAAGGAACCTAAGAAAGTTAATGACGCGCCTTTGCCTTCGTTCAGCAGCATGCCCGGCCTCCACATAGGCGTCTTCAACGACCTCTCGTCGCCCAACGCGTCTGTCCGGGAAACGGCGGCGGAGGCGCTGGCGAAGGAGCTGATCGAGGTTCAGAGGGTGTATGAGAGGATTGGAGGGGATATGGAGAAGGGGGAGAGGGAGAAAGAGGAGGAGGAGGGTGTGGCGCAGTTGGAGGCGGCCGGGAAGTATGACGGACTGGAGAACTGTGCGCAGTCGCTGAGGTACGCCATCCGGCGGCTCATCCGGGGAGTATCCTCTCCGAGGGAGGTATATTGTTCCCAACTTGCTCGATTACGGGTTTGAGCTACTAATTGTTACCATGTTCCTGTAGATTAGATCACCGAGCAGTAACCAACAATGTTGCACACAGCACGGATGCAGCGGCACAGACACTGCATGTGTTATGATGTATCCTACTGTGTTTTTGAGTGTATGCGAGGTGTCCAATACATGCCCTACAGGACGTGACACTGATTTTTTGAGTGTCCATGCTCTGTAGTTAACCACATTGTCTACGAATAGGCAACCCAGTGTCTGTAAGACCTTATATAACTGAAGTGATATTTATCATTTGGTTGCGTATCATATCCCACTTCGGTGTGTGATGTATTAGTGCGATAAGACATTGTCGGATTCATGTTTCAGTGTTCCACTTGTGCCAGTTTTATTCATTTGTCCTCTCCGAGGGAGGTATATTGTTACTGACTTGCCCGTATATAGGCTTCAGCTACTACAGACTATTTGAAGTTCTCGACCGATTTCTGTAGATTAGATTATTGGGTTTTACCACACCGTGTAGTTTACTCACCAATGGTAAGCTATTTTGCATCTACACGGACAAGATACGACACGATTCGGTGATGACATGAACAAGCAATGGTTTTGGCGTGTTCTAGTGTATTTTGGAGCGTTAGTGTCGTATCTTATGTGTCAGAAACGAAACGACATGGAAATCACACCGATTCTTGCAGCAGCCATGTTTCATAAATGATAAGAACCTAAGCAAAGACGAATAGTGTCTTTAAGTATATACAATTAAACGAGAATTGTCATTTGATTACATATCATATCTCACTTCGTTGTGTAATGTATGAGTGCCTTATAAGGTTGTTCGGTTCCCCCCTCACGTGTGCGGATTTTGTTTATATGTATGGGCCAAGCTTGTACTATTGGGCGATACCGATATGTACTATTTGTAACATACTTATAGCATGCCTGATTCAATACTGTTCCACACCGATACCGTTGGATACCATAATTGGGACTCTTTTTCTTGGTCAGTTCAGCAAAGAACAGTTAAAAGAACAAGAGAGAAGTACGACAAACAATATCGACACAATGGTTTGATCGTGCCTAAGATCAATATGCTACTGTGTGTCGATAAAGTTCCTTATTGACATATTGTAACCATTACTTAAAGTTGTTTATTATAACCTCAACGTTTATACAACAACCACAATGTTAATACAACTCAACATTAATTGATTCAAAACTATTGTGAGGGTAATTTATCTAAAAGCAAGTAAAATAAGCAATAATATTTATTGTGGGTGCACAATTCAACAAGGTTCAATTTTGTTGCTTCCAAAGCTAACAATAACCAAAATACATTGAATTGTGCCTAAATATTAATGTATCAAATATTGTTCTAGTATTTTAAATATTTTTTTCCGGAACCAAGAATCTCAAAACTTTGATCTTAAACTGCAAAAACCGCCAATATTGATGCTGATAATAAGGTTCTGAAATGATTCTGATGCGAACATTGGTATAAGCTAAATTTGTGTCAGAATTTAAATGTGTAGTTGAAATTTGTGTTTATTTGCATGATCCCCACCACTAACAATGGTTTAAGTGTTCAATATGGAATATTGATCCCAAAGAGATCGTTATTCATTAGTTTTATTTTTTTAATTTCTTTGTTTTCATGGTACATAGTTTTTTTTAATATTTAATGGTGCCTCTATCACATTATTCAAGTGTATTCCCTATATATTTTTATTTTTTAAGTTTATTTGATTCCTAAGACATCGGACGTATAATCTTTAAATAATTGAGTACACAAACAATAGATCATGCACAAGGTTGTAAAATATGCTAGACACTAGTTGGGTGGGCACCGGGCGGTTAGCGTCTATCCCGCCTTGGGGCCGCGGTTCAACGCCCCCGCCCCCCCCCCCCCCCCCCCCCCCCAAAAAAAAAAAAATCTGCTAAAAAGTTCATAAAACCCCAAAATATGCATATTCGTGGATCGGATGGCCTAGGTGTGCGCTTAGGCGGGCCTCAGGTGCCTAACGCCTAGGGGCCGCATAGGCCGATTTTTAGAACACTTATCAGGCATGTCATGTGCATAATAACAAGTACACAATAAAGTGGTGGAAGAAAGCAGTACATTGTCTATGTTTGCACTACAAAACATTGCCACTCAAGAACCTTGTAAAGGCTAGGGAATCCTTTCCTCTCTTGGTGGGGCACCTTCATACTCTCATGGAAGCATTAAGCAAGAGATTGAACACATAACAAGATGGAAGTGGAATACATAACAAGACAAACAATGGGGAAAATGAAAGGCGATCTCATCTGATAGCCGATAGGAGATGCCTTTTATGGAATGACTACATTATTCAAATCGTCACCGAACTCACCTGGCTCTTGTGGTCATTGAGAAGAGGTATAACCTCCCTGGCTAGGCGGACGGTCTCGGGATCAAACCGCGGGGGAGGTGTGGGGCAATGGGCCCAAATGGCATGCAACGCAGCGTACACAAAGTCCCGTGCGTTTCGCTGGGCATTTAAAAAAACATTATTCAGATCGTCCCTTCTAATATAAAATGGTCCAGAGTTGATAGGTGGCTTTGAGTAACTTGATGGCACTTGTCAATCAAAGTTTTTAAGTTTAACACATGGCATCCATGCAACCTGCACCTTGTTATTCCTTCCATTGCTAGATTACTGATAATCATTGATATGATTGCTTGATTATGTGGATGTTTTGCATGGGATATCATCATTGGTTGGGATTGCATCTCACATTGATATTAGCTGCACTTCATGCAGTATCCTACATCTTGCGTCTTGTCTAGCGTCTTGCATTCATGCGAATGGTTGTGATCATCTCCATCGGTCCACCTATGTTTTTCTGTTTAGTTCTTGTCATGCGTTACACTTTTATTTGAAAGCTATCATATTAGATAAAGAACATATATTTCTTCTTTAAATTTCTTATCCTACAGTGACAAATTGACAATAAAATCTGAGGGCGTTGTCTCAACTTGTACTACTTCAGATTTGTTTTTAATATTTTTATTTTTTTAATATTTTTTAAGTTTGTTTTTTATTTCGTCCTCCTCATACCTCTGCATCGAGGCTCTTCCTAAGAACAGGGTAACATTAGATGTTTGTGGTTGAGTAGCTGAAAGAGAGCAACCCATATGGTAGGTAGCTATCTTTTGAATAGAAGTGGTTTGGTAGAAATACCACTGCTATTTTGCAAGTATTAGTTCAGGCTTGGTTTTGGGATTGCTGCTGCTTTCAAAAAGCCACAGCAGAAACAGCTTTTTCGACAGCATGTGGGGCTGCTGTCAAAAGCTGCCCAAGAACTGAACTAACTTTTCAATTTTTTTGATAAGCTGATGTTACCAAACAGCCTTGGACCACTTTCCAAGGGAAAAGAGAGCATAAGCAGCCTCCAGTAAGCAATCCCAAACCCAGCCTTAATGGTGGGTATATACTATATAGTGCATGAAAGGATCCATAAATTTTGTTCATAAAGCTGGTTGGTCAAAGTTCAAAATTTTCACTATCATATCTGTATTGAGATATCTTTATGTCAGTTGCTTGTGGTATTGCATCTAATATTCATACATGTAAAGGTAAAAGAGGGAGTTGTGTCTTGGACTTGCACAAGTGTGCATTGAAAATGGAATTTTATGCTCATATCATTCACAGATGGAAATGATATTACATTTGTTTTTTGTTAATTGCATTTTGAATTCTAGTCCTATTCTATCATAAAGCAATTATTTGCCTTTTGATAACTTACTGAAACCTATTCGTCTGTACAGTGCTCAAGGCAAGGGTTTGCTTTGGGTTTTGCAATTGTAGTTGGCTCAATTCCTAGCATCAAAGTGGAACCACTGTTGAATTTGATAGACAAGTCGTTAGAAGTTTCATCAGGAATGAAGGGTCAGGTAATGATGGACTCATGTTGTCGTAATTTAAGAAGGCAAGTACCTGAGTTCAATTTCTAATTTTCTATGATTTAATTCCTTAATGGTGCTGTAGGAAGCTAAAGATTGCTTCTTGGGACGCCTGTTTGCATATGGATCTATTGCTAGATCGGGCAGGCTTACTGCAGAATGGAATCATGATAACAATACAAATGCTGTCAAAGATTTTGTTAGTCATGTGCTGTCCCTTGCAGAAAAAAAGCGTTATCTGCGAGAACCAGCTGTTTCAGTCATCCTTGATATGGTTGAAAAGGTATATTCCAATTTTTTTCCTGATATATTCTCATTTATAATTATATATATAACACATAATATATAAACTCTATTCATGCATTAAAGGCACATACATAATATATCTCTAAGTACCTGTACAACTCTATGTATGCATACATAAATAAATGCAAGTTAACTTGTTGCTGAAGGTCTTCTTTCTCCACAATCTTTACAAGGTTCTATTTTACTTGCAACATTTTACTTTTATCGAACAAACTTTCTTCCATAGTTTTGAGTTGCACTGCCAACAGTTATTTATGACATTATTGAAATAACTGAAAACTGTTCTATATCTCTTTATCAATAAGAGCTCAGAGTAGTCAATGCTCCGTGAAATATCCAACTGTTTGGCCTCTGTTTATGCAGAATTAATGCATGTAATCAGTAGATACTTAGCATCTTATTAACAAAGGATCACTACTTCCAATCTTGGAGTTTAAGATTTGGCTATTTAGTATGCAATCCACATTTCTAGGCCCCTTTTCTTTTAGATTTTTTTACTTTTAGGTTCTGGATACTTTGTCATTGTTTGGTAATTAACCTTTATTGGTCTATGTGAAACAACCTCCTTAAGAAACAGGGGACCCTCCTAAACCCTGCATTAGCAGGTTTCTCATGGTACTGCCATGGCCTTGAGGTTTTGTGACGTGGAAACCAGACACTTTCATGAAGAACTGCATTTAGGATTGCACGTGATCACCATCATTTAGACTGGCAAATAACTCAGCAACTCACTCAAGGTTCAAAGTATCGTTATCAGACAGTTTGAATGAGTATCGGTATCGGCAGTATCGGATCAAAGTATCGGATTTTTTGGTATCGGCTGTATCAGCAATATTTAAATAATTAGTAATAAATTAGTAAAAAATTAGAAAAAAACAATTTACATATTTATGCATTATTTAAGTAATTTTTATGTTTTTTTATTATAATTGAATAAAACAATAGTTTATAAATATTAAAGATTGTTACATGCAATAATAAAAAACGTTACATATTGTTAGATATAATAGTATATAAGTTAGTGTATATGTACATATATGTACAATAATAATTAGATATAATAGTATATAAGATAGTATATATGTATAAATATGTATAATATAATTAGATACAATAATATAGTAAGATACAATATATATATATATATATATATATATATATATATGTATATGTACAATAATAATTAGATATAATAGTATATAAGATAGTATATATGTATAAATATGTATAATATAATTAGATACAATAATATAGTAAGATACAATATATATATATAAAGGAGGGATCCACATCCCCCCATTTTTGTATTCCCCAAGCATCCCCATGATAACAACCATTGGATCTTGTTTAAGTTATATAATCGTAACCATTGAAAAATGAACGTTTAAGATTAGATGACTTAAACAAGATCCAACGGCTGTGAAAGAGGGGATGCTTGGGGGATAAAAAAATGGGGGGATGTGGATCCCTCCTCATATATATATATATATATATATATATATATATATATATATATATAAAGAACATATAGTATATATGTACAATAAGTTAGTATATATATACATATGTACAATAAGTTAGTCAAAATAAAGATGGCAACCGTAAACATTGGAGTTAAATTGACTCCATGGCTAGACGGATGAAACCTTTTTCTGCTGATTTCTGTGGGCGGTCACGGTTTCAAGCCTCGGAGATAGTGCAGTTTCTTTTTTCTTTCTCTTCAGCGTTGGAGAGAGTGCACTTATGTTTTTGTTTTTTTTGAAAACCTAAATCCTACCGGTCCATTCCAACCAAACCCTAACATATAACAAATATATATGAATTTTGAGAGGAGAGAGATCAAAAGTTCAAAACTTTCGTTGCTCCCCTCGTCTCCGCCTCCACCGAAGAAAACCGGTAACGGAGAGGAGAGGGAGCTCGGCTCCTTTCCTCTCTCTCCTCCCTGTCTTCGTTTCCCTTCCAATCTCTGCCTCCCCACCACTGACGACCATTTCTCCTCGAGCACATGTGGCAGCGGCGCGGTGACAGATATAGGAGGACGTGATTCTTCGAGCGCAGCGACGACGACAAAGAAAGATGACTGTGAGATCTCAATTACCTTCTTGAAATCAGGTAATTTTTAGATCTGGATTTTTTTCGAGTATTTTTGTTTTTTATATTTTCTGGTATTTTTGAGTTCTCGTATCGGTTCGTATCGGCCGATACAGACCGTTACCTGACCGATACCATATTTTTCCCTATTGGAGATTCCGATTTCTTTGGCCGGTATCGGATCGGCCTAGGCCAAATCCGATCCGATACGGCCGATACGTATCGGTATCGGCCGATACTTTAAACCTTGCTACTACTTGCGGTAATCTCTCCAGTGAGGATGTTTGGTAGGGGTGCTATGAAATTCCTATCAAAGCCACCATTCAGTTATTTAGGAAAACATATGTTTTAGGTACCTTCTTAGACCAAAGCTCAACTTGGCAAGTGCCTTTTGATTTGGTTTATTGTTGACATAAGTTCTAATTAAAGGTTATATATGTCAACCCATGAATGGGAACACTATACAAACATAATGACAATTCTGGAACTCTTTTTCAATTGTCTCTAGCAATTTAATTTTTTTCGCCGCCTTAGCATGCTACCATTTTATTGTCTAATATATTGATAATGATATTCATAGGTTAAGTTTGTTATCTATTACCATTGGCTTACATCAAGGGTTGGCGTAAAGTCCTTACCTTTTTGCGGTCGTCATGGATGAAATTCCTAGGCATATATATCTAGGAAGAGGATCCTTGGTTTATAATGTGTGCGATAATATTATATTGGTTGATGAGAGTAGAGAATGGTTAGATGCTAAAATAGAAGTGAGGAGATAAACTTTGGAATCTTAAGTAATTTAGAAATAGTACTACCAAAACATAGTATATAAAATATAATATCTGTCAAAAGTCAAAAGAAAAGTCGGGACAGTCCATATAGGTTGATAAGAAATACCTAAGAGTGATAGTTTTCGGTATTTAGGATCGATCAATTGCGAAAAATTTCATGCATATAATTAAAACAAGATAGATGAAGATGGATCGCCCTTACACGGCCAACGAACTCAATGAATGAGTGCTTTTGGAGTAATTTGTGATCACAAGATACCTATGAAGTTGAAAGAAAATTTCTATAAGACTTCTATAAGACCATAAACTCTTTATGCATTAGATTGTTGGACAATTAAGAAACGTGTCTATTGATCAGAAAGTTAGTATAGTCGAAATGAGAAAGCTAATATGAATGAGTGACAATACATTAAAGGATATAATTAGAAAAGAGTGTATCCGTGGAAAGTTAGAGGTGTCGTCAATTGAGGACAATAAGATAAGAAAAAATCGACTTAGGTGGTTTGGACATGTCATACAGATCAAAAAATGCTCTTGTAATGAGCAATAAAATATTAGTTAATGGAGCCGCTAGATAAACATGTTTTGGAGTGTTAGAGAATGATATGGATTTTGTCAGCGTTACATAGACGCTTAGCGTAGCCGAATAGGAGAGGATTCAAACATCCGATAAATGCTTTGTTGTTATTATTCAATATATTAGGAAGAGTCGGAGCATGTTAACTAATTTAGGTAGTATGTCAGTCCTTTAGCTATGTTTCGACATTGAGTATTGTGAATCAAAGAGATTTATCAAGCTATTGAAATTGGAGTATTGACATTTGTAAGGTATTCATATGCCAGGCTACTTAATTATCTAGTTCTTATAATTAAGCTTTTAACTTGGTTGGAGGGATTTGCATCAAGAACATTCTGATTGGGAATTGAAGTAGATTTACTAGAAAAAAACAAGCTTGAATTAATTTGAGAAAAATACTGAGATGGATACCATTCTTTTAGTCCAAATGTGTGTGTGTACTTTGTTTTATAATATTCAAGACTTCAAGTTGGCTGTTGTTTGTTAAATCCTAAATCTGCTCATGAGTCGCGAATACACATGAAATTGCGGCCAGTGAACATTTGTTTATGTGAATATCTGGTGATTTTGATATGACATCCTATAGATTTGTTGGCTTTGTATTCTTATGGCATTTCAATTTTTATCTTCACTTCAAAGATACCTATTGATCTAACTGCTCTTTCTTCTAGTTCAGTTGATCTGACTGCTCCTTCTTCTAGTTTACAGCTACCCTTGGAGGCTTTACCGAACCAAGTTATTGAAGCTCTTGGCAAGCATGACTGGTTCCAGAAAGCTTCCAATAATGGAGATCCGGATCTTTTGTTCTTAGCTTTGAAGTTGCAGGAGAGAGTTTCCATAGGTAGCGAAGTTTGCGGCAAGCTGCTGCCTTATCCTTTCAGCTCAGATAGTCTTTTCGCTCGAGATCATCTATTATATCTTATCCCTTGCTTCAAGGTATCACATCAGGACATAGTAATTAAAATAGTTTTATCACATCAAGAACTACCATGTTCCTTTGGTTTGATTACTTAGTGTTTTAATGTTTTTGAATCTCGTTATTTACTTAAGAAACCTTTTTTTATGCTTGTCTTCCAACTTGACATATATTAAGTTAAACCTACCCTTACTAAGGTAACTTTGCATTGCAGCTTCTCTTTTGTTTCATGAGGTGAATTTGCATGACTAGCAAGTTGAATGCCTGCCTGCCTGCCAACTAGCCTTGTAGGTGCAATGACAAACCTCAGGGTCAATTTCAAGTTGATAGCTAGAAGCTAGTAGTTAGTTATAAAATTTATGCAGTATTTGCGGAGCCTTCCTAGACACTACTTTCCATTCGTATTCATTATCAGTTCTATTTTGGCCTTGGAAAAAGCAATGATGTTGATGAGCAATCTATCCAAGTCTGTAATAGCAACCCAATTTAGAGACCTTGAATAGGCATCTGTATATGTATTATGTATGCGTTCTTGTGTGATCTTGAAGCCCTTGGGGATTGATAAACAATATGAAGGCTTACAATCTATATAGTCCAAAGTAACGTTATATTAAGTGGTTCTCATTACACACTCACCAACCTTACCCTGAAACGGAACAAGACGCTTCGTTTCGTTTCCTAATTTACCGCTCCTTCCTTCTATTAGCTCCCGTCACGGCCCCGTGGGTTTGCTCGCCTCACTACGTTCGATCGGTTCATGATTGGTTACCGAGTAATCTGATTTTCGGCCACTTTGAATTTTTGATCTACCGAACACTTGATTAACCAGATCAAGTGCCAATTACTCGTTATATTAATCGCCGTCTAATCCTTTTTTTGGAACATTAATCGACGTCCTAGAAACTTAGGCTTTTTATGACCCTTTTCCATTTTGAGATCATATGGTGCATAAGCTGAGGTTTTCAAAATCATTCAACTCTGTTTATTGGTTATTTTAAGATGTATAGTGCAACAAATAGTGTGCATCATCACTTCATATTGTACGCCAGACAACCTACGTATATCTAGGAGACTTAAAGCATGTACGATGCATTTGCGAGTAGTCTATATAAGTCATTGGTGGCTTGGTGGAAGCGAATTTGTGGAGAATGGCTTTGCCGAAACACACGATTGAGGTTGGTACGACACTGAAGTAAAGCGAAGATAACCAACGCCGTTGATACGGACATTATATGTGTTTGAATCGACGAAAGATGTTCGAATTTTTCCGAATTCACAAGACTGTATCTACCATCAATTTAGAGAATAATCTCAATTTGAAAGGTAGTATTATTGGAGTTAAATAAAACTAGGACAACGAAGCCATTATACATGATTACATGCTTTACAAAACTTGGAGACGAACAAATCTAATCGTAATCCTAGATAAAAGCATACAGAATATAATCCTAAGAAAAAATATCTTAGTCAAATCAAGGTCAAAGACTCAAAGATTTGATCGGATGTACTATATTTATTACATGCCTAAGTTACCAAAAGCAAATTAGACTAATGTTGAAAAGGATTTGTAAAATCGTACCAAAATTTGACAATATGCTGACTCCCTTGAAACGATTGGACCTGTCAACCAAATGGTCAAGTTGACCTATTGCGCTCCTCCATCAGACTCTCCTTGTTGTACACCCCTTGTACTGAACTCATCCTTGAGTTTTATCTCTGAAAACTGAACTCGGCCCGTCCAATGATACTTGTATAGGTAGGACTTCTCAATCAGCCTTGTTCAACTTGTAGGTCAATCATGCATGCCCACGCAAATAAATACTTAGAATATATATTGGCCTTTGAAAGTCGACGCTTACCCTTCAAGGCTTCGAATATTCGAATCCATAAAAAACTCAATCTTGGTCTTCAATCTTCTCGAGAGTTCATCTACAGACAAACAAAGGTAACGAACAAGATTAACAAGCATTGACAATGTTCTCGATCCAAATAATTGCTCATCAATAAAGTAATGATATGAGTGATCCATAATAGACACGTGACAAGGAACACACGGTAAAAGCACACATTATCAATTAAATGCAGCTCTCTGTGTTCGTGAAACAACTTCTCCCAAAAAGGTTGTAGCAGCAATGCTCCCTTTGCTAGGAACAACAATAAGGTCTTCGGGATATTTGGAAAGAGCGATTGCACAATAAAGTAGACATGGAGGCGTGCTTGAAAAGGTCTTCAACAATAATCAAACTGTCGGAACCATGGTAGATCTAAAGAAACCTTATGGAAAAGATCGTAGGTGGTATGATCACAAAGCGAAATGACATGGATACAAGGAACAGTTTCAATCTCACAAGGAGCTGTAAGACGCCGCCCTTGTCCTCGGGCCTCGCTCTTTGAAGATAATGTTTCTTCGAAAATGTTGGAAGGGGACTGAATTGTGGAAAGAAAGGCACTAGTGTCGGTGGCGACTGGATGGCCAAGGAGGGCTTTGCTTGGTGGTGGTGGCGACTGAATCGTGGAAAGAAAGGCACTAGTGTCGGTGGGAAGTGGTGAAGACTATGCTGGGGGTTTGGGGAGGAGGCTGGATCAGGGAGGCTAGTGGTGGTCGGTGGAAGATTGACGATCATGACTAGGCAAAGTTGGCAATATCGAAGAGAGATATCAACAACGGTATTCATGATTCTGGTTTGCTCAGAACTGAAGAGGGAAGCGACTGGAGGAGGCAAGATGGATCGTTGATGGTCGATGCTAGACGAATAGAGGGAACAATAACGGAATTGTCTGGCTTCAGGGTCCTCAAAAGGCGGTAGAAAGGGAACGTTGGTTGGGATCGATGTCGATGAGTGGAGGATGATGGCCCGTATGAAAGATAGGAGCGGGGACAATGAGAATATGAAAGGTGAGGTGTGGTAAGTCTGTACGAAGTAGCCATGATGAGATGTTTGGATTGAAGATATTGATAGGACCGACTCCACAACCGGGCAACGACGGAGATAGTTGTGGTGTTGACAAGGCACGAGGAAGATGAATATTGATTTGTTTTTTGGTGACGGTAGTAGGCATTGAAGGTGAGCGAAGATGGTGACATTGGTGGGTGTGGAAGGCGATGATGGTGAAACCGGTGCGGACGATGTGGAGATCGCCAAACGAAACGAAACTCCGATATCAAATGATGTATGGAAATACTATAGGTTTCTTCCTACAGTACAAAGTAGCTTGGCGGAAGCAAATTTATTGAGAATGACTCGCCAAAACACACCGATTGAGAGTGGTACAACACCGAAGCGACGCAGAGATAACCAACGTCGTCGAAACGGACTTCGTATGTGTTTGAATCCGCAAACTTTTTTGAATCCAAGAGACTCCACGAGACTCGAATCCACAAATAGTTTAGAGAACAATCTCAATTAAAAAAAATAGTGTTATTGGAGTTAAAATAAAACTAGTACAACGAAGCCATTATATAGGTCTACAAAACTTGGAGGAGAAGAAATGTAATCCCACACATAATCCTAAATAAAAGTCTACTAAATCAAATTCAAGCCTCTTGGAGTTAAATCAAATATCTTAGTCAAATCAAATTCAAAGAGTTGACCAAATTTACTAGATTTATTACATGCATACGTTACCAAAAACAAATCCAAACAAATCTTAAAAAGATATATAAAATCCTATCCAAATTTGGTAATATGCTGGCTTCCTTGAAACGGATTGGACTGAACAACCAATTGGTCAAGTTGCCCGGTTGCAGTCCTGCAAAAGACACCGATTATTAACTGTTTAGTCATATTGGGTTTTAGGACACATAATTATAATAAAGAGCTTGAATCATTGATTGTTTGGCCCAACATATACTATTTAACCTTAAAAGTCATTCATCTTGGGACCATACAATGTGTATATGGGGGTTTTCAATCATTTATTTCTGTGGGTAATTCAATATTTAGACTTCGACGAATGACGTAGACCTCTATTTGTATGGCCTTCCATGCATTCTTACCAGTGTGCATACACGTTGAAAAGTCTTGTGTAAGTTGTTAACACTAGCATATTGATTAAGTAATTTTGATGATGGGTGACTAGGTAGTCCAACACTAGTGGTTACATTGAGTGTAAGTGGCTAAATACATGTTACTTGTGCTAAGTCTTTTCTGGCTCTTCTTAGACAATGTTAGCACATGTAACATGCACTTATCCACTTACACTCAATGTAACCACTAGTGTTGCACTACCCTATTCACCCATCTTCGGGGTGAAGTTATTCAGGGTCGTAGCTTCAGTATGGAGGGCAGGATGAAAATCCTGTGATTCAGGATTAAGTGCTAACCGTTTGATGCTTTGGAGTGAAATGCCTAATGTACTTACATTTGAGGAAGTTGTAACATCCATCACATAGTGAAAATCCTGAGTGATTTTCCTGTGGACTGGACAAGGCCTGCAGGAGTGTGAACCTGGATAAATCCCGCTCCGTCTCCTACCATATATTGCTTATTTATTAACTGTTGATAGCTTCCTATTATGTTATAATTGTTCAAATTTTTACCAACCCTATTCACCCCCTCTGTGGTTTGCTGTATTCCCTGCTATAACCTGCATATTTGTGTTCTTGGTAAGCTTTTAAATTATGCAACATTATGTTCTCAATAACCTCTTAAGCCACTAGTACATTCCTGTGAATATTTACTTGTTATAATAATAGCTATTATACATTCAGGAGTCGACTTTTTGCCATCCTCGAATTCACAGTCTTTGGCATTTATTGGTAACGATTCTTATACCAGAGATGCAATCTCGCAATGAAGATGCAGCGGCATACCCAAATTCCAGTAAGAAGCACAAGAACAGCCGGAAAAGTGGCTCTTGTGAAGAAATCACAAAGAATATTCGCTGTTTCTGGGAGATTGTCATTGAAGAATCACTTCTTCTGTCATCACATGAAAGGAAACATTTGGCCTTGCATGTTCTATTACTTCTTCTCCCACGATTGCCTATATCTTGTGTCCCTATTGTCCTGTCATACAAACTTGTCCACTGTTTGACGGATATCCTATCAGACAAGGCTTCCTGGCTATATCATACAGCTCAGCATTTTCTGAAAGAAATAATTGATTGGATTGGGAATGATAATGATCGATGTGTTTCGGTAATTGTAGCCTTGCAGAAACACAGCAATGGCAGATTTGACTGCATCACCAAAACACAAACAATAAAGAGGTTGATTGCCAAATTCAAAAATGGCCAAGGTTGCTTGCTCTTTGTTCACAACTTAATGAGCTTGTTCGTAGATGAAGGGTCCCTCGCTGATGAACCGTCTGATCAAAGTCAGACAACAGATGAAAATTCAGAAATATGCACTTTGGAGGACAAGGACACTGCAGAAGCATCAGCAAATCCAGACTTACTAAAAAGTTGGGTTATAGATACCATGCCTCGGGTTTTAAGAAATTTGAAACTTGATTCTAGTGCTAAGTCTTTGGCAGATACTGAAATTGTTAAATTTAAAGAAGAAACATTTAGGGTGCAGGCAGAGAGTATGAAATTTTTAGCTGTTCAGGGTTTATTTTCTGCATCTTTGGGAACCGAAGTGACATCGTTTGAGTTGCAAGAGAAGTTTAAATGGCCAAAGGCACCCATTTCCAGTTCTTTGTGCAGGATGTGCATTGATCAACTTCAGTTATTATTAGAAGATGCTCAGAGAGGGGAGGTCTCAGATGCTGCATCAAATGGCCGTGAGAGGACAAATCTTGGCTCTTACTTTATGTGTTTCCTGAAGACCTTGTGCAACATTCCTTCTGTATCGCTCTATAGGAAGTTGAGTGATGAGGATCAAAAGGCATTCAAGAAGTTGCAGGAAATGGAATCTAGACTTCTTCTTGAGGTATGTCCCTATATTAGTCTGTACACGACTCACATTACAATATTGCTGTTGATAACAATAAGTGGGAAATGTTGACTTAGATAATGTGTGCTGTCTGCATACCCTTGGTTGTGTACTGCTCTATTAGCTAATGTGAGATCTGCCTACAGTGTACCTCTTTGTGTATATGCAGTATTGTTCTATTGACTAATGATAATGATCTATTTCTTTTCACCACTACCAATACACTAATGTGAAACTTGAACAAGAAGGAACATTATCTGTTTTGAGGTAAGGACCTAGGAGACAGTTGTCATGCCCCAATCTCCCGCAAGTTCGATCGTCCCTGCTGAACGTGAATCATCACGTTACAGCGTTCCCGCAGGACAATCGTTCTCATCGGGACGTGATGCCGTGCGAGCCTGGAGTTGCGCTCGCACAAGACGATGACGTCAAACGTCATGGTTATTATCGAAACGACCAAGTTACAGCGAAAATTAAGTATTGTGTACCAAGCACACATCAGAGTATACACAGCGAAGCTCTCGAAGGGTCCAAATGAAAATGCCATAAAGGAGAATGCCACAAAGGCGATGCAACACTTTTGCTCTTTCTCTTGTCCACAAAGGTACTTACCGTTCCATACATCATGTCCCGTATATTCAAGCTGAGCCAATACACTTGCGTACTTGGAAATAATGCCCACAAACGTGGGTCAGTCAGTACACAGCCGTGTAGAAGCATGAAAAATTCCTCCATACGTTCAGTTTGTAGTCAACAAATAAGCAAGGTACGCATAACTGCGGTGGACGCATAACAACTGCGGACGCATGACTCCCTCGGGTACATGACATACCGAGACGTATACCGCCCTTTGACGCATCGTCCCTACAGTCACATCAGAGCATTTATGACTGACAAAACAGACAGTCATTCTGACCGCCTCGAATCCTGCACCGCTGATTGGAATCCGTGCTGACAATTTCATCATAATTACTTTTGGCAGTATACAACTGTTTAAATGCCACGAATGCAGAAAACGACAAAAGATCCATGCGTCTCTGGCCCAATGCGTCCCAGACTCCATGTGTTCTATGTGTCTTTGGTCCAATGCGTCCCAGACTCCATGTGTTCCAGACTTCGTGCGTTTCCTACGTCTCTGATCCCATGCGGCTTCGACTCCATGCATTTCCCATATGCGGCTTGAACGACCACAGAGTAGAGCAGTCACATAAATTCCTCTGACACAGATTTTGATGTCTGTCAGAAGCTCTGACACCTCACTCATCACCCTGAGATGCTTCGGAATCCATGCAGACAACGACTCAAGATAAGACAATAAGTCACATCAGTGCATTAATTGTGTCGACAGACGGGCCATGCCACGTGTCCAACGTATGCGGCTTCAAGACCCATGCGGCCTCGACATCATACGACCAGAGCGTCCACCTGACCAAGGCCAAACAAGAGTACGCATGCAGCTTCAAGACCCATGCGGACTCATCCATATGGCCAGAGGGTCATTCCGACCAAGGCCAAACGAGAGCTTCTATGCGACTACAACAGTATGCGGCTCTCGACTCACAAGATTTTCTGTTACAATCGAAGACGGTTTCTCGCACAGTGTTGACCAAGTGTCCAATTGACCGAGTTATGCACACAACAGTCCCGAGATCTCTTCAAACAGAAAATCCTAACCAAACCCACGTGGCGGCTTGCCCGCACTATGCGGCTACTGTTACGGCCGCATTCTACTGAAGGATCCCCATGCAACCACCAAGCACGAGCATATGCGGCACCCATAACACGTCCACAGGGCGGCTATAAATATCAATGTACCACACCCATACAAAGGGTCGGCTTTTTCTGCTTCAGAGAGAGACCGAACCAAAAGGGCTGGCTGGCTATCTGCGGATTCGCACTAGAACTGAGGAGAAGTTTCTGCGTCCGGATCGTCCACGGAGTAAAGAGAGTTGCTACACTCATACCCCTCTATCGTCACCCCCTAGATCAAAACAAATTTGTACTTAGATTGTCTCTTAGGACTCTACTCTGTACTTTCAAGTTAATCAAAATCAAGTTCTCTTAGTTCTTCCTTTTGATTTAAATGGCAAATACGATGTCGACTCTGCTGGGGACCGAATTCTCCTCTGTTAAGAAATTGGTGAAGCAATCCGACGCGGTCAAGCTCGGCTTAACGCAAAAGATGCTGGTAGTTCGCTTCGACCAGCAAGCGTTCGAGGAAATGCTCTCTGAAGGAAGTGCGAATCCTTCGCCAAGGCAAGCCTAGCCAAGCCCAAGAAGACCCGCAGAACGTGGGTAGCAAAGGCCACTGAGCCTAGCCCAACTGCGGAGGAGACGATCTCCGCCTCTCAAACTGTTCTCGAGGAAGTCCACGTCTATGCGGCATCCTTGGTTGGCGCAGAAAATGCTCAACACTCGGAATCTGGCAAAGGAAAACACTACGATGCCAGACGTTTTGGGGTGGGGCATGGCCTATGCGTCCAAGGAGGAGGCCGCATAATATTTTTCATGCGGCACCAACTCACAGCCGCAGGCAGATAGCCGCATGCGGCAACCGAACTTCTGTTTTCGAACGTCTCACGTGGCGCAGATCCTATGCGATCTACTGGGAATGGCGAAAACCAAATCTGGACTCTTCTTACTACGCACCTGCGAGTGCGAAATTGAAGATGTCCAGGGCAGTACGAGCTCGTCGAGCTCAAGCCACTGCTCATGTGACTGACCGCCAACATGCATCGCTAACTATTATGCGGGCCTCTGATGGAAAGTTGTACATAACTGACCCATGCGTCCAATCCACATGGACCAATGGACATGGTTTGTTCCAAGTGTCTTCTACCAATACCCCGGGGCAAGTTCATGTACGAACCCTAGGTCCGGAGCAAATGCATCGCCTGCGCATTCGCGTGACTGGGATACCAGACTCACGAAGAGGATGCAAAGGTGGAACATCCTCCGCATAATTTTCGTAAAGTGATCACTCACAAGCGCAAAGCGAGGGAAACCACTTCGGAGTGCGACGTGCCCGATTCCAGGCACTACTGCGCCAACATTATCATCAACTGTTGCTGTAATAAAGCAGCAGTACCAACAGACTGGCAGTCGGCCTTCCAACGATTGCACCAGAAAGCACCTATCCGGCAGCAACCAGGAGATCAGGTGCAAGTATCAGAGGAGGAGTTGCCTTTCGCCTCATGCTACTCAACTGGAAAGCTTTCCCCCACCAAGGGAAGAAAGAAGTCAAATACCTCTAGTCCGGCGCTCTCTATCACTGCGTCGCGAAGGCAACTACCCGGAGGACTGACAACGACACATGCGGAAGGAGTCTTCCATGACATCCGCTCAAGGAAGAAGCCGTCAGCCCCTGGGGGTAGTTCTTCCTCGGAACCCCTGGGGTGGCCCAAGCTGGGGGTAGTGTCCCCCGGGACATACGCAACAACCCAACATTCCGTAAAGATAGTGAATCTCAAAGGACAGATGCTGAGTTCTCTGGGGGTAATCACCCTCATCAAGAAAACGCACCTTCCAAAGCTGGGGGTAACATTCCCTTCGAGTCTGAAGAAGATGTAGCACTTTCGACTTTCCCTGAAGACAACGATTCCGAGGAAGCTGACAGCAATGTGCCTAGGGTTAACGCAACATCTAGAGCTGGGGTAGCATCTTCTTTGAGTCTGAAGATGATGCGATGATGCCTACCTCCCCTGAAGACTGCAACTCCCAAGGAACAGACAATGACAGGTCGGGGGGAGTCACCCTCGAATAGTCAGAGCATTATCCGAAGTTGGGGGTAGCATCTCCTTTGAGTCTGAAGACGATGCAATGATGCCCGTCTTTCCTGAGGACAGTGCGACTCGAAAATCGAAGGTGGAAGGGCTCAGCGATCACCAACGACTCGATGCTCTTGAGGCGATGATGAACACCATGAACGCCACAATGCAGGCTCTGCCCAGGCAATACTGGAGATCAAAGCAAACATGGTCCTGCCACCTTTAGGGCCCGCATTAACTCTGCAAGCTGGGGGTAGCAATCTCATGGTAATCCACGCCGACACGTCTCGCGGTAAGGACAATGATTCCCAAGAACCAGACAACATGTCTGGGGGTAGTCTCCGACGACAAGACGGAGTAGCGTCTAAAGCTGGTGGTAGAATTCCCTCTGAGTTCAAAAATGATGCAAAATTATCGGTCTTCCTTGAGGACCGTACGACTCAGGTACCGGAAGCCCCAAAGCCAAAAATGACTTTCTCCTTCAATGACGACAACATCATTGAAATCTTCAACATACTGATAAAGGGAAACAAACTTCGGCTACTCAACATCAGATGCTCTGAAGAGGCTGACAAGGTCGATGATCCAAAATATTGCCTCTTTCATAGGTACATTCATCATCCAACAAGAGATTGTTCTGTGTTGAAGAGATGTATCCGGCAACTGATCGATGCCAACGAGCTCACCCTCGACTTCGAGGATATGACAGTCATTGCGAACATAGTTCCCCTCCAATTAGGCGACTCCCCAGTGACGGAAACCCAGGCAACCATGGATGTCAACCTCCCCAGAGGCGAGGTCATTGCTCAAAGACTGGCACAGCAAATAGCGCCTTCAACGACTAGGTCAAAGGGGAAGCAATGCAGACCGGGCCGCAGGATCCTTGCCTTAGAAAGCACCAATTGTAGACTTCGGATGCTCACCGCAGCTCAACAAGTCTCCTTGTGCACAAAAGATAAGTCTCCCATAACACATCAGCAATGGTGCATGATAGGTAGCGTTACATTGTACGCATCCGAGCAAATCTTCAATACTTCTCGTCGTAACGAATCCTTATGGACAACATGCAGTGTTCCCCTGCGCAATATACAAAAACGCGAAGCGGTGGTCCTCGACATAGTAGACAATTGGGCGCACGCGGCAGTAATCCTACGCGCACAACTCAGCCAACTCAGTCATGTATACGTGGCAGTGTTCCTGTGAACAGAGCTCCTTATTCGGCGCAGGCTGAGTCATCAACAATATTCAACATCAACAAATGATGAACTGTCCCAGTTCCATCCTTACAGCCAACAATCACTCCATCTCATATCGAAGATGGGATACGACCTCCAAAAAGCTGAAGGTCTGAACTTTGGCAAAGGACGGCGTACTCCTTTACAATCCGACAGTTATTACAACAGCACTCGCAGAGGGCTAGGATATGGAGATGCTTGTACGCGCCATGACTTGCAAGACAGCCGGCAAATCCCAACCTAAAGGGGAGGGCCCGTTCATTGTGGAAACCATGTTTCCAAACAGTACATACCGACTAGGGAAATCCAGTGGCGATTTGCTCATGATGCCTATCAACGGCAAATTCCTGAAAAAGTACGTCTAAATTAGACTTGTACTCCCCTCATCCCCGACGGAATTACCCAGATGTACAAATCAACTCTTGGTTCTTCATTCCCAACAAGTGTCCATGTGCAACATTCTCCCCTTCTTTACAGTTTCTCGTAAAATCCATCATCCGTATCCAGGAGTCCCGGATACGCAACGGATGATGAGTCCCCAAAGTCTCCCCAGCCGAGCAATCCTCAGGTCCACTCGCACACTCCCGCACTGACCACTCAAAAATCAACCTCGTTAGACGCTAGCCATGTTCATATTACCTCTGAGCTGTCGTCCCACCAATCTCTCCAGCGGAGCAATCTTCAGGTCTATCCTCATTTTCGGATAGATCACACTTAACAAATCACTCCTCTGCGAGTTTCTCGAATATCGGTTCACGTCCATATTTCCTCTGAACCGTTGTCCTAATATTTCTTTCCGGCTGAGTTTGCCATGTCCAAGGGACCTTTGAGCAAACCTCTCGGGTTTGGCTATCGATCATCACGTCCATATTACCTTAGATAGGGATTGTTTTCGAACTTATTATTTGCACTCAACGTGCGCATCAAATAATAAGTCCACCAAAAGTTTCCCCAGTGGGATGTTCTCAATTCAAAGAAAACAACCATGTCCATATTACTTCTGGCTCGTTTTCTTTTTCTTCCACCAAAAGTACCGGGGTCATACCTAACCTCTCTGTACTACTATCGGACATTGGTTCACGTCCATACTACCTCTGAACTACTTTTCTTTTCCCCACAGAATAATATCTTACCTTGTCCACATTACCTCTGAGTAAGATATCTTCAGAACTTTTTCATATCCACATTACCTCTGAATTAAGTTCTACTTTTCAACTTTCTACTATCACGTTTGCATAACCCCCTGATAGAGCTAGTCGTTTCATCTTGTTATGTGTACTTAAGGTACGTCATGGGTAATAAGTCCACGACCCAAGGTCCACAACCCAAGAGTTTTCCATGTATATATTACCTCTGAACAAACTTCATGGCCTTGACCATCGATCATCACGTCCATATTACCTTTGATATGGATTGTCTTCCAACTTATCACCCGTACCCAATCCGGAGTATGTCCGCGGTGTTAAGTCCACAAAAACTGCCACGTCCATATTACCTTTGGCAGGGCTTGTCTTAAACCTATTACTTGTACTAACGTGCGCAAAAAGTAATGGATCCACAAAACCTATCACGTCCACATTACCTCTAATAGGGTTTATTTCCGAATCTATTACTCGCACCCCAAAGTGCGCAACAAGGTAATAGGTCCACCAAATTTTTTCCAACGAGATGTCCTCAAGACCGTACCTAACATCTCGGTATGACCATTGATCAGCTCACGTCTACGTCACCCCTGAGCTATCGTCCCTACATTCGTCAACCTGACGAACTTAGCAGAAGGAGGCGGACCGTGAATACATGCTGATTTCATGCTTGTTATTCAAAGTATTGTAGACTTAGCCAAGTCTGAAAACTTTGAAGGGGGTCTTGTAGAAGCATGAAAAATTTCTCCATGCGCCTCCAGTTTGCAGTCAACAAATAAGCAAGGTATGCATAACTGCGGTGGATGCATAACGACGGACGAATGACACCCTCGGGTACATGACATCCCGAGACGCATACCGTCCTTTGACGTATCGTCCCTACAGTCACATCAGAGCATTTATGACTAACAAAACAGACAGTCATTCTGACCGCATCGAATCCTGCACCGCTGATTGGAATCCGTGCTGACAGTTTCGTCATAATTACTTTCGGCAGCATACAGCTGTTCAAATGTCACGAATGCAGAAAACGACAAAAGATTCATGCGTCTCTGACCCAATGCGTCCCAGACTCCATGTGTTCTATGCGTCTTTGTCTATGCGTCTTTGGTCCAATGCGTCCCAGACTTCATGTGTTCAATGTGTCTCTGGCTCCATGCGTTTCAGACTCCATGCGTTTCCCGCGTCTCTGGCCCCATGCGGCTTCGACTCCATACAGTTCCCATATGCGGCCTGAACGACCACTGAGCAGGGCGGTCACATAAAACTCCCTGACACAGATTTCGATGTTTGTCAGAAGCTCTGACACCTCATCACCCTGAGATGCTTCGAAATTCGTGCAGACGACTCAGGAAAAGACAATAAGTCACATAAGTGCATTAATCACCTCGACAGACGGGCCATGCCACGTGTCCTACGTATGCGGATTCAAGACCAATGCGGCCTCGACATCATGCGGCCAGAGCGTCCACCTGACCAAGGCCAAACAAGAGTACGCATGCGGCTTCAAGACCCATGCGGCCTCGTCCACATGGCTAGAGGGTCCAACCAAGGCCAAACGGGAGCTTCTATGCGACAACAACAGTATGCGGCTCTCGACTTACAAGATTTTTTGTTACAACCGAAGACGATTTCTCGCACAGTTAGTGTTGACCAAGTGTCCAATTGACCGAGTTATGCACACAACAGCCCCGAGATCTCTTCAAATAGAAAATCCTAACCAAACCCACGTGGCGGCTTGCCCGCACCATGCGGCTACCGTTATGGCCTCATTATATTAAAGGAGCCCCATGCCGCCACCAAGCACGAGCATATGCGGCACCCATAGCACGTCCACAGGGCGGCTATAAATAGCAAGGTACCACACCCATACAAAGGGTCGGTTTTTCTGCTTCAGAGATAGACCGAATCAAATGGGCTGGCTGGCTATCTGCGGATTCATACTAGAACCGATGAGAGAAGTTTCTGCTTCCGGATCGTCCACGGAGTAAAGAGAGTTGCTACACTCCTAACCCTCCATCGTCACCCCCAGATCAAAACAAATTTGTCCTTAGATTCTCTTAGGACTCTACTCTGTACTTTCAAGTTAATCAAAATCAAGTTCTCTTAGTTCTTCCTTTTGATTTAAATGGCAAACAAGCCGTACTGGTGAGCCGAGTAACCCACTCGTCTAAACCGACACTAAATAGATAGTGAATGCAAACAGTTATATGGTGATCTTTCTACTTGAATCCTAGATTCATTTCATGGCAAAGGTATGACATGTCAGGTTAAGCATGCAAGCATTCAACTCAAGCAAATGTACTAGCAGTTATATCTAACTCAAAATAAGACTAAGCATGCAATCTGTTCTACTCAAAACCCGAAACAAGCGTGAACTTATCGAACCACATCGCACTCCAAGCCTCAATCTATCGAATCACGCCACAATCCAAGCCTCGCTAAAACCAAACATCGATGCACACTCTCGTCCGAGGCAAGGTGGCGCCGATGTTACCTACACGAAAGCACAAATTCAAACCGAACCAACTCTTATCTATATGAAGTCACTGGCGACTAATCCAAGGCAATTCGACCCGATCCAGCGCTTGAGTGGCTAGCCCGTTTGGTCATCTCGAACTTCCAGTACCGTGCCCAAGGCACGTTACCATTTGTTTCCTTCATGGCCGAACGGTCCCAGTGCCCCGAATCCTATCCCGTTCGAGAAAACCAAACCATGTGCGCAACAGGTTGTCCGTGACCAATACAATACTCCAACAGTAGTTACGACAAGAGAATCGACCCTTCTCGCCCCACTAAATAATAGTCGCATCGATCCATCCAATTCACCATAACCATTCTTCAGCTATAGCCAAAGGCACCATCTCAAGTTATCTCTATTAGGCACTATGCTGTTTCTCGACACAATGTTCCGATTGGTACAACACCCCTCGCTCCGAAAGCTCCGTGGCACAATGCCCCAACAACGGCACAATGTCCTCTCCGGTGCAGTTGTCCGATTTCGAACCACAACTGCATGCTTTGCTTGACAAAGCGTTCCAACTTGATACTCGTGATACTCGTGCACAGATGCACGCTCGTTCGTCCGTCCGATGAAACGTTTCGCTTCTCCAATCAAGATGATCCACTCAAGCTCCAACTGTCCAAACGCAAGACCAACTCAAGCCACAAATTATATCCAACCAAACGGCGCATACTCTATGCACGCCACAGTGCGGTGATTCCAATGTTCCAGTTCCAAGTGTCCAAGCCATTACGTGTTTTCCATATTATTAGGCATGAAAGAGTAGAGGAGAAGGGACAACCCACTTACCAAATTTGAATCCGCTAAGCACTCTGCCTTGCCGATACGGCCGATTACTTGAATCCGTGGTCCGATGCGAAGCACGATCTACTCAATTGGTATGACCGTACGAGCAGGCCATGTTCTCCAAATCATCCGACCGATCGGACTAAGGAAGACAACATTATCACTCCAATCCTGCTATTCCAGTACCGCTCTGAACGAACACCTGATTCTATCGAACTCCACATGCGATCTGCACATGAAACCAACTCAAATCAATACTTGCTCCCAAATCGAACAAATCGAAATGTAACCAACCATTGGCTCGTTTAATCCGACTCAGCGTAATGCACCGTGCGGTTGCGGGACATTACATAATATACCACTTAGCATAAGGTTAGTACTCGAACCAAACCTGTATCCATTCATTTCTCGTATGTCGCTTTACCATTTCATAACTCTGCTCCATGCAACTCACATTCCATTGATCCAGACTCATCATCTCGCTTCGTGCTGAACGCTCGCACAAATTTCACATTCCTACATTCTCCTTGCAGCTCAATTTGAATTCAACATATCGCTTAGTTTGGATCATACACATATTTAAGGCGTCCCTGAAATACATGTATTTCAGCCGAGCTTAGCGATAGCGAATTTGAACAAGTTGCGAGGGTATCTTCATGTCCGAAACATTCATCGCTTCACTCTCAACTGAATCGATCCTGACGTTCATCCCATAACTCATTTGCACAAGCGCTATTCTCAAATACGATGATTCCCCTCTGACGATCTCTCCACCTGACTCAAATCAGTTTGTGTTCCGACTTAGTCCATTCTCTAGCAAGATCCAACACACGCTCCAAGTCCTTGCGCATACCAAGCGCAACGACTATTCTGCAAGGTCCTATCATCCAACTATTTCTGAATTCTTACTAGCACCGTCCAAGCTCAACCCACCAAACTCTAGCATGACTCCCATCGCACCATGTTCCGCATGCACCATCTCCAACTATCATCTCATGCTCCGAACGATCATCACAACAGATACTACCCCAGCTAGCCGACTTACCCAAACATCGCACTATGCTCTTAGATCAGCTCAATCCAACACCTTTGCCTCAATCTCAATACCTCTCTGGGTGAACATCTATATTGAGGTTCATGTGATCCACGAAGATTTTGCCGCCACGCCATAGGGGGGATAGTGTCACCACGATTTCAACGCGGACACACTCGCCACAATTCCTAGGTCGCGCATGAAATAGTTCTTTGCGCTGCTTCTACTGCCTCGAAGCACAGGATATCACCTTCGCCCTCTGTATGAGCATGTACCGCAAACCAAGTTCGATTTTATCTTGTAGATCCGAGGCTCATTTTTTTATACGAATGCACAAACTCAAACCGAACCAACTCTTATCTATATGAAGTCACTGGCCAAGCCATAAATGACTAATCCAAGGCAATTCGATCCGATCCAGCGCTGAGTAGCTAGCCCGCCTGGTTGTCTCGAACTGCCAGTACCGTGCCCAAGGTACGTTACCATTTGTTTCCTCCATGGCCGAACGGTCCCGGTGTCCCGGAGCCTATCCCGTTCGAGAAAACCAAATTCTGTCCGCAATAGGTTGTACGTGACCAATGCAATACTCCAACAGTAGGTACGACGAGAGAATCGAGCCTTCTCGTCCCACCAAACGATATTCGGCTCGATCTATCCAATTCACCGTAACCATTCTCCAACTATAGCCTAAGACACCATCTCAAGCTATCTCCATTAGGCATTATGCCGCTTCTCGACATAGTGCTCCGACATAGTGCTCCGATTGGTGCAACACCCCTCGCTCCGAAAGCTTCGTGGCACAATGCCCTCTCCGATGCAGTTGTCCGGTTTCGAACCACAACTGCATGCTTTGCTTGACAAATGTTCCAACTTGATACTCGTGCACGGATGCACGCTCGTCCGTTCGATGAAACGTTTCGCTTCTCCAACTAAGATGATCCACTCAAGCTCCAACTGCCCAAATGCAAGACCAACTCAAGCCACATTCTATCCAACCAAACATCGCACACTCTATGCACGCCACAGTACGGTGATTCCAATGTTCCAGTTCCAAGTGTCCAAGCCATTACGTGTTTTTCATATTATTAGGCATCAAGGAGTAAAGGAGAAGGGACAAAGCCCACTCACCAAGTCTGAATCCGCTAAGCACTCTGCCTTGCTGATACGGCCGATTACTTGAATCCGTGGTCCGATGCGAAGCACGATCTACTCAATTGGTATGAATGTGCGAGCAGGCCGTGCTCTCCAAATCATCCGATCGATCGGACTAAGGAAGACAGTATTATCGCTCCAATTCCGCTATCACAATACCGTTCTGAACAAACACCCGATTCCATCGAACTCCGCATGCGATCTGCACATGAAATCAACTCAAATCAATACTTGCTCCCAAATTCAACAAATCGAAATGTAACCAACCATCGCCTCGTTTAATCCGACTCAGCGTAATGCACCGTGCGGTTGCGGGGCATTACAACAGTAAAGCTAAAATAGTTTCCAGAATCTCTTAGAAGTGGAGATATCCTCCATATGTGCAAATTTGCAATTATCTGTTTTTGCCATTTGTCAGTGGTGATGCTCACATTAGATATTTTCATGTGAGTTGGGAATAATCTCATGATGTTCCTATAACCGTTTATCATTTTGCAACTATGAAGTATAAACTGCCCTATTAAAATCTCTGGTTTTGGAGAAATCACAGTCATCACTGATACATAGGACTTTAGCTCCTTGAACTTCAATTTATTGTAGTAGAATCTGTTCTTGTGAGAACTTTTTTCTGGAGATGAGGTCTTTGAGAACTTCAAAAATCTTACAGTTCGCAATGAAGTTGTTTATGACATTACTTTCAACTCGGTGTTTTATGTTTAATACAGGAAAGAAAGTTTGCATTCGGGATTGAAGCAAATAAATTGCATGCTCTGCGATATGTTCTCATTCAATTGGTGCTCCAAGTTCTCCTTTGTCCAGGAGACTTTTCTGAGGCTGCTATGGAACTTGTCATATGCTGCAAGAAGGCATTCCCTGCTGCTGTTCATGATGATTCCTCCTCCGAAGAAGATAAAATTGATGACAATGATACGCCAGAGATGATAGACGTTCTGGCAGAAACATTTCTTTCACTTTTACCTCATTCATCGGGACCGATGTGTTTTGCTATCGAACAGGTAGGCTAATATATCCGGTAATTGTGTAAAAATGCTGGTTACTATGTCCAAAATTTGAAAGATAGCTACATTATGCCCTGGCCCCTTTTGTGGGCTTAGTATGTTATAACAGCTTTCTGGTCTTGATAATAGTTTCCACTACAGTTACTCTTTTAATTGTAATTATGCCAGAGATTTTGTATAAATGTAGCAATATGTGACTACCTATGAATAATCAATGGGTGTTCTTCACATTCTTCCATACATAGATAGAACTTGTATACTAAATTTGTATCGATATGTCAAAATTTCCTTTTTGGATGTGAATGTTTTTGTTATAAGAAATTGTATATTTTTAGTTAAACGTGATACATAATAATTTTTTGTTTGTTTGTAATCTATGTTGTTGGGCACTAAATGACACGACACAAGACACTGATTTTGGCATCACAATGTACATCGAAGACATGAAGTATCCATGTGACGAGACACCAAGACCTGGGAATACATTTGGATTTTCTATGCTTTAAAGTTTATAATATAAGTATAATTACAACAAATGTTTGATATTTTCCTAATGAACAAAAATATAGTTTAGTTAATAACTTATGCGACCATTCATTTTGACTTCTGAGAAGATGCAGGTTTTTGCATGTTGCGAAGTGTCAACTTATTCTAGCACGTTCAACCTGAATATTTTTGATGTACTTGAGCTCATTGCTCATTATGCCTTCTTTCCAGGTTTTCAGATTGTACTGTGATGATTTGACAATTGATGGACTCCTTCGGATGTTGCGAGTTGTGAGAAAAGATCTTAAACCTCTCCGACATCAGACTGCTAGTAGTGATGAGGATGACGACGAAGACGAGGATGACTTTCTTGGAATTGAAGATCCAGATGAGAATGATGAAGCTAAGCTTGCTGAG
This sequence comes from Iris macrosiphon, assembly GCA_036927795.1. Taxonomy (NCBI): domain Eukaryota; kingdom Viridiplantae; phylum Streptophyta; class Magnoliopsida; order Asparagales; family Iridaceae; genus Iris; species Iris macrosiphon. Next base: position 358,401 of record JAYESA010000173.1, read on the forward strand.
GGAGGTGATGCCAATGGCCATGTAGATGATTCAGAGGGGATGTTTGTAGCTGAGGCTACTGGGGAAGAAGTTACCAAAGAAGATGAAGTTGATTCCGAGGGGATGCTTGGTGCCGAGGCAAGTGATGAGGAAGTCATGCAAACTGACAAGGACAATTCAGCATCTGATGATTCTGATGGTGATATGGATGACGATGATGCCATGTTTAAGAAGGATGAAAGTTTTGCCAAAATCTTGAAGGAGCGTAACTTATTTGGGAAAGATAGTGCTCTCTCTCAGCTTCAGATCTTTAAAAGCCGTGTGCTGTCACTACTAGAAATATATTTACAAAAAAATCCAGGTAATATATTTACTTATAATTATGATTCCATTTGTCAAAAGTAAGTAATAATATTGCTAGTCTAAAAACTACAAAGCTAATAAGGAACCTTGATGGATATTGTGATGTTGAAATCATGGTACCATGTCCTAGATAGATGCATATTTTGTATGAGTTTATGCTAATATACCATTCTGCGTTACTTCACCATTAGAAAACTCTAGCTTTTTTATTGCGAAATTTGCCTATATTTATTGGTTTCTGGTTACCTTGCTAAAGTTATGCAGACAAAAAATAAAACTTTCTTGCAACATCAATTTTATTTTGATATTTTAACTTAAATATATTTCTTTCTTGTCAAACAGGCAAATCTCAGGTGTTGTTGATATATTCCTATTTAGTTCGAGCTTTCGTCAAGTATCACAATGCGAAAGAAAGTCAGATATGTCAACTAGGTATGCGCATAAGAGGAATTTTGCAGAAGAAAGTATTCAAGGCAAAGGACTATCCAAAAGGTGATGACATACAGCTCACGAGCCTTGAACCCCTTTTGGAGAAGAGCCTCAGATCTGCATCACGATCCGCGCATAAAGAAGTTTCATCTCTGGCTCAGGCCTCAGCATTTTGGATAGTAAAAGTCATTCAGTCGAGAAACTTTGAAAAGTCTGAACTGGAAAGGGTAATCAAAATTTTCCAAGATATATTGGATGACTTTTTCCAGAGTAAGAAATGCCGCCTAAAGTCAGGGTTTGTCAAAGAGGTCATTCGGCGATATCCGTGGCTTGGCCTGGAGTTATTTGGGTTCCTTCTAGAGAAGTGTGGGAGGGCAAAATCTGAATTCCGCAGGATTGAAGCACTAGAGGTTGTAGACTGTGTTATGAAGTCATGGATTCCAGCCACGAAAGGGGAGGAGACATCAAGTAAATCATCGTCAAAGTTATTGAAGAAAAACCTACCCGAACTCTGCGACTTGATACAAGTACTCCTGAGCAGTTTGCCACAGAAACAATCGCGACGTGCAGAGGTTCGTCGGTTTTGCTTGCGGGCATTACAAGCAATCGCAGCACTTAGCCTGAGAAAGCAATTTCTTAAGTTTTTGAAACCAGAAGTTTACTCCCTTTGCGAGTCACAGCTTGGCAATGCATTTTTTCTTTTAAAGTCGCCTTCTCAATAGATCTAAACATTCTAGGAAAGCCTTCAGAGTCAAAGTGAAAACGCAAGGTCAGAGTTTGTACCTCTTGCTGTAGATGACTAACTTTATATGCTCATTTATTTACATCGTCTTTTCTATTGTTGTGTCGGAAAAGTTTTGTCTTGATTGATTGAGCTGAATGTGCAACTTGAGCAAATTTTAATGAACTGACACTTTCTGACATGCTTTCTAATACCCCTCAGGAAGAACTGTGGAGAATCTCGTCCTCAACCCACAGTGGTTATTCCTTCTGGAGATTTTGTAGTTCTGCACCAAAGATGATACAGTTAGGATATATATTGCATTGAGCTGGATATTTGGCAGGAGGCTCATGGCTATATCGATATTCTGGGTTGAAAAATAATGAAGTATAGAAGGATGTTTGATGAGGTGTGGTCTGTAAGTTGCGGAATTTTGATTAGTGGATGTTGATTTAGCAGGTATGCCAGATATGCTTATTACATTTGACCCATTTATTTTGTTAGAACAGCCTCTGCTCATACCTTTTAGGAGTTGTAACTGATGTAGAGAATAGACCACAGTTGGTATGTTTTTCCAATATTGTTCTATTTGGTAGAAATCTGCTTCACCTGTGTATGTATGTATGCCCAGTGAAAGTGAGCAGATGATTTGTACTAATGTGAAGAGAAATTGTTGAGAACTGAGATTGTGGATGCCAAATTTCAGTTTTGTAGGTTTTTATTAATTTGAAGAGAAATTGTTGAGAACTGAGATTGTGGATGCCAAATTTCAGTTTTGTAGGTTTTTATTAATTTGAGTTTAGTGCAAAGTGAAATGCGACTGAACTGTGGTTTCCTTCATATTTTGCAATGTTGGTCAATATCGATCCGGTTTGATATGTCCTGGTCTGCTATTGATACTGACTGATACCGATGTTGTGGGTCTTTTTACTAATCAATTTGGCGGAAAAAATTGAATGAAAAAAGACCAACAAATAAGGATGTAAAAGTATAATAAGAATGTAAAAGCATGTAAATGAAGAATTTTTTTTATTTATTGTAGTAGATAAACCAATTAACAAGGGTGGGTATTATTTTATTCAATTTTAAAATTACTAAAAATAATACAGAAAATACTTAAAATTATATCTAATAAAAATAATATTTTTATTTTTTCAATAATTTTGCTAAGATTTTTTTTGTAAAAAACTAAAAAAGTTGATATAGGATCCGAAATTGGTGATACCGTCAACATAGGAAGCAGTGGTGGATCATATCATGATGAGATTCTACTGGGGGCACAATCATAAGAGGGTTCGGAGATATTGAAAATTGAATGTAGATCATTCCAAACAACCTTGAACAAAGGATAATATTCATTGCAGAGAAATATATTTGCACACTTGCTGTTGCTATAGGCAAAATTAATACTAACTTCAAAAGTCGATAAACCAAAGGGTACGAAAGTCATTTTTTTGTTTGCACTAGCAATCGAGATAATATAGTAGTATCTTTCCTCTATTTCTTTCTCTCTCTTCCTTATTGTGTATGCACTTATGTAATGTAGTAGTATTTTTCTTTGTTTCAGTGGAACTAGGTTTGTCCTTTCATGAATGTGTTGGTCTTAATTAGATCATTTTAACTAATTCCTGGGAGGAATTGTATGGATTTTAGTGACATCTTGACTTTAATCCATCCAGAATATGAACCTCTCTCTCTCTCTCTCTCTCTCTCTCTCTTAATATATATTAATATAATAGCTTAGCTAGACATGCATTATCAAGAAAAGAGGTTGAATACAAATTACAAGTCCTAAGTATATACTCAGTTCCATCTCCCGTTCAATAGACAAGGCTGCAACGGCTGCTTCCTAAGAATTTTTTTCTTTTTTCAATTTTTTTTTTTTCTGCGTCCGTCCCTGACAGGAAGGATCCGATACCAATTCCGATTTCCCTACTCATAGGAAGGGTCGATATCAATTATTATACTGCTCACCTTGGTTGCCCAAAGTTTGGTTATCATATGAAGCTTTTGTTAGCAAGATACTAAAACTAAGATGTTGCTTGGTAAACGGAATTTTAGTTGCAGCCTTTTCTGGATTAAAGTTTCTTTCATGTTGTCCTAACTTATACTTTACCGACAATGGAATAAAAGAATGTCTAGCCTTCTCACCTGCCATATGCACTGGACCTCCCAATATCAGTTGCAATGGTAATTGTATGCTTATATCCGGGAATGCCAATATGCATTGGACCTCCCTAATAACATGCAGTTTTTGACAAAAGTCTTCATCAAATATTGCTGTTGATGGGAGCTGATTTGCAATTGTTTTGTTTTGATATAATTTTATACTGCAGACTGGTTCAAGAGTTGAATTTAACCTTCTACATGTAACCTCTTTAATAGCATTCGAGTGTTTGCATGATTCTTTGTTGAAAGTGTCATTTTTCACAAGCAAAAAAATGTAAAATATCTGATGTGGCAGGACGTTGGGAGGTGGAGAACGGCAATCCTGGAGATCGTGGCTACATGTATATATATTGGTAATTTAAGTTTATCACTTTTTAACTAAAGATAACTAGTAATTAGTAATAATATTCAATTATTAATTTAGCTAAATATTAATTTCTATGAAGAAAATTAATTTGCTAGGAAGTACACACTAAAAAATATTGATCATATTGAAAGATGCATACCAAAAATATAGGCAAATTCTAAATGCACTACATAAATTGCTTAGGACAGTCCAAATTTTTTTATTTTATTTACAAGTTTGTCATCCAATTTCTTTACTTGAGGGCAACCCAAATCTTTATATAAAAGTCAATGACTTCTATTTTTCAGTCCAAATTATTTTTTTCTAGGACAGACACAATGTTGACAGTCCTTCCAATTGGAATGACTGTCAACATTGTTACAGTCCTAAATAATTAGGACTGTAAAAAAAATTTGAAAGTCCTTCCAATTTGAAGGACTGTCAACATTGTTACAATAATAATTATTACGACTGTCACAATGTTGTGATTTGACAGTCCTTCCAATTGGAAGGACTGTCAACTTTGTGACAGTCCTAAATAATTAGGACTGTAAAAAAAAATGACAGTCTTTCCTATTGGAAGGACTGTCAATTTTGTTTACAGTCCTAACAAGGAGAAAAAGAATAAGAAGCAGCCGCAACAGCATCAAGGGCGGGGTGCGGGACGGAGGTGCGGGGCGGACGCTCGTGTGGTGCCTCGTTCCCCCTATTCGGGGAGCGTGACTAAGAAATACTAATCGGTATCGTTCGATCGGGATAGATTGAATCAAGATCTTATCCTCGTTATGGATTTGCTTCTTCGGAATCGATTCCCATATTCAGTGGACCGTGCCCCGAGGATGGACTTAGCGGCAGAGTCAAGATGGACCTCTCCGCTGCAAGTTTTCTTGCCTAGTTTTCGCTGTCGCCTTGTTGCTTTCGTGCTTTTGAGTTGGTTTTTGGGATTTGCGTTTTCTTGAACGGTTTCGATGGATTTTATTGCTTTCGTTCGTTGAATTGCATACCATTCCGAGCTTGGAATGAGTAGAAGAGGTATTGATCAGCTGTTCGTGGCAATGCAGGTGATCGTGCAATAGACGTCGTGCGAGCGGAGTCTTGAAGCACCTCTTTCCTTTTCTTTCTCCAACCAACTTGTGAGTGGCTATATTCGATTCAGTTGACCCTTCTTCCAAGTTTTCACATCTAAAATCTTGTCTTCTTGCTTGTTCCGATCAAACGATACCATAATAACTAAAAGATGTCAAGATAAAAAGAAATAAACTTGGATTACTTTATGCTTGTCAATCAACTTGTGAACGATTACCTTGTTGCATGCTAGTTCGTTTAAAATGTTCTTCATATGCTTCAATTTTAGTTAGAATGTATTCTTCTTCTATAATTGTGCTATGTGTGGAACACACCTTGTTATGCAATAAACTGTTCAGGGAGACTATGCAAAATGAATCATGCCATGCTACTTGTCTCGTACTCGTGTTGCCTTGAACTGCATCAATTGATAACTTAGCATAGACGCCGTTTGGTCACGAACAACTTCTGCACAAGGTCATAGTTCCTACGGACGGTCGTTGGGGCACTGGCACTGATCCGATCCGGACGAAACTTCTAGTTTAGTCTTTTTTCTGGACGGGATGACTTGTAGCGCACCCTGTTCTTTCGTTGCATACCATCATCGTCAATGACTATTGTCCTTTATAGCATCATGCCAGTGATCCCCATATATATTTAAACTGTGCAAGCTAACTATGTCTTCGTGGCAGGGAAGGTCATGGTAAGTATTGTGTAGGTATTTCAGACGGTGTCACGCCCCAGTCCCAAAATATCGAGAGACTAGACACGTGGCAATGGCCAGCAGCACACACCGATGGACAAACCCAATTTAATGGACCCATCAGGATGTACTTAAGCTGTAAAACAACAATAAGGGTCTAATATACTAATCTCATCCACAGAAATGAATACAACAATATCAGAGTATAAAGCAATATCAAATCTCAATAAAATATAACTCGGAGAACAACCCGATAATGAGTCTGATACAATAGTCAAGATACAAGAATAAAGATAACAACAACAAATACTGAGTATGGATAAAGCATATGCTCAGGAGAAATCCTCGGCGATCACCTCGTCTTCTGGATCTGGTACTGCTCCAGTGCCTGCTCATGTTCCTGCTTCTGCTCCTGCTAATGCTCCTGTCTCGTAAACCTCGGGATAGATCTCATCTGCTAAACCTGGGGACATAATCCGGATCTAGGTCCTCAGGGGACATAGCAAGGTACAAGAATATCTCATGCCAAAATAAATGCAGTGCAATAATAAATGAATCAATAGGGTAAACTAAGTAACCAACTATGTGAAATGCAAGTGAGAGCATCACTAGACTTAGGCTGAGACTACGACAAGCTCTGTGTCTGGGAGCCTGTAGCAGATATACTATGTAATTTACTATGTAGTGGGCCTATGGCACCATAATAAATTTATATATAAAATCATCCTGTATCATGTGTGTCTCTCCCCACCCAATGTAATCACACGTCTCATGTCCACGATGTCTCATGTCCATGTCACGCAAGATCATATCTAATGCAGCAAGTCATAATGATAGCTAAGCACATGCAATATCTATGTCATGAATCATGTAACCTATACAGAATCACCATGAATGTCTCAGGAAGATTTTGTCTTATGAATAGTGTCAGGTGTCCTGGGTTATGACGTACTTGATGATGCAAGCACAAGAATATATAGGTCTCGATATCCATGTCTAGGTGACGTTACATAACTCCGCGTACGGCGTTGACACCCGAATATTATTCGGACGCTAAGTAATGTCACACAGTCCTAGGTTAAGCATGTACATCATATAAATAAATCAAGATAACAATATGAAGCAGGTACTGCAAGTTTGGCAAGGTACACTTGCCTGGGGTTTGGTATCCAACTGCTGCTCCAGTATCCGCGGGATTTGCAGGTACTCCTTCGGTTGCTGAAATAAATGTTACCATCAGGTTCAGAAGACATCAAATAGCTATAATTTTCTGTCCATGAGTCCAATTTGGACACAGGGGCAAAAGTGACAGTTTCTGGTCAACGTGGGATCCACATGTGGCCCGCTTCGCACCAAAAAATGTGCCAGAGATAATGTTCTCTAAATTCGTCAAACTTAGTGTCTACAAGTCCAGAACGACGATACGAACCCAACAGAATGTCCAGAACTGGATTTCGATGTGCCGATCACAAAATCGCCCGTCAAATAGAGCCGTGGGGCCCACGATACGCGATTTTGTCAACGTTCTCAGAATCGAACCAAACTTGGGTCACAGGACCAGCGTATTGCTACGAGTCTGATGGCGCAAGTTTCGTTTCGATACGACGTGCGTACACGAAGTTACAACGAGTTCAAGAATAGGGCCGATACGGGGTGTTGTCGACGGATACACGTTGATTTCGGTGTGCACGCACATCCAAATCAACTTTCGCAAAATCTCACACGTCCGTATTAACGGCGCGCACCTTTCGGTGAAGTCCGCACACGACCAAGTCGTCCCGTTTGGCGGGACACACTCAGTTTCGGGAAAAAATAGGGTAATTATTTTCCTGATTTTGGGTCGCAGTTTGCGATAGCCATAGGACGCAATACCCCGAATAAATTGCACGGGTATCGAGAGGGTCACACAGTCTACGCGTCACAGCAGGCGGAACGAAAAATGGGGCAGCGAGGAGAGATAAACAGTCACCTGAACATGGCTCTGAAGAAGACTAAAAAAGCGATTCCGCGAGGCAGCGCGACGCGGCACGACCGACTAGGGTTTCTGCTACTGTAGATCTTCGGAGATGCTCGGCGGAGCTGGAGGCGGCCGGAGGAGCTCGCGGAGGAGGTGCTGGTCTTGGTGGCGGCGTTGGTGGCGGCCGGGGCTGCTACTGGTCCTAGGCAGCGGAGGCTAGGGCACGACGGCTGCTCGTCTCGGTGGTCTTCGTCGAAGGAGAAGGTGGCGGTGGAGCTCGGGTCGATCGAGGCAGCGGGTCGGGAAGGCCGGAAAGGCAGCGGAGGAAGGTGGTGGTGTTCGGGTTGGGGTAGGCCGGGGTTCCTCGGGGTACCGGAGGGGAAGTCGTCGGCTCTGGATCTCAGCGGAGGACGGTGTGGGGGTGGCCGGAGAGGCTCGAGCGGAGGGAAGGCGGTGGAGACAATGGTGGTCAGTGGCGGTGGAGATGGCGGAGGGATTTTTATAGGAGGAGAGGGAGGTCGTCGGTCGACCGTTGCGGGGAGGCGAGGCGTTGCGGAGGCTAGCTGACGCAGGGGAACGGTCGCGGGGGAGCCGGAGGGACACGGCGGCGAAAACGGCCGCCGGGGAGGGGAAAGGTCGACGGGGATTTGGGAATTAGGGTTTTACTGTAGCATGGGTCGGGTCGGGTTGCGGGTACGGGTCGGGTTGTTGAATCCGACCCGTTAGGGTTGGTTTAGACAGGGTTCGGTTCAGCATGGTCCGGTTTGGGTTGGTTCTTTTAGTTTAAACCGGTTGGTTTAATCTGGTTTAATTGGGTTTATTAAAAATATTAATTTTTAGGTCTTTAAAAATGGTTCTGGGGTCCAATAAATTCCAGAAAAATTACCCTATGTCTCATATTTTATTTTACACCCAAAAATATTATTTTTATAATATTTTAATATTTATTAAAAACATTTAAATTTATTTAATTCTAAAATACCTTGATTTTAATTAGTGAAAAATCACAGAAAATACCAGAAAAATTCCGAAAATTGATTTTTAAATTCTGAAAAATCTGGGGGTTTACAATCTACCCCCTTAAGAGGATTGCGTTCTCGCAATCAAAGAAATAACCGGTCAGCAGAGTTGACACGGTTTGCAAAACAAGTTCGAAGCACGACACCATCAAAGAATCATGATCAAGGAGAATCAAAGAATGATGGTTTAAGCAAAAGACATAGGGAATAAAGAACATCATTTCCCTAAGCAATGAAAATTATGCAAATTCAAGAGTGAAGTAAATCTAGTTAAAGCAAAACTACAACTTAGAAAAACTGGGTTATAAATTATAAAAACATACTAGGTTATTATTAACAAATTCAAAAATACCAGGTTTAAGGCTAAGGTCACGAACTAACAGGCACGAGCTAAAGCAATGCATCTATGAATAACTTACGCGCATTTAGTACTCCACGAGTCTGCGCGTCCTCCAAGGTCATCGCAAAAGCTTGTCCGCGTCCTTGCGGTGGATTCCTCTGCTGCTGCTGAGCCTGCTGGAAGAGTAGTGCCTGGGTATTAAAGGTGGCCTCGGCTGATACCCTCCTGGAGGTGGTGGTATGACTCCTTCAACTCTCGTTTGCGGTGCTCCCAATGCTGGATAGGCTGGCCTCGGTACTGACAAAGCTTCTTGATGAATCATCGGTGTTTCTCCTTGATGTGTTGTGCAATCTCTGGCTAAGTGTTGTCTGGATCCGCAAATCAAGCACATTCCCAACTTGCGTCTGCACTCTCTCTCAATATGGTCTACCTTGCCACAGTAGTGACAAGTAGGAAGGAATGAGGCTCTTGGTGCTGCTCTCAGTGGTGGATTTATCTGTTGATGCTTTGCAGACTCCTCTTGTGATGCTCTGGTTGGTGCTGATGTGGAAGGCCGCTTCAGGCTGGTCTCTCTCCTGGCGCTTCATGCGTCGGGCTGCAGCAAGGACGTCCGAGTAAGAAGTAGGTGCAACGGATCCGATCAGTCTCTGTAGCTCGAAGTTTAGTCCGTCGAAGAACTTCTCAGCCTTCTCTTCTTCTGTCGGGATCAGGGTAGGGGCGAAGCGACTCAGACGAATGAACTCCGCGTTGTATTCTTCCACTGTCATATTGTCTTGAGTGAGGCGATTGAACTTGTCCTGAAGTTCTGATCGAGCGATGGCTGGAATGTACATCTCCTGAAAGAGTCTAGAGAACTCTTCCCAAGTGACTCGGTCTGGTCCGAGCCGTGTCTCCTCAGATAGCCACCAGTGATGTGCATTGCCCGTCAATTGCATTCTGACGGCAGTCATCCAACGTTCCCGTGGAAGCTCAGCTGCTTCTAATTGATGTTGAGTGTTGGTGAGCCACTCATGGACTTCAGTAGGCTCCTCCTTGCCTGAAAAGGTACGAGGCTTCAGCTGGCGGAAATCGATGATAGAGTCCGTCGTTGGCCGTCGTGCTGGTAGATTCGCCTGCTCCAGTGCGATTGCTAGGCTGTGACGCAGAGCCTCGTATTGAATCTGCTGCTGAGCTTGCATCATTGCGTAGATCATTTGAAATATCTGTTGCCCGTCCATAGCCCGCCCTTGTGGGAATACTGGCATTGGTGGAGTAAACTGCGGCGGAGGTGGGCTGTCATCTTGCTGGATTCTCGAGGCATGCTGATTTGCTTGACTGCGTTGTTTAGCTGATTGACCTTCACCTACTGGTGTCGCTTCTTCTTCATGGGTAACCACAACTCCTCGTGGTGATCCTGCAGGAATCTCGTCGCTTGCTGGTGGATCCATTACTCTGCATCCAAAATAAATGATAAGAGGTGCACAGGAGAATCAAGGCAGGATGCAAGTCAAGAAATTAATTTGAATCCGAGATTGAGAGCAAGAACGATTCAAGCAAGTGGATGAGATCCTAAAACTTATCCTATCCTTTGCAGGCTTGCTCGATTCCTAAGTTGAAACTGAAGCAATTTAGTCGTTGACCTGCATGGGCCACCACAAAAACCATGTCACGCCCCAGTCCCAAAATATCGAGGGACTAGACACGTAGCAATGGCCAGCAGCACACACCGATGGGCAAATCCAATTTAATGGACCCATCAGGATGTACTTAAGCTGTAAAACAACAATAAGGGTCTACTATACTAATCTCATCTACAGAAATGAATACAACAATATCAGAGTATAAAGCAATATCAAATCTCAATAAAATATAACTCGGGGAACAACTCGATAATGAGTCTGATACAATAGTCAAGATACAAGAATAAAGATAACAACAACAAATACTGAGTATGGATAAAGCATATACTCAGGAGAAATCTTCGACGATCACCTCGTCTTCTGGATCTGGTACTGCTCCAGTGCCTGCTCATGTTCCTGCTTCTTCTCCTGCTAATGCTCTTGTCTCGTAAACCTCGGGATAGATCTCATCTGCTAAACCTGGGAACATAATCCGGATCCAGGTCCTCAGGAGACATAGCAAGGAACAAGAATATCTCATGCCAAAATAAATGCAGTATAATAATAAATGAATCAATAGGGTAAACTAAGTAACCAGCTATGTAAAATGCAAGTGAGAGCATCACTAGACTTAGGCTGAGACTACGACAAGCTCTGTGTCTGGGAGCCTGTAGCAGATAGTGGGCCTATGGCACCATAATAAATTTATATATAAAATCAGCCTGTAGCCTTTGTGTCTCTCCCCACCCAATGTAATCACACGTCTCATGTCCACGATGTCTCATGTCCATGTCACGCAAGATCATATCTAATGCAGCAAGTCACAATGATAGCTAAGCATATGCAATATCTATGTCATGAATCATGTAACCTATACAGAATTACCATGAATGTCTCAGGAAGATTTTGTCTCATGAATAGTGTCAGGTGTCCTGGGTTATGACGTACTTGATGATGCAAGCACGAGAATATATAGGTCTCGATATCCATATCTAGGTGACGTTACACAACTTCGCGTACGGCGTTGACACCCGAATATTATTCGGACGCTAAGTAATGTCACACGGTCCTAGGTTAAGCATGTACATCATATAAATAAATCAAGATAACAATATGAAGCAGGTACTGCAAGTTTGGCAAGGTACACTTGCCTGAGGTTTGGTATCCAACTGCTGCTCCAGTATCAGCGGAATTTGCAGGTACTCCTTCGGTTGCTGAAATAAACGTTACTATCAGGTTCAGAAGACATCAAATAGCTAGAATTGCCTGTCTATGAGTCCAATTTGGACACATGGACAAAAGTGACAGTTTCTGGTCAAAGCGGGGTCCACCTGTGGCCCGCTTCGCACCGAAAAACGTGCCAGAGACAATGTTCTCCAAATTTGTCAAACTTAGTGTCTAAAAGTCCAGAACGACGATACAAACCCAACAGAATATCAAGAACTGGATTCCGATATGCCGATCACAAAATCGTAAGTCAAGTGGAGCCGTGGGGCCCACGATACGCGATTTTGTCAACGTTCTCAGAATTGAACCAAACTTGGGTCACAGGACCAGCGTATTGCTACGAGTCCGATGGCGCAAGTTTCGTTTCGATACGACGTGCGTACACGAAGTTACAACGAGTTCTAGAACATGGCCGATACGGGATGTTGTCGACGGATACACGTTGATTCCGGTGTGCACGTACATCCAAACAACCTCCGCGAAATTTCACACGTCCGTATTAACGGCGCACACCTTTCGGTGAAGTCCGCACACGACCAAGTCGTCCGGTTTGGCGGGACGCACTCAGTTCCGAGGAAAAATAGGGTAATTATTTTTCTGATTTTGGGTCGCAGTTTGCAATCGCCATAGGACGCGATACCCCGAACAAATTACACGGGTATCGAGAGGGTCACACAGTCTAAGCGTCACAGCAGACGGAACAGAAAACGGGACAGCGAGGAGAGAGAAACAGTCACCTGAACAGGGCTCCGAAGAAGACTAAAAATGCGATTCAGCGAGGCGGTGCGACGCGGCACGGCCGGCTAGGGTTTCTGCTACTGTAGATCTCCGGGGAAGCTCGGCGGAGCTGGAGGCGGCCGGAGGATCTCGCGGAGGAGGTGCTGGTCTCTGTGGCGGCGTTGGTGGCGGCCGGGGCTGCTACTGGTCGTAGGCAGCAGAGGCTAGGGCACGACGGCTGCTCGTCTCGGTGGTCTTCGTCGAAGGAGAAGGTGGCGGTGGAGCTCGGGTCGATCGAGGCAGCGGGTCGGGGAGGCCGGAAAGGCAGCGGAGGAAGGTGGTGGTGTTCGGGTTGGGGGAGGCCGGGGTTCCTCGGGGTACCGGAGGGGAAGTCGTCGGCTCTGGGTCTCAGCGGAGGACGGTGTGGGGGTGGCCGGAGAGGCTCGAGCGGAGGGAAGGCGGTGGAGATGGCGGAGGGGTTTTTATAGGAGGAGAGGGAGGTCGTCGGTCGACCGTTGCGGGGAGGCGAGGCATTGTGGAGGCTAGCGGACGCAGGGGAACGGTCGCGGGGGAGCCGGAGGGCCACGGCTGCGGAAACGGCCGCCGGGGAGGGGAAAGGTTGACGGGGATTTAGGAATTAGGGTTTTACTGTAGCATGGGTCGGGTCGGGTTGCGGGTACGTGTCGGGTTGCAGAATCTGACCCGTTAGGGTTGGTTTAGACAGGGTTCGGTTCAGCATGGTCCGGTTTGGGTTGGTTCTTTTAGTTTAAACCGGTTGGTTTAATCCGGTTTAATTGGGTTTATTAAAAATATTAATTTTTAGGTCTTTAAAAATGGTTCCAAGATTACACTCACCTGACGGCGCCCGAAAGCATTCAGACTGCTGATGGTACGGCTAGACCCATTATGGATAAAGGCATAGTTGAATGCACCCCTTCCATAACTCTTGCTGATGTCTTGTATGCTCCATTCTTTTCAGTTAATCTATTGTCCATTAGTGTCATTATTCTTCAACTTAATTGTGATGTTTCTTTTGACATTCCTAAGGCAATTTTTCAGGAGAAGGGAACGGGGAGACAGTTGAGGAGTGACACTTGGCATAAGGTACTATGGTACTTGGACATGGATGGGCTGGACGCAGCACTAGCGTCACTGGTAGAAGAAGCACAACCGAAGGAGCCGTAAAGAACTGTGGAAGCAGAGTTATTACTTCAACATCAGCGCATGAGACACTCGTCATTCAGTCTACTGAGTCAGATGTATCAATCTATGTATCAAAAGGCTAATAAACAAAAGTTGGTTTGTGATGCTTGTAAACTTGAAAAATATACCAGAAGCTCTTATGTGAGTTCTGGAAATATAAGTTTAACTGTTTTTGATATGATACACTCTGATGTGTGTGGCTAATAGTTTTAAATGGTTTGTCATCTTTATTGGTTGTTACACTCGTGTCACGTGGATATACCTAATGAAGAGTAATTTGATCTTGTTAAATTACTTAGTTGTTTACTAGTAGTAATTTGATATTATTTTTGACTTTTTTTTTATTGTCTAAAAATTCAATTTTGATGAGTTTTAGGGATATATGGCAGATTTGGATAATCTAACATGAGCTACAAAAGTGACAATGTATTATGAAAAGGGAATTTGAGAAGCTTTCCATGTGACATTTTTCTTCCGGACGAGGTTAGGCAGCTCACATAGGAGTACCTAGAGATTTTTAAAACATTAGTCGTAATTCTATCATACATATCATTAATAGTCTCCGTATAACTACTAGGAACTTGTTTCTTTTTCAAAGCCCACTACATTATCTCACTAGGAACTCGAGCTTTCTTAAAATCAATAAAAATCATATACAAATATTTTATTTCTTTTCTTTAAACCTTTCCATAAGGCTTCTTAATAAGTAAATAACTTCCATAGTAGATCTATCTGGAATAAAACCAAACTAATTTTCTAAAATTTTAGGCTATTTTCTTAGTATTTGCTCAATCACTCTCCTATAATTTTATTGTACGACTCATAATGTTGATTACTCGATAGTTATTACAAGTTTGTATATCTTGTTCTTATATAATAAGTACTATAATATTGCTTCTCCATTCATCCTTCTTAGTCCTTAGGATTTTGTTGAGTAAATCAGTAAGCTACAACAATCCTCAATATGTATATTATCAAGTCATACTATTTTATTTTTCATTTTTTTAATGCATCAATAATTTCAGAAAGCTTCTCTAGGTTGCTCTTGTTAAATAGCTTCTAAAAAATAACTCCAACACCTCTCAATATCATTTTCTGTTACTAATACCTTTTGGTCACCGCTCTTGATAAACTTAATATTAGAGAAGTCCTAGCTCCTTTTCCTACTCTTAGCAAGCCTATAAATAACATTTTTTCCTCCTTACCTTTTAACCTCTTATATAAATAATCATAGATTTTAGAGTTAGCTTCCCTAATTCTTTTCTTAGCTTCTTTTTTTGCTACTTTATATTTCTCAAAGTTTTCATCACTTTTACACTTGCGAATCTTTGTGGGCAATTCTTTTTGCCTTGATAACCGTTTGAACTTCCTCGTTCCACCATCAACTTTCTTTCGGTTTCAACCATTGCCTTTTGATACTTCTTTAATCTCTTGTTACTTTCTTGATATAACTTGCCATATTGTACCCCATAACATTAGAATTTCTTTTATGTCTCATCTTTATTCCTTTATCATCTTATACTTAAAAAAATTAAGTTCTTTCCTTTCAAGTTCCACCATTTGGTTCTCGTTCTCTTCTCCACCCTAATCTCTCTCTTCCATTTTCTAATACTAATATATAAGATCATCAACCTATGTTGAGTGGTTATGCTCTCTCATGGTATAACTTTACTATCTTTGCATACTAGTCTATCAACCTTCCTAATCTGTCTAATATTGAGTCCACACTTAAATGTAATTAGATGTTAATCTCTTTTCATAAAGTAAGTATTTGTTATTATAATGTCATAAAATTGCAAAATCAAGAATTTTATCGCCCCCTTCATTCCTAATTCCAACTCATAACCTCCATGCACGCTAACATAATCATTGTTCTCATTTTCAACATGACCATTTAAGCCCTCCGATATATAACTTTTTACCTTAGGTACTCGAATCAAATTATCCATATTGTTCCCAAAATTCCTTTTTCGTCATGTAATCTTACTTGGGGTGCATATGCGCTAGTGACATTAATAACATCCTTTCCTAATACTAATGTAATTCTACTATTCTTTTTACATCAACAACGCTATTCGTTAATAATTTATCTACAAGTATCCCTACCCCCATTTATATTTCTTTTTCCATCTGTATACCAATGCTAAAAGTATATACCGATGCTAAAACTACTCGTATCAATTTCCTTCGATTTTTCATGTACCTACTTTGTTTCATGTAGAAAGATTATATTAATCTTTCTCCTAATCATCGCATCCAATACTTCCTTTCCCTTTTTACGTTAATCTTCCTATGTTCCAAATAGCTAATCTAATCCTACTCTTATGTACCAACTCTCCTTACATTGTTTTTTCCTATACTCTATAGTCCATCATTTATTTGTTACAACATTGAAGTAGCAATTTGGCGCGTCGCTTCTCGGGAACGCCTTATCCCGCCCTTGCTCAATAGAAATTGCACCGGGGTGGTACCGATGCAATGCGTCACTTACAAGTGATGACCTAACAATCCATTCTTGCACATTTTAAAATGCACTAGGGTGGGAATGATGCTACTGAGGAGCACTCCAACGTGTATTATGTATGGATTCATTTCATAGAGATCCGACAATACTTTACCCTGATTGTCGGTTACCTAACACAACCCTTCTCCTTTATCCAGGCTTGGGACCGGAAGTGAAAATATATACATTGATTTAATGCCACTTTCTGTTTTACAATTATTATTCATTCTAACTTAATAACCAAAGTATGAACTTCAGGTTCATAAATTCTAACTGAATAACGTGTTCTGCTTTTGGAAGGTCAACTACTTTCTGGATTAGTTCTAGTGACTGCAAGGAAGCTGCACGGAACAAATACTGGGCAATATGGTCCCTAGGCTTTGTAGGAGTACTGCTGTGTTGATTGTGGCTAGGGAAGAATGCAAACGTCTTTCTTTTCTTTTCGTTGTTGCAACAGTGGAGGGTGTTCAATAACTAAAACGGTTTTCTGTAGTCTGGTAGTGTAGTGATATATGGAATTGCCATTCATTTTCACTGTTTGGCTTAATGTGTATAGAGATGAATGCAATTTTCTTATAGCAAATTGTATCTTATTCTCTCTTTGTCTAGACTCTTTATAATCTAGGAAAACATAGAGGGTATAGGGTGCTTCTTGGTTGAATGAGCTTAAAGTGCATATCCAAAAGGTAGGTGTCTACCTAACTGGCCGTCTAGGTATTATGACATGACCGTCACATCCTTGTAGCTATCCTAACTAAGAATTTTGTACCAACATAGAGAGTTCCCTCGTGCTCATAGCTATCATGGCTAGAAATTTGGTACCAACATAGAGGGTTGACTTAAGGTAGATAGCCGGCCTTAAAACCTTGTCAATCTTGATGGATCTTTTTTATGCTCCATACGACCCATACTAATGGGAGAAGGCTTGATGATGATGATGATAGTGTTGTAATATGGGAGAGGAAGAGTTAAAAATGCAGTTAGATGTGCGACTAAATTGTATAAGTGTTGGTTTCCAGAGATAAAAGTGATGGATTTGAGCCCAGAGACTCCAGTTTTAAGCTGATTTATCTAATTATTGTGCAGAACTTCCGTGAGTTGGTACAAGGGGTGTGACGTTGTTCATATACTGTGTTGAAACACCCAAAACTCTAAGCATGTCTAATTCCTTAAAGGAACTAGGTCCTAAATAATAATACAACTTGTGAAGCAGGTTTCTTTTAAATGAAAGGTGAGAGGACATCGGTCCTTGCAACTTCTTTTCATCTCCTATTAGTACTTCAGATTATCCTCAAAAGTGCCCCATTGACATTTTATGGTGTTATTAAATTTAGCACCTTTCTTTTTTTACTGGGCCTCAATGCAAACTTTGTCATATTCGTTTTCAAAGAAGTATCAATAATGATATGACACCTAGGGGACACCAAGTGATACACATCTCTCTAATAGGGTGCAGTGTACAAGTGAGGCCAACATGTGCCTCTTCCTACAGGGAGAGAAGTGTATCACTTAGATTGTAATGTGTCACATTATTCTTGTAGAAGCTTAGCTTGTTCAGGAAATTGTAAAGTGAGGCTTTGCTTGTTTATAGAGTTATTAAACCCACCTTTTGTAGTCGGCCTCAATGCAAGTTTTGTCACAGCTTTTTTTTGTCCGAAAAAGTAACCAGTAATGATAAAGTGACACCTAAGGTGCACTACAATTGATACATATCTCACATGGTGCATTATATAAGTAGGACAAACGAGTGCTTCATCATTTTACTATAGGAGAGGTGTATCATTTGGAGTGTATCTAATGTGCCACCGTAGCATTGTTGATGAAGCTTAGCTTGTTGGTGAAGTTCTAAAGCGGCCCATTGACACTATGAGGAGTTATAACACTTGTCATTGATGCTTGGTTTTGACCACTTTGTCATGGCCATTTTCAGCCAGGAAAAGTAACTATGAGTATCAAGAATGATATGGTGACACCTGAGGTACACTCCAAGTTATGCACATTTCTCACATGGTGCATCCTAGAGCTTCGGCAACATGTACCACATCATCTTACTATGAGAGAGTTGTATCACTTGGAGTTTATCCGGTCTCACTATAGCAATGATGGTGAACTTTTTAGAATGTTGAGGAAGTTGCTATATGAAATGGAGTTTGGAGATCCCTTTTAACAAACTGCCTTTTTATCTTTGAAAATTTCTCTTTATTTTCTTATGATCATCTTCTTGGCCGTACATGCATCTATGATTACCATAGATTAAGAAATAGAGCTGTATATAAACTAGTTATTTGAAAACAGTTATGATAATGTGTTAGGGTTGCTTATGGCTAATTATGTGGGACATGACATTGTGATCTCTCTTCTACTTGACTTTCTGATTGGGATTATCAGCCTTTGATACATGAGATAGATAAATTAAGGTATGATTAATTGATATGATGTTAGTAAAGTGGTTGATACTTTTTTTTAGTATGGAATCCTTACTGAATGAAGTTTCATTTTTAATTGGTGGTTGTTAGGATGAAAAGTAAATCATTTTGGACAGGCTGAAGTGTGCATGAGTTGAGATGGTGGATAGTGATCTTAATTATGTTGGCAATTTGTCTTGGGTTCATACTTGGTCACTATCTATCTATGTTCGGTAGGGGGACTTTGTTGTATTAGATCTTAACCGGGTGCAATTTATAGGATTAGCCTAAAAGGTTTTGAATTAGTTCTTAACATTCTTGTTGGATCTCCCCAGATATGGTTTAGTACTATGGTTTAATTATGATTCTTCCTAATTCTACATGGAGTTCTAGACTCAAATTTGCATTCATATTGGATCCATGTGTTCATATTTGTATGATTGGCATTTTCAGATCAGATTATGCTGCACTTACAATGCATACACCCTTAAGAGGAACCAAATTCACCTATAGAGTAGTTAACTGTATCTCATTGCTCATACTGAGACATGCCTTAGCTGCAGTTATATATGAACTATTACCATGACAACCTCAGCATTTTAATTATAGCCTTTTGTATGTATAATAACAGATAATTATACCTCAAAAGTGTTTATGGTTGTTTCAATGATAACATTTGGTGTTTGACAACATCGCCTTGTACGAGCGCAACTCCAGGCTCGTACGGCATCACGTCCCGATGAGAACGATTGTCCTGCGGGAGAGCTGTAAACGTGGTGATTCACGTTCAGCGGGGACTATCGAGCTTGCGGGAGATTGGGGCGTGACACTGACCCACGTTTGTGGGCAATATTTCAGGTACACAGACGTAGTGGCGCTGCTTGGATATACGGGACATGATGTATGAACTGTAAGTACCTTTGTGGGCTAGAGAAAAGAGCAAGAGTATTTCATCGCCTTCGAGACATCGCCTTCGTGGCCTTGTCTTCGATGAGGCATTTCATTTGACCCTATCGTGAGCTTCGTTGCGTATACTCTGATTGTGTGCTTGGTACACAATACTTGACTTCCGCTGCAACTTGGTTGTTTCAATGATAACATTTGGTGTTTGACAACATCGCCTTGTACGAGCGCAACTCCAGGCTCGTACGGCATCACGTCCCGATGAGAACGATTGTCCTGCGGGAGAGCTGTAAACGTGGTGATTCACGTTCAGCGGGGACTATCGAGCTTGCGGGAGATTGGGGCGTGACAAATTGTCAAAAGGTAGAAGTAAGCATTGAAAGGTGAGTATGAAAGAAGGGTCAAACAAAATGTAACTAAATTAAGCCATGTTTGAGAAGTGTCCAACACGTGTCCCAAAAATCTTGTGTGCAATACATTTCTGAACATAAATGGCTGAATGACACAGGTGTCTGTGCTACGAAGTAGAAAGTGTACTTGTCAGATTTGGAACTACTACACTCACTTATGGCGCTAGTCCTTTGTTACGGATACCCGTATATTGATGGCTCTTGAAAGTTTAGTGAACCTAAGACACCTTATGCAATTGGCTTCAGATAACAGGTTCCCACTTCCCAGGAAATATTATTTAGTACAACTTGCCATTAAATATTTCATGTTTGTTTGGTATCAATATTTTAGAGCGATTAGAGTATTATTGCTTGTTATTTTATAGTGATCAGAACATTTTTTGTTATTTGATAATGATTAAATTATTATTACTTTTTACCTTTTTTGTTGAAAACTGCGCCTCGGGTGGAGGTGCGAGGTTCTTGTGGCTCATCACTTAATGCCTTAATATAGGTGGAGAGGCTCCCTTCGTGATGTGTATGCCTTACACCACCTCTTAGCCCATCTGAAGGACGCCTCGTAAGATTTTGATTTTATATGTTGTTTTTATTTTGTTTTTTTTCCTCACCATTGTATTTTTATTGTGTAGAAATCACTGTTGGATCTGTCTTTTAATATCCCTTTCATAAGAAAAAGATGAGAACAATGAAAAGGATGAGAACAAATAAAATGATATGAAACTTCTATAAAAACAAATAAATTCTTTCCATCTTTCTTCTCTTTGTCACGAGTCTCACATTCTGCTTGTTGATTATGAAGCAACTCAATTAAATATACTTTTTTCGTGTTTCCTTTTCTCCTCTTCTTCTCCACTTCTTTTTCTGATCTGACCATTCTCCTCTACAAATTTTGGTTCGGGGGAATGGTTTTTCCCTTGAAAGTAAGTAGTACTTAAATCCTATCACCCTGTTAATTTGGAATTTTGCTTATACTATTAGACTATTAGTATGATAATGCCTAGTTCATGTGAACAAAACTAAAAAATAAACTTATCAGATTATTATATAAAAAGAAAACAGTAAATCATTTCCTTACAATTAATATTTATCACACATGATTTTTAAATATTTTTTACACAATTGGAATAAACGGTGCACCTCGCCTTCACAAGGTTCATACTTTCCCTCAAATCTCATGTCTTAGTCCGAAATACCCTTTGCACCGGGATGCATCTTGCACCTTTAATATCTATTTTGTTACTTCTAGAGTAATTAGAGTATTGCTTGTTACTTCTGATTGGTATGTTGTTTGTTACTTTAGTATAAGTTGTCATTTATAAAGTTCCTGTTTGTTTAATATCCATACTGTATAGTGATTAGAGTAGGCTTGACTTTAAAGTGATAAGAGTGATTTCTAGAAGTTGGATGAAAGTAAGCTGGATGTATCTGTGTGATGAAAAAAAAAGGCATGTCCTAGGCATCAGGGAGTAAGAATATTGGATTTTGATACATCTAAAGATTCAGGGTGGTGGAGACTCGTGTGTGATAAAATTTGTACAAGGAAGTATTCAGTTTGAAATCCTACAACAATATGAGCTTGAAAATTTATCTGGAATTAGGGTTTGATAATTGGTTAAATTCGTGGAGTTAAGTTAGTATACTACCTGTTTCACTTTCTCTGCATCTCTTTGGACCCCAATCCATTTGTTCAGATCCACTGGGGTTATAATGTTCTATTATAGCGCATTGTTTCGTATACATTAAGTTGAAGTGGAAGGGTGTCCTTTTTCTAATTTTTGCGTTTATTTAGTCGAATGCTTAACGAGGAAAAGGTATATAGAAGGATAACGAGTTACTTTTCTCGGGCAGATTCTGGGTGCTTTCTGGATTAGTTTGTAAATTGATGTCAAGGATCCACAAATTCATCTGGATGACAATGTTTACAAGAATAAAAAGTTTATACCCTGAAAGACATTATTCATTATTGGGAGTTATGAGAGTGAATGCAATTCCTTATAGCAAATTGTATTATCTTACCTCTTCGTGTAGATTATTTATAGTCTAAGGAAACTTGGATGGTTCTCCTTGGTTGCATGAGCTTAAACTGCAATCCAAAAGGTAGGTCTACCTACCTGCCAACTGCCAACTGCCAACTGCCAACTGGCCACCTAGGTTTTATGGCACGTTCCTCCTTGGTCGCATGAGCTCATAGCTACTTGGCTAGGAATTTGACACCAGAATAGAGGGTTGACGTCTGGTCGACAACTGGACATAAAACTTTGTCAAATATTGTACGGAGCTCCACAACCGACCACATTATGAAGGGAGAAGGCTCGGATGATGATGATGATGATGATGGGAGATATGAGAGTGCACCCTGAAATTTTGGGATATTAGCGTCCACACGTTGCAGAGTTTGACACAAGTTCATTGGGCCCATTCCTTTGATTGGCTTGCTATTCTTGCATTAGGACTGATAAAGAAAAACACCCTTTCAAGCCAGACTAAAAGGTGAGTATGGAAATAAGCCTGAATAACTGCATTTTGTTATTTTTTCCTAACTTCACTGAGTATGTTTGTTATTCCTATTGTTCCTCCTATGTGTTGATTTGCTATGTCAATATCCTTCTTGAAACTAATTTATGTAATATGACATTATTTATTTAGGACTTCTGAAGACTTCCAGCATTGTGTATCTTTCTTTTCTTTATTTGCTGCTTCTTTATTTATAACTTACACAGAGACGTGACATTATTTTGTTTCTCTGTTTGGAGACACGATTCATGTTTTTTCTTCTGTACCGAGGGATCTAACTTTCATAGATCATACTAGTGATCTTGGATGGAAAGAGTAGGCTCACATGTTTCCTGTTCTTTTTCTTTTATCTCGTTAACTGTTCTGGTCATTTGGTCTAAACTGGTGCAACTTTATTTCTTGCAGAGTCCAGAGAGCCCAACCAGTCATTGTTGATGCAGCCATCTACTTGACAAGGAGGTCTAGTTACTTCCGGGCCACAGAGGAGAGGAAAATTCCTGATGCCTTCAAATTCTTTACAGGCATCTTGTCCTCACCTCCTAATTGCTTTTGCTAAACCTATAATTAGATTGGTGCCGACTTTTGATGACTGTTTGTTCGGGTTTTCACTTTCACGTCTCTATAACAGGCTCACCATGGGTCTAAATAAAAATATCTGAGTGCAGGGGATTTTTTTTTTCTTTTCTCAGAAGGCTGTCATTTTTATAGATGTTTTTGACTCAGTTGAAAGGAAAAGCAATGGGATTCTGGATCTTTGCTAATATGTTAATGTTAGGAACAAATTTTTTGTTCTTGTAATATTTATCCATTTTTAGTATCGAGTGGTCTGAAATTGCAGGCTGCATTTATTCATGCTAGAGTTTATGCATCGGAAGACTTGTTGAGTTCTGGAATCTGTTTGATTATTGTTTATGTACATATATGTGTGTTAGAGTTATTTTATTTTGTTATTTATCATATGAGGGTATAATAGTAATTGTGGGTGTATTGCATATCAATATAAATAGACATGAGATGCAACCTAGGGTTTAAGGCCCTTGCAATCTCCTTTCTCATATTCTCTCTTCCCCTACTTCCCCTTCTCCTCTCTATCTCTAAACTTAACTTGGTATCAGAGCATATATTTGTAAGTACTGTTTTTCGTCTACTTTTCATGATTCGCCGATCGTTGTTCGTTGTTCGTGGTCGTTCGTGGTTCGTTTATGAGATCTAGGGTTTCTACAGATCTCCGTTGGTTATTCGTCGTCGGTTGAGGTTCGTTGTGAGATCTAGGGTTTCAAAGATCTCGTCTTTTTGTTGCATCTGCAAGTATGGTGGGGACCGAATCTTCTAGCGAGGTTAATAGTGGTGGTGGTAGCGGAGGTGGTTCTCCTTTTACTGTTATTCATAATGATGAATTAGAAAAGTCGATTACAGCGGTGAAACTCAATGGTGCGAACTATCTTGCCTGGTCCAAGTCTATCAAAGTGGTGTTAAGGGCGAAGAAGAAGTTAAAGTTTTTGACCGAAGAACCCCTGCCTGAAACGTCCGCTGAGTATGAAGATTGGATGAGTGCAGATGCATACGTTATGTCGTGGTTGTGGCATAGTATGGAACCACATATCGCTGCTAATGTTCAGTGGTGTGAATCAAGCAAACAAATTTGGGCATCTCTGGAAGAATCTTATTCGCAGAAGCGAAACGTTGCCCGTATCTATGAGTTGTACGAGTTATTGTTCAATACAAAGCAAAATGGGAAGCCTGTGAATGAATATCTGGCTTCAAAGAAGGCTTTGTGGGAGGAACTGCTTCAATATCATCCTGTTACTACTGATTTGAAGGAAGCTCGGAGACAGAAGGAAGAGTTTCAAGTTTCACTCATCCTAGCCGGCTTGGATCCTGCGCTCGAACCTTATAAAGCTCAAATCCTTGCTGGAGAGCAGTTACCTACGGTGGCAGATACTTTCTCCCGTCTCAATCGTTCCTTTCTGGGACAGAGTTCTGTGGTGCCGAGTACTGACTCTTCTGCCCTAGTTTCTAATGCTGTTGGTCGTGGTGGTGGACGTGGTATTGGACGTGGCGGTAGAGATGGTGGTCGTAGTTTTGGTCGAGGAGGAGGCCGTGGTGGTAGAGACAATGGTCGTGGTGGTGGTCGCGGTGGTGGTGGTGGCCGCGGTGGTGGTGGTGGCCGTGGTCAACCACGAAAGTGTAACTATTGTGGAATGCTCGGTCATGTAGAAGACTATTGTTGGGACAAATGGGGCAAACCAGAATATGCACATCAAGTGCATGATGAAAATATGCAGTCCCAGGACACCACTTCTGCTCCCAGAGATGATACTTCGGGTTTCAATCAGACTTCAACGTCCGATACCTCATCCCCATTTCAACAGATCCTCCAGAAGTTGAATGCGCTTGCTAGTACCACCTCCCAACCTACTGCAACCATGGCACATATAGGTAATCCTGCTTTTGTGGCAACCCAGTCACCATCCACCTCTTGGGTCATCGACTCAGGAGCAAGCTCTCACATGTCTGGTATAACATCTATCTTTCATAATCGTAGTTCCATGAAACATAATATTATCTTGGCTGATGGGTCTACTCGTCCTGTGCTTGGGAAATGTGTCATTCACCCTACTCAATCACTATCATTATTTGATTCATTATATGTGCCTAATTTTCTATTTAATTTGTTATCTGTGAGCCAGTTAACCAAATCTCTTCAATGTTCTGTGACATTTTCTCCCAATTCGTGTATTTTTCAGGACCTCAGGACGAAGAAGACGATTGGTTCGGGGCATGAAAAAGATGGACTGTACTACTTGGATCTACCTGGAAAGGCCTTCACTTCTGTTTCTACTTCTCCGTTGCAGTGGCATTATCGTTTGGGACATCCGTCTTTGGCTAAGTTGCGTCAAGTTGTTCCTAGTTTGAGGTATGTTTCTAGTCTTGAATGTGAGGCTTGTCAGTTAGGCAAGCATCACCGTAGTTCCTTTCCTCGTTGTAGTGAGAGTCGTCAATTAGAGTCTTTTGATCTTGTTCATTCTGATATTTGGGGTCCGTCTAGAGTCAAAAGTCCGAAAGGATTTCAGTATTTTGTTATTTTTATTGATGATTATTCCAGAATGACTTGGTGTTATTTAATGAAAGAAAGATCTGAGTTTCCAAATGTATTATCTGTCTTTTATAATGAAGTCTATGTTCAGTTTAATAAACGTATCAAAATTCTGCGTTCTGATAATGCTTTGGAGTATACTCAATCTTCTGTGAATAGTTTCTGTGTTAATCGTGGTATGATTCATCAAACCAGTTGTGTCCACACCTCTCAACAAAATGGTATAGCCGAACGCAAACATCGACACATTTTAGATGTGGCTCGAACTCTCATGTTCAATATGCATGTCCCCAAACAGTATTGGGCAGATGCCGTTCTTACTGCATGTTATCTTATTAATCGCATGCCATCATCTGTATTAAATAACAAAGTTCCATTTACTATATTACATACAGATGTCGCACCATTTTTCTTATCTCCTCTAGTGTTTGGCTGTGTCGCTTTTATTCATAACTTGGAACCTAATCGAGATAAGTTGGCTCCTAGATCTCTGAAGTGTGTCTTTCTTGGTTATCCCCGTACTCAAAAAGGTTATCGTTGTTACAGTCCACAGTTACGCAAATATTATGTCAGTGCGGATGTTACATTCTTTGAGTCTACCCCTTTCTTTCCTCCAGGAGACCGTTGTATTCCTTTTACAACAGATTTGATATCTTCCATACCACTTCCGGTCATTCCTGAATCAATTTCTGTCTCCATTCCCCATTTACAGGTTTATCAGAGATCCAAGGACAGGCCAGTGGTTCTGCAAAATTCATCATTCAACCAATCATCTTCCGTGCCTGAGATTTCTGCTCCCATCACCACAGATCCAGATGATCTTCCTATTGCTCTCAGAAAAAGACAACGCCTTTGTACCACAAAGAATAAGCATCCCATTTCTAACTATGTTTCATTACACCGTGCTTCATCATCTTTTCATGCATTTGCTGTTTCATTGTCTTCTACTTTTATTCCCAAAACTTACAAGCAGGCTATGTCATCTTCTGGTTGGAAAAGTGCAATGGATGAGGAGATGTATGCTTTACATCAAAATCAGACTTTGGAGCTTACATCACTTCCTGTTGGAAACAAACAGTGGGTTGTAGATGGGTGTACACTGTTAAGTATCATCCTGATGGTTCTGTTGAGAGCCTCAAGGCACGGTTGGTTGCCAAAGGGTATACTCAGACATATGGCGTGGATTATATGGAGACTTTCTCTCCAGTGGCTCGGCTGAATTCAGTTCGGATTCTTATTTCTGTGGCGGTTAATCACCGATGACCTATATATCAGCTGGACATAAAGAATACTTTCTTGCATGGTGACTTACAGGAGGAGGTTTATATGGATCAACCACCGGGATATGTTGTAGCAGGAAATAAAAGACTCGTATGTCGATTGAAGAAAGCATTATATGGACTGAAACAGTCACCTCGTGCTTGGTTTGACAAGTTCAGTTCAGTTCTCATTCAGTATGGCTTTCGGCGTACCACATCAGATCATTCAGTGTTTTACCATTCTTTCTCAGCAGGTATTATCGTGTTGATTGTTTATGTTGATGATATCATTATATCTGGGAGTGATCATGCTGGAATTGCGGACTTGAAGGCCTACCTTAGTCGTCAGTTTCATACTAAGGATTTGGGTCTTCTTCGATATTTTCTTGGAATCGAGGTTGCTCGATCTAAGAAGGGGGTGTATCTCTCACAACGCAAGTATGTTCTAGACTTGCTTTCCGAGACTGGGATGTTGGAGTGTCGGCCAGTTGAGACTCCTATGGATTATCATGACAAGCTTGATGCTGACAGGGGAGAGTTATTTGAGGATGTTGGATATTATAGACGTTTGGTTGGCAAACTTATATATCTTACTGTTACTCGACCAGACATCACATATGCAGTTGGAGTAGTTAGTCAGTTTATGCATGCCCCTCGGCAACCACATTGGGAGGCTATCTCTCGCATTCTTCGATACTTGAAGGGTGCACCTGGAAAGGGTTTGTTGTACAAACCTTCCCAGTTGCTTACGGTGACTGGGTTCAGTGATGCTGATTGGGCAGGCAGTCGCAGTGATAGGAGGTCTACTTCTGGCTATTGTACGTTTGTGGGTGGCAATCTTGTCACGTGGCGTAGTAAGAAGCAGAATGTTGTGGCTCGTTCTAGTGCAGAGGTCGAGTACCGTGCGATGGCTCATACAGCTTCTGAGATGATGTGGGTGCAGTCTCTTCTTCATGAAATGGGAATTATGATTCCTATTCCGATGGAGATGTATTATGATAATCAGTCGGCAATGTTTATCGCAAGTAATCCGGTGTTTCAACCTAGGGTTTAAGGCCCTTGCAATCTCCTTTCTCATATTCTCTCTTCCCCTACTTCCCCTTCTCCTCTCTATCTCTAAACTTAACTATGTGAATTTGAGGAATTACTTACTCCAAGTGACAATGAATTGAGCCTCATTTTATTGATCAGAAAATTTCGTACAAATGGGAGAAATTTGAGAAAATTGTAGTGGGGTGGAAATTTTTTGACAAATTCCAGTTTGGGGGACGAGGCCGCCAACTCCCGTGGCGCCCCATAGGGAGGAGGGAGTGAGGCTTCAACCGAGAGGGGGGAAGTGGGGCGCCTGCTCCCATGGTATTGTGTCCTTTAATGTCCGACACATCGACGATTCACCAACTGCGGATTAGGCAAGTACAATACCTAAACAAATCTAGTTGCAGTTTTCTTATATATTACAATGTGATTCATAATTAGCTAGTGTTATCTTGTTACTATATCATGGTGATGCATGTGTCATACAAGTGAGGGATTATAGGTTTCTGCATCAACTATCTTCTTCTCATATGTCCTTCTTTCACTCAGTTCTCTCTCAAGAAATGTGCTCTATTTTTATAGGAGGTCAACTACTTTTTAGTCAGTTACAAGAACTGAACAACCATACAGACGAAACTGAACAATCCCATAAATGACAACTAAAAAGGAGGAGCCTCTTATGAGTGTGGATTGCCAGAACTGAACAGCCATACAAGCAACTACCACAGAGCTACCCACACGAAGCTATAACGACGGAGCTACCACAGTGAAGTTATCTAATTCGAAACTCGCAGCGATGCTAGCTGTTGGGCTAGCCGCGAAGCTAACCGCAAGATTACTCCACGCAAGAGCGTGCCCGAACTAAGTGCAAAGTGCACAATCAAAGCACTACTTTGCGCTCTCCGTTCATGCCCGAGTCCGGGTTAGGTCCCCATTTAGGGCCTAGCTCCGAAGGGATTCTTCCAAAAAGTGATGACACGAATAATTGTTGATTGTAGAATTTGAACCTTGTCCATTAGAAAAAATCCACCATGTCCCATATGTACAAGTCAATAAATAAATGATCAAAACATTGAAATAAGTACACTTGAAATTTGCCCTAAAATGGAATGGTGGAACCGGGTCACTAATTGAACCCAACAAATCCCAACATAAACTTGGGAGAGGCTCTCCTTATATGATACTCACATGGTCCAGAGAGTGAATGGTAGCAAGAATATGTTTCTGAAACCACAAGAACAGAAGCTAACAGAAGTAACTGCCAATTAACATGCTTTACCCTCTCCTGATGTATCAGTAAGTCCGCTCTGTTGAAGTTCTTCTGGTATTCTACTAGAAAGACAAAGAAAGAAAAGTATTAGAAATGATAATGGAAAGAAGAAGGAAAAAACATAAGAATTTGTCACATACATAATCTACCAATAATCCATACAAGAACACTCGCCATCTTTAAACGAGTGGAAGCGATTTCGGTCTCTCATTAAAATCTCTCTACAGTACAATTTGGAAACGAGCTTCATGAAATGGTGACAGTACCTGCAAATTGGGAACTAGAATGAGAATTTTCGGTACAAGGAGGATTAGACCGCCATTTTCATAGGAGAGTCCAGTAGCTGACTAAGAATTTGTCATGTAGGGAATTTTAGACAATGGATCTCGAAAAAATTATAAAATTTACATTTGGATCTCCTTATAAAATTTACATTTGGGTCTCCGTAATTGACCTAATTAGTATTTTGATAACCTAGTTATTCATGTACACAAATGATTAAAGGGTCACTAGTTCACAGAATAAATAAAATTATAGTACGTATGGACATCTACCCTGAGGTAGATACAAGAATTCTTACAACAATAAGAACCAGTCAATCGAGTCAACCGTTGGTCCAAGATCTAAATACTAATTAAGTAGATTATGGAGACTCAAATATAAAATTTACAACTTTTTTCAGACCCAAAGTCTAAAAACCCTAAACAATAATGTTGTTGAAGGTTACCTGGACTATCTTGAGCCTGACTAGCAAAATTGGATATAGTAGCTTGCAATTATAGACTTCTAGTATAAGCAACCAGTCATTGTAAATGCATTGAAACAAGCGCAAGCAAATAGAACATTAAATTGAAGATTGATACACTCATTTGTAGCCAAGTATATGCTTCTCCTCTTCAGATCATTGTAATCAAACTTATATCATGTATGTGTGCAGACTAGAGTTTTGTCAACCACACCTACCGATAATCCATACAACAGTTTTAAATAAGTGGCACGTTTTACATGAATTGAAGCAATTGGTCCTCCGTTACAATCAATCTACAGCAAAATTTGGATATGAGATTTCTCAACAGCGTGGCAGTCCTTGCATACTTGAAGGTTCCTGATAATAGATGCTCTCTTATTCTTCTGCTCCTGTAACTGGCCAGTATCTCGACGCAACCTTACTAGCATCTTCCGGCCGCTTTCTCCAAGCATAGATAATGAAGAGCAGGAAATACCAACTACTAAGGTTGAAGGATGATAATGTGTTTTCCCCACACCATCAGCAACCTCGGAATTCTCAAGGATCCTGCATCTAAAGAGCAATGCTCCCCAAGCTGGTGAATTAGGTTCCGTTGGCATAGCTTTCATGTACTCCACAGCCTCCTTCAACAGCATCCCACATGCCAAAAGATCGACGATACATCAACATCCCTAGTTTCAGATTTTATCTCAACTCCAGATGTTACTCTTATGACTCTGAGCAACAACCGGCCCTCTCTCACCATTCCCTCGTGGTGATAAGCAGTGAGCACAGCTGCAGACTCTAGTAGTCTGTTGCAACATTCCATCAAGACTCTAGCTCACCCATGGACAACAATGCTAGGCATATCCATGTTTCACGATAGCACATTTTCTGCCCAACAACATTGAAAATATTGGCATGCTTTTGAAATTCTCTAACACTTGCACGCTAGTTTGGATGTGGTCACTGAAACTGATTACTCATACTATAAGGCCATATTCTGCACGACATCTCAAGAGAGTCCAGCTGTCCAGGTAACCTATAAGAACATAAATTATCAGTTATCTATGTGATAAATTTAAGTTAATTTCCAATTTCATAAACAATATTCTAGATTCTTCCTTTTGTTCAGCAGAATATCAAGAATGCACATCTAAAATACAATTTGATGCAAATCAGAGTGGCTAAATCATTTAGAGGAGGCAGTGTTTAACTGTTGGGTATTATTTTCCTCCTCAACTACAAATGTTTTAAACCTGTGTTTGCACGCTTTTCTTGGTGTTCTTCTCTGGTTAATTATTGTCTTTATATTTATGTCATCTTTAGCTAATAATTTATATGTGACATCTTTAAAAATGAACATTACTACGCATATATGCTTGACAATTTGTATGCTTGTAAATTGTAATGTATCAATTATCATATGCCATTCTATAGATTTTTCATCCTATGTATATGAGATTGGACTACTTTCTTCTCACTAGATCTGTATGGAGTTGGCAAACATTTGTTAGCACAAAAGTTGTGAGCAAGTTCATATAAAACATATGTGCATAATAAAGAGAAACAAGCGCAAGCAAATAGAACATTAAATTGAAGATTGATACACTCATTTGTAGCCAAGTATATGCTTCTCCTCTTCAGATCATTGTAATCAAACTTATATCATGTATGTGTGCAGACTAGAGTTTTGTCAACCACACCTACCGATAATCCATACAACAGTTTTAAATAAGTGGCACGTTTTACATGAATTGAAGCAATTGGTCCTCCGTTACAATCAATCTACAGCAAAATTTGGATATGAGATTTCTCAACAGCGTGGCAGTCCTTGCATACTTGAAGGTTCCTGATAATAGATGCTCTCTTATTCTTCTGCTCCTGTAACTGGCCAGTATCTCGACGCAACCTTACTAGCATCTTCCGGCCGCTTTCTCCAAGCATAGATAATGAAGAGCAGGAAATACCAACTACTAAGGTTGAAGGATGATAATGTGTTTTCCCCACACCATCAGCAACCTCGGAATTCTCAAGGATCCTGCATCTAAAGAGCAATGCTCCCCAAGCTGGTGAATTAGGTTCCGTTGGCATAGCTTTCATGTACTCCACAGCCTCCTTCAACAGCATCCCACATGCCAAAAGATCGACGATACATCAACATCCCTAGTTTCAGATTTTATCTCAACTCCAGATGTTACTCTTATGACTCTGAGCAACAACCAGCCCTCTCTCACCATTCCCTCGTGGTGATAAGCAGTGAGCACAGCTGCAGACATCATATCTAGTAGTCTGTTGCAACATTCCATCAAGACTCTAGCTCACCCATGGACAACAATGCTAGGCATATCCATGTTTCACGATAGCACATTTTCTGCCCAACAACATTGAAAATATTGGCATGCTTTTGAAATTCTCTAACACTTGCACGCTAGTTTGGATGTGGTCACTGAAACTGATTACTCATACTATAAGGCCATATTCTGCACGACATCTCAAGAGAGTCCAGCTGTCCAGGTAACCTATAAGAACATAAATTATCAGTTATCTATGTGATAAATTTAAGTTAATTTCCAATTTCATAAACAATATTCTAGATTCTTCCTTTTGTTCAGCAGAATATCAAGAATGCACATCTAAAATACAATTTGATGCAAATCAGAGTGGCTAAATCATTTAGAGGAGGCAGTGTTTAACTGTTGGGTATTATTTTCCTCCTCAACTACAAATGTTTTAAACCTGTGTTTGCACGCTTTTCTTGGTGTTCTTCTCTGGTTAATTATTGTCTTTATATTTATGTCATCTTTAGCTAATAATTTATATGTGACATCTTTAAAAATGAACATTACTACGCATATATGCTTGACAATTTGTATGCTTGTAAATTGTAATGTATCAATTATCATATGCCATTCTATAGATTTTTCATCCTATGTATATGAGATTGGACTACTTTCTTCTCACTAGATCTGTATGGAGTTGGCAAACATTTGTTAGCACAAAAGTTGTGAGCAAGTTCATATAAAACATATGTGCATAATAAAGAGAAACAAGTGCAACCCCCCCCCCCTCCCCCCCCCCCCCCCCCCCCCCTCTTCTTTTTCTGTACATTCTACAATTACAAATATATTGTACAAAAGGTTTTACATCAATATCCAAGCAATACTAACTGTTAAAGGATATTGATATGATTATGAAAAAAAAATTGATAAAAAGGCCAAGCTCATGCAGATTTTTCTTTACCACAAACAAGCCATGAGTAGCTGAATCAATTTGACTGTAGAAGAGAGGTTTGTGTGACTAAAATTTATCCAAAGGAAAACATGTGAGCTCCCTATTTCCTACAATTCAATCAAGGAACAACCCTTTGCAATCCAAGATTTACTGCAAGAATTGTGTCTTGGTGGAATTGGAAACATACCAAGGAAGAAAATGTCAGTTATCCTTGTGTTTAGTGGTTGATGTGAATGCACCAACATTTCAAGCAAGGATGGTAAAGGATCAAGCTTCATGGGAGATGTCAACAAGGTGGAACTTTTGGCTTGGCTATTCCCCTCTCTCTCTCTCTCTCTCTCTCTCTCTCTCTCTCTCTCTATATATATATATATATATATATATATATATATATATATAGCTTGGCTTGATCATGTGAAAGATAATGAAGGCATGTACTCCCTGGTCCACTTTTAGAGTGCTTTCTACCAGCATCTATAAACAGTTTTTGTTCTGTTTTTTCCAACTTGCACTAACATAGAAAGTATGGCACAGTTTTTAGACTAGTTTTCAGAGTTTCTAGAGTATAGTAAGTTACATATTCAAATTCTTTCCTCTACCAATGGG